>OX637344.1:4518469-4887976 GCA_951799405.1 Agapetus fuscipes
TATGCGGCTAGTAACTTATAGGTTGGTATGCGGCTGACCCCCCATGCTGTAGAAAATGGTTCACTTTGCCAATGTCACCCTTGTTTCAGGGAAGGTCGGCAGGAGTTGCAGGGTGTATGTTCATTTGAGATTCGGGTTTTTATATTGTAGTCATGTCTGTTTTGTGAAAATGCATGTAATGTGAATCTCTAATGTTACTTATATTTTGCAACTTAGATTAGAATAGATTAGATTAGATCAGATAAGTACCTTAATTCCTTATAGTTTTTGTATTAAAAAAGAGAGACTTAGATTAAAACTTCGGACCTACCATAATGAGGGCCAGTGTGACATGAGTGCTAGTCTAATGACACAATACACAGCACGAATGTTATAATGGCTGATTACGTGCAGTGGCATACAATACTTTTATACCACAATAAAATAAAATAAAAATCTCACTGAGCGATTTTCCCTTTGACGTGAGAATCTCGCATACATGGAGTCAACCTTTCCATCAATCACATTTATGTAAATGATTATATTCGTGGAAAACAAACCGGAATGATATGCATATGGAATCAGGATGAATTCCCACAGTTCCCGGAATCTCGCGAGCTGTGGGCGCCCTCGCGAGTTATGGGTAGACTCGCGAGGGTGACGGGGATAGTTATTACCACGGTGAGACTTTTTCTACTTAAAGCAACAATAGTTTATGGAAAATATGAGGTGAAGTGTGTTTGTGAGCACTTTCCTCATGAAGGTTCAACCGATAAGATAGTTGTATAAAATATCTCCAATATGCTACAATTTAAAATTCCAAAACTTAAAAAAAACATTTTTTATCCGTTCACAGACATGTATGTGTTTGCGTGTGCAAGCATTAAAATACTTATACGAATCTTGGATGTTAAAATATAATAACAAGTAAGATTGGGTATAGGTTGTCCATTTATACATAAGTAATCTAAATCAATGAATCGGAAATCATAATGGATCTATAATGGAGACATTAAAATTTAAGATTATTTTTGAAAACAATCCCACAAGGAGTTCGGTTGTAAGTTCGCGCTTACAGATGGTGCATGTGTATTTATTAAATTAAAACCTGAATCTATAATTAACATAAACCTTGCAACCCCTGCTTGAAACCGGGTTTTGCATTAGCAAAATTTTAACAGCATGGAGAGACAGCCTCATATCATCCAAGAAGAAAAATTGAGATATCTATAATAATCTATAATCTAAGTTGCAAGGATATATTCATTTAAAGCTCTCAGATGTATGCCCACAAACCAACAAGTGTAGTTCGCGCTTACAAATGCTGAATGTGTACTTACAAATAAAATCCAAACCTCAAATGAACATAAGCCCCACAACTTTTGCCGACCTTCCCTGAAACAGGGGTGACATTGGCAAAGTGAACTATTTTTTACAGTATGGGTGGTCAGCCTCATACCAACCTATAAGTCAAGGAATATAAGAATATAAGGAATGGAAGATAGATAAGACATAAATATATACAAGGATAATTTATTTGAAAACTAAACGCCAAAAAGCGCCATTTTTGTGTGTGTCACACCTCAAGGGCCCTCTCAAATCACGGTTAAGATTTTTTAAAAGATGCGTCTTTAGTGCTCCTTTAAAGATACCAACAGTTCACACCTTCCTCACATTAGGCGGTAGTCTGTTCGGCTCCATTGGGTCTACAGACCGGAAGAAACGTGTCAATTTTGTTTTTATTTTTAATTTTAGTTTTATTATAAGAATGAAAGAAGTATGTAAGGATAGAAAGAAATGGCGGTTGATCTGTGATGTTGGCGGCTAGGGTTTGTTAAAGTAAAATTGGTTTTATGATTTAGTTTTTTATGTCCATGTATATATTGTTATTTATTGATTTTAAAAATGTAATTTGTCATGTATGTTCCTTGACTTATAGGTTGTTATGCGGCTGACCACCCATACTGTAAAAAATTGGTTCACTTTGCCAATGTCACCCCTGTTTCAGGGAAGGACGGCAAGAGTTGCAAGGCTTATGTTCATTTGAGATTAGGTTTTTATATTGTAGGTCCACATGCGGCATGTGTTAGCGCGAAATTATACATGTCTGCTTGTGGGAATGCATTTAATATAAATCTTAAATGATATATATCTTTGCAGCTTAGATTAGATTAGATTAGATTAGATTATAAGCCTACCGTGGGCAATGACTATAGCAGCCACCCTACCAAACACATTACGCGGAGTATGGAGATGAATAATTGCAACAGGGGATCCAACAGGGAGTGGATTACGAATTCCAAATGCAAGTGCCGCCGTGAATATCACACCAAATTAGCCAAGCTAACTAACCATACTTGTGTTCTGAATTCATCCGATGCTTTTGTTGTACTACTAAGTTTCTCATTGTCTCCACTGCTTCAGAAAGGATATACTCAAATTTTGAATTAAGTTTTTGAGTGCACACACACACACGCACACAGAGTGACTGGAGACCTGTAAGAACAGGCAAGATCTAGTTTAGGCTCCAGCCCTCCAAAATAAAATTTGTTCAATATATAGTTCAAAATGTATTTCACTTATTACAGAATTGTATTGTATTTATCTATAGAAAAAAAAATTATAGTTAAGAAGAGTTCATCCTCAGACGTCGTGCAGAGAGGGTGTCTTCTGAAGAAGGGTTTACTTTGTTAAAAATGCAAAAAAACACAACTAAGCTACACATATAGTGTAACTTCTTGCTGCGTTATCACCAAAGGGTTTCGTATGTGGTGAGTGGAACCTATTTATTTTTACAAGTATGAGGGCCGGCCTTACGCCAACCACTTTGGTTGAAGTGGGGGTTGCCCAGCACCCGAGGGCGCTGGTACTCATTTCTTGTGAAGGCTCAATAAACCTTGCCGGTGTTTTATTTTGAAGTTGGAAATAAACACCGAAACGGGAAATCATTTCTGATACCCTCGCCCTCGGTGGGATTCCAACCTGAGCTCACGGCATGGAATGCAAGCACTCTACCAACTGAGCTATCGACCGGATATGAATACGTTTGCGATAAAGGGGTACCCTGCGCAATTCGCTGACGCTATGGAGGAGCGGTCAAAGCGTTGGTGGACCAGGCGTAAATTAAACAACACTGGCTTAATCCGCGTCTGGCGCTCTTGGCAATGGCTTTTATCATGAGCTAACACATATACTTCAACATGTAAGATTCATATACAACGCATGCCCACAAGCAAACACATCGTCACCTTAGTGCCTGATGGTCTAATCTCCAACAGAGATAATTTCATATGAGCAACGTTTGTATGTGTACTGTTTACTGTACCAATGTGTCTAACGATAACTGGAAATTGATTTTTAAAATTTGAAAAACAACTCTCACATTACCGTGTTTTACGTTTTTTTTTCTTAGCTCAGATTGTGTAGAATGTGATCTAATCTAATCTAATCTAAGTTGCAAGGATATGTTACATTGGAGATTCACATTACATGCATTCTCACAACCAGACACGTACAAGTTCGCGCTTGCACATGCCTCATGTGAACCTACAACATAAAAACCAAATCTCAAATGGACATACACCCTGCAACTCTTGCCGTCCTTCCCTGAGACAGGGGTGACATTGGCAAAGTGAACCATTTTTACAGCATGGGTGGTCAGCCGCATACCAACCTATAAGTCAAGGAACACACACACACGACAAATTACATTTTATACATCATTAAATAATAATATCCAAATACAAAATATCCATTTACAAACAAAAACAAATTCCAATTTAATAAACCCTAGCCGCCAACATTACAGATCAACCGCCATTTCTTTCTGTCCTTACATACTTCTTTCATTTCCTCCAGAGTCATTCTTAAGACAATTTTATTTAAAGGTCAAATGTCAAAGGGAATTGTATTCTTCTCTACGAATTTATTACAAGAAAATAACAAAGATCGCTTGCACCATTTTCAGGGCTTGTAATATCAGAAAAAAATGAAAAATAACGATCTATCGTTGTGTAGACCTCCAAGTCTACGGACAGACCAAAGAAAAGTTCGGAATCATAGACTTCTCTCGAATTAGAACTATTAGGTTGTAGAAAGTTTATAAGGAATAAAGAGTCACAATCTTCAGTAATGAGGCAAACGATCGGGTAAAATGATTTCTGTACATTTTAAAGGCCAGAAGAGAAACGGAGAATGAATATGTATTTTGAGGATAGATGTCTCTTGATCTGTTACCTTTCAATTGCTGATTGGACGCTTTAATCATTAAAACAAATAATAATAATTAGATATGTTGGTATTTAAATTGTTTATAATCAATAACGGCATTCTATGATTATTCTGAAATTGAGATAAATATATTGTTATGTAAATATAAATATTGAAATAAGTATGGGTAGTTATAGTGTTATGTAAATATAAATATTGAAATAAGTATGGATAGTTATAGTTATAAGAATCCTCAAAAGTATTGGTAGGTAAGATCGATAATTATGTATAAGTGTAGAATTCTCTAGGCTAAGTAGGTATTTGTTATAATTATAGGAATACTGTGTTACATTTGTAGGTAGGATTTTGGTTGTATCTCTAGGTAGTACGTGAAGCGTCGAGAAGTAATAATTACTCTGGAACCGTCTGGCGACTTTAGTTCTGGATCATACTGCTCTGAAGAGTATAAAGGTGCGAATGGCCTGCAGAGCGGGCCAGTATCGTAGCGACTAACAAACACATCGAAGCCATCTGATCAGTGAACCGAAACCAATGGAATAATCGAGAAAGTAGTGTGAAAATAAATTTTGTAACTGTGTAAAATAAATAACTATTGAAGAAGACCTGTGTATTTTTAATTTGAAGACAATTGAACCCTAATTTCGTAACAATTGGCGTCAGGTGCGGAATTGTCAAGAAAAATTAAGATCTTCTGTCTAAAAATAAATAAAATAAATTAAATAGTGTTAAAATGAACTTTATTCAAATTGAACTTTGTGTGAACTGACTTTTGTGAAAACAAGTGTTTAAATAAATTTTTGTTAAAAGAAAAGACGCAAAAGCAAGTTGCTTATAAATTCTGGAACATCATATGGAACATAATTCTGGACATAACATAATGACTATTTTACCGCATTGAGAAAGTCATCAAATTGGACCATAGTTTTTTTATTATTGTGTGTGATTAAAAAAATAAAATAAATAAATAAAAATCTTGAAAAATATTACAAAAGAACGTTCCAGATTCATCGAGAAAAAGTTTTTGAATAACTATCCTTTGTTTACAAGTGTGTGAATGTACATTAAGTACCTACCTGTGTGTTTGAAAGACTTGAGACGAAATAAATAATTATGTACTATCAGACATTATTATGTTAAAAATATTGGTGAATTAAAAATAAATATTAAAAGACAGTACCTACCTACCAATCAGTGTAATCAGACAAATTATTATTTTTGCTAAAGTACGTATTCAAAACAGCTATATATATAAAACTCAAAACTTGTATTAAATAAATTTAAAAATATTTTTGTTTTGAAGTAAATTTTGAAAAAAATGGCAACCAAAGTGAACATCAAGGACCTCAAAGTCACTGAGCTTAAAAATGAGCTTCTGGAGAGGGACCTGGAGACCTCAGGAGGGAAGGCGGCCTTACAGGCACGCCTCATGGAGGCCTTGGAACAGTCAGGCGAAGACCCGGCATACTTTGTCATGGCATCTGGGGGAGACCGCGCCTTGGACGAGCTAAATATCAGCATCACAAAGTCTATGAAGGAGGAGCTGGCCGACAATTCGAAGACCCTGAGGGAAGACCTGAAGACTGAGATGGCTGACAACGCCAAGACCCTGAAGGAGGACCTGGCAACCATGGAGGAGAAGATGACCAGCAACCTGACCGGGCTGGAGGAGAAGATGACTGGGCTGGAGGAGAAGATGACCAGCAACCTAGCCGGGCTGGAGAAGAAAGTGGCAGAAAGCTCGCGAGCAATGTCGGAGATTGAGGCCCGTGTGGCAAGCCTGGAGGATCGTCTGCGTGCCGAGCTGGCTGACAAGTGCCAGATGGAGTCCACCAGAATATCCCCCAAAGACGGCCTTCACGACGAGACCGACCAGGGATGCTCAACTCCAACCAGGGTCACTAGAGGGGATGACGACCCTTCGCTGTCGAAGCACAACCTTCCGACCTTCGACGGGAAGACGTCGTGGGAGGAGTATTTGACCCTCTTTGAGACGGCTGCCATGATGGGAGCCTGGAGCCAGCAGAAGAAGGCTTCGGTTCTCAGCCTGTCGCTCCGAGGAGACGCTCTCAGGGTTCTGCAGGCCATACCCCTGGACAACCGTGGTGACTTTGGGCAGCTGAAGCAGCGCTTGGATATGCGCTATGGCCACAAGTGCCTGGGGCAGCTGTACAGGTCACAGCTGAACACAAGGGTGCAGAAGCCCAACGAGAGCCTCCAGGAGTTTGAGATGGACATCGTCCACCTAGTACGAGACGCTTACCCGACATTCCCTGATGACATCTGCGAGAGCTTGGCAGTGGACAAGTTCCTGAACGGATTGAGAGAATGGGAGACGCAGCAAGCAGTGAAGCTGGCTCTTCCGAAGACGTTGAACGAGGCGCTAAGCCGAGCTCTCGAATTTGAGGCTGTCAAACAGTCCATCAGGGGCCACGCCAGGGTTTGTGCAATCAAGGCAGAGGAGGTCAAACTACCTACAACCGAGGAAATAATAGAAAAAGTGCTGCAGCAACTTGAGCCAACGAGACAGAAGGCGCACTGCTGGACGTGTGGCCAGCAAGGACACCTGAGCGCGAGGTGCCCAAAGTCTCAAGGACCGGAGAAATTGGAAGACGACCGCAAGGATGTAGAGACCACCATGGAGATGAACAAACGGCTGAGGAAACAGCTCCAGGATGCCGAGAGAAAGGTCAAAGTCATGGAGACGGAGAACAGGCAGCTGACGAAGAACTTGGCCAGCAGTGAAAGGGTCCGGCGAACAGCGGAGGCCGAGAGGGACGAGTTGCACGAGACTGTGCTGAGCCTGGAGAGACAGAACAAGGGGCTTAAGACTAAGCTCCAGCAGCTGGAAGCTGGGCAGGGGCCCAGGACGAAGGACACCATCGCCAACCTGGAGTCCAAGAACAGCAACACCAAGGAGGCGGGAGCTCGAATGAAGGATAACCACCGGCCAACTCAAAGAGCAAAGTGGTCAAACAATGACCAGCCCGCCCAGAGAGTACAAAAATGCGTCGCATCCGAAAGATCACCAGCCTTTGAGACGTTTTGGGAGAACGCGAAGGCAGGGCAGAAGTTTCGCCATGGAGTGACCACAGAAGTCCACAAGGACTTATTTGAGGTCACTAGGGACCACACACTGGCATGCTGTGTACCGGAAGATCTAGATATGTCTAGAGGAATTGCACGGGTCTTCCGATACAAATTCGGAGAACCGCAACCCTCGAGCAGCCCGCAAGGAAGAGCTCTGAGACTACCAAAGGGGCGTCAACAAGCATACTGCCTGGTTGTCCCGGATTCCAGCAACCTGGAAGAGGACTACAAGGCATTGTGGGACGGCCTTGTTGAGCTGCGTGACTACATGTTGGAGGATCAGCAGGCGCGTCTGGCAATACCGAAGATGGGTGGCGGCCGCGCTAATCGAGACTGGCGGATAATCCGGAGTATGATTGAAGCAGTGTTCTCGGGAGTCGGCATCAGCGTCATGGTGTGCTGCGAGCAAGCGCAGCCGAGAGCCAGTGGGGAGAAATCCGTGGACTGCCACTTCTTCCTGACCACAGGGTGTCGACGTGGATCAGCATGCCCCTACCTACACAGAGTCAAGACTGTTCCGGGACGAAACAGTCTAGGTGGGGGGTAGTGTTATGTAAATATAAATATTGAAATAAGTATGGGTAGTTATAGTGTTATGTAAATATAAATATTGAAATAAGTATGGATAGTTATAGTTATAAGAATCCTCAAAAGTATTGGTAGGTAAGATCGATAATTATGTATAAGTGTAGAATTCTCTAGGCTAAGTAGGTATTTGTTATAATTATAGGAATACTGTGTTACATTTGTAGGTAGGATTTTGGTTGTATCTCTAGGTAGTACGTGAAGCGTCGAGAAGTAATAATTACTCTGGAACCGTCTGGCGACTTTAGTTCTGGATCATACTGCTCTGAAGAGTATAAAGGTGCGAATGGCCTGCAGAGCGGGCCAGTATCGTAGCGACTAACAAACACATCGAAGCCATCTGATCAGTGAACCGAAACCAATGGAATAATCGAGAAAGTAGTGTGAAAATAAATTTTGTAACTGTGTAAAATAAATAACTATTGAAGAAGACCTGTGTATTTTTAATTTGAAGACAATTGAACCCTAATTTCGTAACAATATGTAACCATTGAAAAAAGTAATTTTCTCATTTTTGGAGAAACCGATCGATTGCCGTGTTTGATTCTATCCGACTCATTACGTATACATTATTGTCAGTCGATAGCTCAGTCTGTAGAGAGTTTGCTTTTCATGCCGAGAGCTCGGGCTCGAATCCCAATGAATCCGTTTCGGTGTTTATTTCAAAAACCCAAAATATAATACCGACTAAGCTTACCAGCTTTCACAATAAATAAGTAACAGCATCCTCGGGAGCTGGGAAACCTCCACTTCAACTGAATGTGTTGGCGTAAGACCAGTCCCCAGGTTCCACTCGCCACATGCGATCCCTTTGGAAAAACACGGCAAGAGGTTACACTATATGTGTAGGTAAGTAGCGTATTTTTAATGTGCTAGTATACCTACATATTTGCCATTAATAGCAGGTAAATTTATTACGAAGTTACGTTCAATCACAAAATTCAAATATCAACCCAGATAAGTATCCGAGTTTTTACGTCGTTAAATTGAACGTGATTTCTCACACAAACGTTTACTTTCGGATACTTTACTTAACTCTCTTTCACACTCCACTGGTTCCTTCAGCACCCCTATTAAAGCTGTTGAAGATTGTTCAGTGTTCACACCAAATAAGTGCGAGTAACTTCATTCGAATTGTATGTTTTTTTTTTTAGATTTTGCCTTACGTTCATTTTGCTTTACGATTTTGAATTACGTTCCTTATTCATTGACTTTTGGATTGGTATGAGGCTGATCACTCTTTCTGTCAACAATGTTAAACTTTGCCAATTTCACCACTGTTTAAAAAATGTCAGGGTTTACACTGCAAATTTTTCTTACCTTCCCTGAAATAGGAATGAATTGACAAAGTGAACCATTTTTTACAGCATGGAATAAAACATGACGGCGTATCAATAGCTGATCCTTTTTTTTATATAACAACGATCAGCTGTTCAGGTACCGCCATGTTGTATTCCGTCCTAGTTTCAAATATATACAGTGGCCCGGTATTTTCAACGTTAACATAGCGACTTAATACTGTATGAAAAGGACGCACTTATGGCAATCGTGTGGGTAGTTTTTATTATCAGCTTAAAGTCACGTATGCTAACGTTGAAAATACCGGGCCTAAGATCCATCATTGATCGACAAGACTTCTACTCCAGGGCTGGAAGTCTCATCACCACGGTAATCCTTACCTACCGAATATCGGTAATATTTATATGAAAACTTATCAGCTGTTTAATTGCGGCTATCTTGGATTGATGGGTATTCATACAAATATTACCGATATTCGGTAGGTAAGAGTTACCGTGGTGATAAGACTTCCAGCCCAGGACTGTCGAACTTACGGTGATGATGTTGATTCTCTTTTTGCTCGCTTCTCTCCACTTAAAAGCTCCAATCGTTGGTACAATTCAACCTCTCACGACTCATCCACGCGTCCCAGGATATTTTATAATCTAACATTGCAAATAACCCTATTTCGGATTAAGCCGTAAGTCCGTCTTATCAAAATATTCCAACACTCGGAATGTAAGGCTTGTGGTCTGTGGGTAGCATCCCAAGTTTTAACAAAAAATATTTGCATAAGATATTAATCTATTTAGCAAGGATGTTGAAAGATATGTGGTAGCATTTTCTTTGAAGAGTGAAATTGTAAAAGAAACACAGTTTGGGAAATCAAAGCAATAAATCAGTAGAACCCTTCGCAGACCAATGATAACGGTTTACTCAGTAATGCAGAATTTTATTCTTGTTTGAATTGACACAGATTGGTGACGAGTGAGCTCTTATAGGGCCATAGAATACTGATTCACATAAAAACGATGGACAAAAATAAATCACCTTTACTATTTTTTTTAGAAAAAAAAACAATTATATTAAAGCAGTGTTTTATTTTCCCTCAATTTCTTAATATGCACACCCAGTTTTTATTTCTCACGATCAATTTATATAGATATTTTTTTGTACCTGAGGATGATCGTGAGATATTGAAAATCACGTGAAAGAAATTCTCTTTGCATCGACAGCACGAAACCAAGCAAGTCTGCTTGAGTTTTTTTTTCTGTATGCCATAAATATAACAAGCCCTTTTCGTCGTCCATATTGACTTGAGGGTTCCACGACTAGATGCCCATAGACATATTGTCCAACGACACAATATTCACAGACAAAATGTCCACCCGACACAATATCCACGCGATATAATGCCCACCAATATAATGTCCACCCACATAATACCCACCGATATAATGTCCATCGACAAAATGTCCACGCGACATTATGTCCAGAGACAAAATGTCCACGCGACATTATGTCCAGAGACAAAATGTCCACGCGACATTATGTCCAGAGACAAAATGTCCACGCGATATTATGTCCAGAGACAAAATGTCCACGCGACATTATGTCCAGAGACAAAATGTCCACGCGATATTATGTCCAGAGACAAAATGTTCACGCGACATTATGTCCATAGACAAAATATCCACGCGACATTATGTCCAGAGACAAAATGTCCACGCGAAATTATGTCCAGAGACAAAATGTCCACGCGATATTATGTCCAGAGACAAAATGTCCACGCGACATTATGTCCAGAGACAAAATGTCCACGCGACATTATGTCCAGAGACAAATTGTCCACGCGACATTATGTCCAGAGACAAAATGTCCACGCGATATTATGTCCAGAGACAAAATGTTCACGCGACATTATGTCCAGAGACAAAATATCCACGCGACAAAATGCCCACCGACATAATGGCCACGTGACAAAATGTCCACGCCACAAAATGTTCACCGACGAGATATCCAAGACCAAAATGTCCACGCGACAAAATGCCCTACAACATAATGGCCACGCGAAAAAATGTCCACCGACAAAACGTCCATCGTCTAAATGCCCACCCGATAAAATGTACACCGACGAGATGTCCAACGATCATTTCTGATCGGTGGCCATTTTGTCGTGACACGTAGTTGAGTCGCTGTCACCCCACTACCCTTACTACGAGGAGGGAGGGCAAGGGCGTCGTTATCCAAATTTTCCTGCACAATCCAACCCTGCGAAGGGCGTAGGAGTTGCGCCCGGATTTCGACAAACGATAAGTATCAAAAAAGCTTTTGAATGTCTCAAACCGGAAATATCGGATTGACCATTACATTCATCTCGAGTGAGAAATAATTTCAAACTTGAAAAATACTTGTAGATTCCCATCGAGATTTTTTTTTTTTTTTACTTATTTGTAAGATTTCAATGTTTCTTACATTTTTAGATTTGATATTTTCTCCTTCTATTTTTTTTTTTTTTTTTTTTTTTTCTGTATTTAAACTTTTCGATTTGTGATTCACAAGCCAATTTTGTATCTTCAGTGCTTGTTTGGCTTATCTAGCATTTGATTCAAAGATGACCTTTCAATGACATTGTCATAGGAATCACATTCTGCACAATCTGAGCATAGAAAGAAACGTAAAACACGATAGTGTAAGAGTTGTTTTTAATATCTAAAAAATCTGTTTCCAGTTTTTATAAGACACATTGGTCCAGTACACATACAACCATTGATCATGTGAAATTACCTCTGATGTATCTGAGATATCATAAATCTTATTTTTCAAAATACCTTTGCAATTCAGATTAACGGTTTAAATTTTATAAACGTTTTTCTTTCAACATGGCTCATTTTTTTTCAAATCCTCGTTTTTTTTAAACGTTTTTTTATGGTAATCAGTTTCTTTTGGAATATCAATTGTTTTCTGATACGAAAGGCAGGAGGAATTGAAAGCAAGGAGAGACTTTGCATGTGAAAGGGTGGTACCATCTAGCGAATACAATTTTCCCTGGTTTATGTTGCATTTTCAATATAAGATTACAATATGAAAGAGACACATTTCTCAATTTCTCCCGCCTTTGTGTATCCAATATGAACATATATTGTGAAACATTCCAGAAACTATGTATTGTAGATAGGATATACCTAAGTCTTTTGAAGGCTAGGGTTCGAGACCCACCAAGAGTGTTAGTAATATCGATACCTAAAAGTAAAACTGAATAACTAACAAATTATGCTAACATTCTGCACATTTTTTCTACGACAAACGTTTGTTCATGAGCCATAATTCCTTATATTTAGCTCACTGACTATAAAAAGTTACTCCCTCTAAAATGTTTTTTCCATAATTTCTCAAAACAGAACTTACTCAGTTTTACCTGTAAGTAGGCTATAATCTATAATCTATAATCTAAGTTGCAAGGATATATTCATTCAAAGCTCTCAGATGTATGCCCACAAACAAACACGTGTAGTTCGCGCTTACAAATGCTGATTGTGTACTTACAAATAAAAATCAAACCTCAAATGAACATAAGCCCTGCAACTCTTGCTGACATTCCCTGAAACAGGGGTGACATTGGCAAAGTGAACCATTTTTTACAGTATGGGTGGTCAGCCTCATACCAACCTATAAGTCAAGGAATACGAGTAATAAATAACATTTAAGTATAAAAAAAAACAACAAAATCTTAAATATAAATCTATACAAAAAAAGTCAAAAATTTCTTATGCAAAAAATGTAGCAAACTAATAAACCAACATTACAAATCAGCATTGCAGATTAGCCGCCACTTCTTTCTGTCCTTGCATACTTCTTTCATTTCATCCAGAGTCATAACCTTTTTCATACAAGTTCTCCTTTTATTATGACTCTGGATATCCCATTCACTCGCTATTTCGAAAATTTGGTCCATCCATACCTTTCTCGGTCTTCCTCTTCCACGACATCCATCAAAGAAAAGGAACAAAACGATGTGATGAGATGGTTTGGACATTTAGAAAGAATGGATGATGAAAGATTTACAAAGTGTATTTACAGAAATTTTGCGAGTCCGAAGAGCTAATCAGTAGACTACGGACCGGTCGTTTGTTTCGTATTTTGCCTCTACACACTCCTACACTTTGTGAAAATGCGTATGATGCGAATCCCCAATGTTACATATTTTTGCAACTTAGATTAGATTAGATTAAATAGCAAAAATATAATTGTAAGAATATTTCTGTATTATATAAAAATGGATTAAAAAAGAGTCGTCTTTAATTTTTAATCTGATTTGAATATTTAAGTAACATTTAAGATTCATATAAAATGCATGCCCGCCGTATACAAAAACATAAGTTTCCGCTTACAAATGCTGCATGTGCACATACAAAATAAAGACCTAAATCTCTGCAACTTTTGCCGACCTTTTTTGAAACGGGTGGACATGACAGTGATGGAAAAGTGAACCATTTTAGTATTAGTCACTCTACATACCAACATTATTGGAGTTCTGGAAATTTCTAGATATTCAAGGAATAATAAGATGGCCAATATTACGATGAGAAGTAATCTCCATTATCCAATACCAAAATTCTAGGTAAGGAAAAATATATTTCTGCATTATTCCGTGAAAGATTATCGGTAGATGATGGTATGTTAATCTTAATTTTAAGTAACCAAAGAAGGGTCACATTGAAATTCTACCCTTCCAATTCAAAGGTTCTATAATATTATGTTGTATGTATCAACACGCCTTAAAAATGCCGGCAAGGTTAACTTAAGCTTCGCAAGAATTGAGTACCAGCCCGCTCGGGAGCTGGGAAACCCCCACTTTGTTTAAAATAAGTCCGATCGATAGCTCA
This sequence comes from Agapetus fuscipes, assembly GCA_951799405.1. Taxonomy (NCBI): domain Eukaryota; kingdom Metazoa; phylum Arthropoda; class Insecta; order Trichoptera; family Glossosomatidae; genus Agapetus; species Agapetus fuscipes. The sequence goes on from OX637344.1 coordinate 4,532,515, forward strand.
GTTGGTAGAGTGCTTGCATTCCATGCTGTGAGCTCGGGTTCGAATCCCGCCAAGGGTGTCAGAAATGATTTCCCGTTTCGGTGTTTATTTCAAACCCAAAATAAAATACCGGCAAGATTTATTCAGCCTTCACAAGAAATGAGTACCCTCAGGAGCTGGGAAACCCTCACTTTAATTCAAGTGGTTGGCTTAAAGCCGGTTCCACTCGCCACGTGCGAAACCCTTCGGGGATAACGCAGCAAGAAGTTACATTATATTTTGTGTAGCTAAGTTGTTTTTTTTCAGTTGCGTTGCGTAATTGAAGTAGTTGGCGTAAGGCCGGTTCCTCAACTTTAAAACTAAAAAAGGTTCCACTCGCGACATGCGGCAAGAAGTTACACTATATGTGTAGCTTGGTCGCGTTTTTTTTATTGGTTCCTATATCGGATCCCACGTATCACTCTTCAAAGGAATCTAACCGGAAGAAGACCCATCGTGGAATGCAAACACTCTAACAACTGAGCTATTGACAGAACTTTTTTTCGGAATGTTCCAAATCACGACCGGAATTATTTTTTCACTAATTTGAATAAACATTTCAGTAACAAATAAAAATAAATGAAAGTGTAAATAGTCCGGTCGATAGCTCAGTTGGTAGAGTGCTTGCATTCCATGCCGTGAGCTCGGGTTCGAACCCCACCGAGGGTGTCAGAAATGATTTCCCGTTTCGGTGTTTATTTCTAGCCCCAAAATAAACTTCCGGCAAGGTTTACTCAGCCTTCACAAGAAATGAGTACCAGCTCTCTCGGGAGCTGGGAAACCCCCACTTCACTGACGTGGTTGGCGTAAGGCCGGCCCCCTTACCTGTAAAAATAAATAGGTTCAACTAGACCCCTTCGGGGATAACGCGGCAAGAAGTTACACTATATGTGTAGCTTAGTTGCGTTTTTTTTTTTTGCGTAAAGTGTAGGTATAAATTTGAATAAAAAAAACATTTACGGAAAGATGAAATGAATTTTAAGTAAACGGATATCAATTTTAAATTGATTTCTGTTTATCAAATTAAGTAAATATTTGCAAATATTTTCGAGTAAATAAAATTGATGATCTTATATTTTATTTAGATGATTATTTTTTTGTTTTATTTTTAAATGTATATATTTTAAACAAAATATTCATTTCTGTGCGTACATCTAAAATAATCTATAATCTATCGGTGCTATTCTTAGACATTTTAGTCGTCCGTTGAGCCCACGCATTGACAAACTAATGATGCATTTGTATGAAGACCTGTCAATCAAAGGTGACATTTAAGACTCATATTAAATGCATTCCCGTAAGCAGACACGTCTAAGCTTACACGTGCCGCATGTGGACTTGCGACATCAAAACCCAATCTCAATTCAACATAAGCCATGCAACTCTTGCCAACCTGCCCTAAAACAAGGGTGACACTAATGTCAATTGCCAACAAAATGAACTTTTTTTACAAAATGGGTGGTCAGCCTCATACCACCCTTGCTGTAAAAAAATGCTTCCTTTGTCAATCTCACCTCTGTTTCAGGGAAGGTCGGTAAAAGTTGCAAGGCTTATGTTCACTTGAGGTTTGGTTTTTGAATTGTATGTACATTTGCAGCATTTGTAAGGGCGAACTTACACGTGTCTGTTTGAGGGCATGCATTTCATATAAATTTCAAATGTAAATATATGCTTGCAGCTTAGATTATAGAGATTATAATGGCAATACATTGCGTTATGTTATACTATTAAGATATTTGAATATACTCCTATGATATTTTGTTAGATGTTAGCTCCATGAATTACTTCTGTACTATAACATGTAGGTTAAATATCGAGTCTTGAATATTTCTCTACTTCAAATATAAAATTTACGTTTAAACTCAACTATTGAGTCTTACCAAAATTTCTTTACAGACTTAAACGCACACTAGAAATGCTATTTTAGTTTCCATACATATTTGTGGTAATCTCTACGTTTGAGCCTAAGCGACACGTCCTACTCTACAATGTACATACAATGTTGCCTCTTAAAATTTCTGAACGATTTTCCGCCATGCTTTGTGACTACAAATATGCAAGAGAGAAATGTGCATTGAGTAATAACATAGAGGAGCGGAAACTAACTTACTGCATTGATACATACTATCTACCACTGTCGCCTCTGTCCTGTCAAACGTTGCAGTTGGTAGTCATACAAACATGTTTTTACGTGTCAACTTTTATGTTTTCTTGCTTTTTCCATTTTGGGTTTTGACACTCAATTATAACACATGCCATAATCTAAATCTAAATCTAAGCTGCAAAGATATGTATCATTTGAGATTCATATTAAATGCATTCCCACAAGTAGACACGCATAATTTCGCGCTCACACATGCCGCATGTGGACCTACAATATAAAAAACCCAATCTCATATGAACATAATCTCTGCAACTCTTGCCGAACTTCACTGAAACAGGGGTGACATTGGCAAAGTGAACCATTTTTTACAGTATGAGTGGTCAACCTCATTCCAACCTATCAGTCAAGAGCCTTAAAATAATGCCTCTTTCCTTTAAAATTCGTCAATTTTATCCATCACAAGAATTATACCGCATGCGTCTTCGTTCGGACTGCTTCTACAATATTGCCACACGTGGCAATGCTGCCACCTTTCCAGAATCATTTTTACATTCGCCCGATTTTTTTTGATCATATGGAAACGCAACTGTGAAGTTCTTTCTTCTATTTCTTACTAATGACCATTTTCGTAAGTAGATTGAAACAGATATATAATGTCTATTTTCGTTAAAATGATTTCTAGTCCACAGATAATGTGTATTAATATTTAACTTGTTGCTCTAAAAATATAACTACATAAATATTCAAGTGACAAGTTTAAATATAATTTAATATGAAAATAGTATTTTATAACAGGACATATTCAGAATATATCAAATTTCTGAACGGAAGTCGTGTATTTAAATACCATATTACGCTAACGCTAAAGCTATGCATATAGTGTCATTTCTTGCTTCATTTATGACGAATGAGACTGATTTGTCCAAAACACTTCAGTTGAAGTGGAGGTTTCCCAGCTCTCGAGGGTACTGGTACTCATTTTTCGTGAAGCTGAGTACACCTATTTTATTTTGGGTTTTGAAATAAACACCGAAACGGGAAATCATTTCTGACGCCCTCGGTGGGATTTGAACCCTGAGTACACGGATGGAAAGCAAGCATGCTACCAACTGAGCTATCGACCGGACTTTTTACGAGCTTGGTTGTCGCTACAAAGTGCCAATTCTCAAGCAAGACCCAGTTGCTGTACGGCTGGATGGACCTTTGGTGACCGATCTGTGGTAAATGGATATGATTTTTTTAATCCAACGAAGAGCATATTTGAAAACATAAAAAGTATTTTTTTTTACCCAACTGATATTCGAATCCTTCCTTTTACGAGTGCTAATCGTTACTAGTAGACTACGGACCGGTCAAAAATTTGACGAAAAAAACTCTTACAGCTTGTTCACACGACAACGCATTCTGCCCGGATTGTTTATGGTGTGTCTATGGCACATTGATACCGACTTTGATGTATGTAGGTGAAGCATGGACAATGAATGATAGCGAAGTAAGTAAAATATGTACGGTGGAAATGAAGCATTTGAGAAGCATGACAGGAAAATAGAGTTAGGAATAAAAAGGTAAAAAAAGAATGTAATTTTAAAGAGGATGTGAAAGTTAAGGTACAAAAGAATTTGATGAGACGGTTTGGGCATGTGGAAAGAGTGAATGATATAGACTGACAAAGTATGTATACCGAGGTAGTGTGAAAGGAAAAAGAGGTAAGGGACGATCGAGAAAATTATGGAGTGATCAGATTGTGGAGATTGTGAAAAAACGGGATGTACAAAGTGAGCGTAAAAGAAGAAAATGCATGAAAAAGGTGATGGATATGAATGAATTGAAAGAAGTAAGTAAGGATGACTTGGACCGGTCCGTAGTCCGTAGTGGCAACACTTCGGACTCGTAAATGGAAGGTTGTGGATTCGGATCCCGGTGGAGCACAAAAATATACCATTTATATCTCGAATGTGCTCTTCGCTGGGTTGAAAAATTCATAAAAACCTTTACCAATGACCGGTCACCATAGGTCCATCCAGCCTTACAGCAACTAGGGTCTTGCTTGAGTATTGGCGCTTTGTAGCGACGACCAAGCTCGTACCCCTCTGCGGCACTACAACAAATGTCATAGACCCCTAGAGTCTTTAGAATCTAGGGAGTCTCCCGCACAGGATTTCTTAAAAAAAAAAAAAAAAAAGGGTAGGAAAAAATGGAGGCAGCTTTGCAGAGGCTCGGAATGGCGACGGAGTTACAGTTACTATGGATTACCGGGTCAAAAGTTTAGTAGCATATGGGGCTGTATGAAAACTTTCACATTGTCTGTCCGGTAATGTATAGACTCAGCGAAGAGCAGATTTGAAAATATAAATATATATTTTTTTCTCTGTCGGGATTTGAACTCACATCCTTTCATATACGAGTCCGAAGCGTTACCACTAGACTGCGGACCGGTCTGTCTGAAGGCAATGAGCGCTAACCAAAAATGTTTGGAAATGTCGGTGTTATGGCCAAGTAAGCCGATCGTTCAAGCGAGCTTGGAATGGAAAAACATTGGTTCGATCCCCGCTTGGGTCATTTGATCATACCTTTGACTCTGAATCAACAGATCTAATTGGGTAATTATTAATATAATTAATTTAAAAAAACAATAATGAACCATTAATTGAGGATATTAATACCTGTTTCTGGCCAGGCAGAATATGTTGGTGAATTATATTCCTCTTCACAAATCTATAAAAAAAAAATGAGACTAAATCAGCGCCTGGAATAATCGTTATATGTAGTTGAATTCATGTACATTTGGTATGATGTTACGGTTGAGCTTTAACTGAAAGTTGTATGCTTGGTTGACGTTTATATGGCGCTTCCACTTTTAAGAGCCGTCCTGTTGGCTGCAGTTACCCTTTGACAATTATTGTAATTTGCCCGCCATATGCGCATTACAGTCCTACATGATCGTATAATATAACAACCTAGTACCTCTGCAAATTTCCCCCATTAACTTGCGATAACTGTGGACTAGAAACTATTTTAAAAAAAAGACACTTCGTCTGTTTCAACTCACTTAACTGTAAATCCTTTCACTAAGTCCTTTTTTTAAGGAATTCTGTGTGGGAGACTCTATCGGGGCTATTCTTAGACATTTTAGTCGTCGGTTGAGCCCACGCTTTGACAAACTAATGATGCATTTGTATGAAGATCTGTCAATCCAAGATGGCCGCAAGTGAACAGCTGATTTGTCTTCATACAAATATTACCAAATTCGGTAGGTAAAAATGACCGTGGTGATGAAATTTTCAGACCGGGCACCATTTGTTTGTCAAAGCGTGGGCTCAACAGACGACTAAAATGTCTAAGAACAGCCCCGTATGGGTCTATGACACTTGTTGTATTTCCGCAAAGGTGTTGGGGATGTGGTGGTTGATGTCCTGATCCTTTTTTTGCTGGACTGTTCAGTGGCTGTATAGTGCTGTAGTGTGTGTTGCGCTGTGTTGCCTTTGTTTTGAGACACTGAAAGGAAGTGGCGATTGATGTTGGTTTAGAATAGGGCTAGGTTAAATTGAGGTGGAAACACAGATACAGGTAACTCGTTCCATAAGCGGGCAGTTTGGCAAAGGAATGAGTCGTGTCCTTAGTCAAAAAGAGAATAAATATCAAAATATTTTCACCCGAAACTACGAATTCTTTCCAGTTTCAGAATGTTGGTATCTTATCTAGATATAATCTCACGCCGACGCGAACGTTCCGCGTACGCGTTACAAATGTTTTGATCAGTAAATTTGACAATTCTTATAGGAAAAATGTATTATTTTAAGACATTATCGCATGTGTGATTATTAGATGTCGATCGAAACAGGCGCGTGATTGCCAAAATAATATTTCATCACAAGAAAGCCGTCGAAATGGGGGGGGTGGGGGGGGGGATGAAAGTAGGCACAGGTTTCAAAGAACTTGCGTCCCCTAAGAGGCCGAATCGCTCCCAGTTTGGAAACCACTGTCCTTGAGCTAACTCATTATTGAAGAATTGAATGAAAACAAAGTAACATGTATGTAAAAACAAACCATTCAAATACTTACATAAACATAATTCCAGGATTGTCACGAAACAGAGTCTTGTGTTGTACATTAAAATTCGTATCTACGCAATAAAAATATATATTTGTACAACGCGTTTATTGTAGTTTAAAGCTTTTTCTCAACTTCTACGCTCTTCAATTTATTTTTATCTCAAAAGTATTTTTACAAAACATATTTCCTTCATACTGTTATGTAAATAGTCAAAGTACAAATACATATTTTAGGTAGGTAGATAGGTATAGGAAATAATTATGTTGGTAGGTACTCGTAGTTTTTGAAATCTTCTGGATCATAATAAATTTCTACCTACTGGAAGGTGATAGAACAGTCTAGCAAAAATATGTTCTGCATAGTTCTACCTCCCCAGTATAAAAAGGCGCAAATCGTTTGTGACGCAGGAGTATTCCTTCAACCTCTTACCAATACAGTCAACAAATTATATCAGTGAACCAAAGCCAGTAAAAATAAATCAAAGTGTAATGTGAGTTCTAGAAATAAATTAAAGTGTAAAAATAAATCTAATTGTGTAAAATAAATAGGTAAAAAGAAGAATAGAGTTTCATTTGAAAAGTTTTCGAACTCCAAAAATCGTAAAAATACAGTTGAGAACTGGATCTCGCGGTGTTCACAGAAAAATATATAAATTGGACACACATGCAAAAATGACAGGTATGAGTGACCATAATTATGTGCATTTTTACCATAACTACCACAAAATGATGTACCATGCCACAACCACCATACCTTACCGTGGTAACAGTTAGTACCCACTTTAATGACGATACTTTCGTACTATGGTTTAACAGGGTTCCAGTTGGTTTCAAAAGTTCCTCGGGGGATGTTAATGAAACCATAAAGCTTGTAGCCTAACTACGAGGTAATTAATCCCGAACCAGTACTTACTCTAAGTTTTAAACTTCAACCATAGCACTTAAACTGTAATCCATGTAAAGTAAAACGCTCTCTAGATGCACTGCTTAATTTTTCATACATTTTCTGGTAAACTTGCCGGATTAGTATGACAGTAAAGTGGAAGGGCATTCCGCTGAGAGTCAGCGCTTTAAATATTACGTTTAGACTTGACCATAGCGTAAAAACTAAAATGAATGTATGCTTAAACGTTCAATAGATGCACTGCTTTGCTTTTCATACATTTTTTTGGTAAAATTAACAGATTAGTATGACAGTAAAGTGTTATACTGGAAGGGAACTCCACTGAGCATCAAAGCTTTAAATATTACGCTAAGACTTGACTAAAGCGTTTTTTCAAAAATGTATGTATACTAAAACGCTCAATGAAGGCTCTGCTTCACTTTTGATACATTTTTTGGTACACTGTGTTGTACCCACTAGAAATATGGTCTACTGAGATCGTCACAGCTTTAAGAATTAGTGGAATCATAAGCATAAAACATACATAATAAATGTATGAAATTAGTCATATTTTTGCATACTGTAAAAAATTATTCACTTTGCCAATGTCACCACTGTTTCAGGAAAGGTCGGCAAAAGTTGCAGGGCTTCTGTTCATTTGAGATTGGGTTTTTTATACTGTAGGTCCACATGCGGCATGTGTGAGCGCGAAATTATGCGTGTCTGCTTGTGGGAATGCATTTAATATGAATCTCAAATGATACATATCCTTCCAGCTTAGATTTAAATTTAGATAATAAAAATGGTTGAGTAATTTTGGTTAAAACCTTCACTAGGGTAAATACGTTCATTGTTCACCCATACAGTCAAAATTGGTTCACTTTGCCAATGTCACCCCTATTTTTGTAACCCAATCTGTGACATTGTAAATTTGCGATTTGGGTGTTTATTTTATAAGTTCACATGTAGCATATGTAAGCGCAAACTTACAGGTCTCTGCTTGCGGGAAAGCATTTAATATGAATCTAAAATGCCATTCTGTTTACTGTTCACGCTAATAAGCTACACAATATTTATGGCTTATTGCCGGAGCGTAGCCTTTCTGAGATGCAACTATGGCTTTAATTTTGGTAGTTTTCCGTTTCCATTCACATCCCATGCCGTTGACCAAAAGAGTACTCCCACCTTAAGAGATAATTTATTTCTTCAGGCCAATAGTTTGTTTTACTGTTTCGCCACCTTAAAGGTAAAATTGAATACGTGCTGATTCACTGATTTGAGAAATCGTAGATAATTTCCTCCACTCCTCCAATCCTCTCGCAACTTGAAAAAAAACGCAACTAAGCCACACATATTGTGTAACTTCTTGCCTGCATTATCCCCGAAGGGGTCGCATGTGGCGATTCGGGACCTATTAATTTTTACGGGTAAGGGGGCCGGCCTCACACCAACCACTTTGAGTTGAAGTGGGGGTTTCCAGGCTCCCGGGGGACTGGTTCTCATTTCTTGTGAAGGCTGAGTACACCTTGGGATCGAACCCTTGCTCTCGGCATGGAATGCAAGCATTCTACCAATTGAGCTATCGATCTTTTAACGAGCTTGGTCGTCGTCGCTACAAAGCAAGACCCATTCATTGTAAGGCTGGATGGACCTTTTGATGAGCGGTCTTTGGTAAAGGTTAATGAATAGTTTAGAAATAGGTTCACATGAGGCATGTGCAAGCGCGAACTTGTACGTGTCTGGTTGTGGGAATGCATGTAATGTGAATCTCCAATGGGACATATCTTTGCAACTTAGATTAGATTAGAAAGAATAAGACATTTATCCTATAATAAGTCTTGGGGATAGGTAGATAAAAAGTTGTATGAAGTCTCGTTTGGTTTGTCATGTGTCGTTTTGCCATTGTGCCGTTCTATGCTGTCACGTGTGAGAGGTCGTCATATTCTCGTCAGCGGCTTGTAAGACCCAAGTGGCTGACGAGAGGGAAGCTTTTCAAGTGTTTTTACAGATTCGCAAGCGAAAATCACAAAACCGAGTGCTACGTAATTTTTATAAGCGGATCGTGAAGGGTCGCTGAAGGAATGAAGGTATAAAATACAAAAGGGTGACGTATGCGAACGCAAAAAATATGCGAAATTCATGTAACCAAGAATAAGCTGTGTTTGTTTTGATTAGTAAATTGCATTTACAGAAAATATGTAACTGTGTTCTTTGACTTCGCATAGGGAACTGGATTAATTGGAGAGACCATTTAAAAGAAGTCTCAAGACTCACCTCTTTGTCCAATTATATGGAAAAGCGCCTTTGTAGTGACACACTGTCATAAAAGGCGCTATTTTGTATTATTATAATTTTGGTTGATATAAGACTGATACGATAATAATAGTAGGATGATTTGATGAGCGTTTTTGTTCTCTGAATGATACCTCAAGAGCCCTCTGTGAGCTTGGTAGTCGCAATAAGAATCGCCAATTACCTACCAAACAAGACCTCAGTTTCTGTAAAGCTGGATAGACCTTTGTGGACCAGTATTTGGTAAAGGTATATGAATATTTAACCCAAAAAAGAGCATGTTTGAAGCCATATTCACGCCAGGATTCGAAACCACGACCGTCGATTTACGAGGCCGAAGCATTACTACTAGATGGACCGATTTACGCTTCATACAAACTACTTCCATCATCATCATCACAAACTACTTCTTTCTTTTGAAAATATCTCCCCTGTTTCAGGAAAAGTTGGCAAGAGTTGCCAAGGTTAAATACTGTCTTTTGTTTCGCAAATATTCATTAAAGTTTTAAGCTATGTATTATTTTATACATAGCTATAATTTGGGACGATTTTTGTTTTCAGACTCAAAAATATTCCAGAAAAATTATCAATTGATCCATATATATGTATGATTAAATATTTTTTAACGCACAGAATATCGAAAAATTCAGGGGTTTGTCGATAAGGGTTCTTAATGGAGAAAAAAATATAAAAAGCCCGGGTTGTTTTTTTTGCTGTTGTCTTTTATTGCGGCGCTGTATGGACATTTGAATAAATGGGGAATAAAAAGATAAAGAATTTTAAGTACGCTGATATTATTTTTGCGTAAAAAGGGTTTGTGGATTAAAAAAAAATCCCTTCTGCATATTTTGTTTTCTTTTAAATTGTTTATGAAATACCTCTGAACTGGTCCGTAGTCCAGTGGTAACACTTCCGACTCATGAATGGAAGGTTATGGGTTCAAATCCCGGGGGAGCACAAAAAATATACAATTTATATTTTCATAAATGCTCCTTGCTGGGTTGGAAAACTTGAGCTTTACCAAAGACCGGTCAAAAAAGGTCCATCCATCCTTGCTTGAGAATTGGCGCTTTGTAGCGATGACCAAGCTCGTTAAAAGTCCAGTCCATTGCTCAGTTGGTAGAATGCTTGCATTCCATGCCGAGAGCAAGGCAACCATTTTCAGTTGAGGTATGAGTTTTCCTTCTCCCGGAAGGCTGGTTCTCATTTCTTGTGAAGGCTGAGTACACCTTGCCAGTATTTGTTTTAGGTTTGAAGTAAACACCGAAATGGGAAATCATTTCTGACACCCTCGGTGGGGATCGAACCCGTGCTCTCCGCATGAAATGCAAGCATTCTACCCACTGAGCTATCGACCGGACTTTTTACAAGCTTGGTCGTCGCTACAAAGCGCCAATTCTCTCGTAAAACTCAGTTGCTGTAAGGCTGGATGTACCTTTTGTGACAGGTTTTTGATAGAGGTTCATGAATTTTTCAACGCAACGAAGAGCATATTAATATGAAAATATAAATGATATTTTTTTTGTGCTCCGCTGGGATTCGAACCCACAACCTTCCATTTTTGAGTCCAAAGTGTTACCACAGGACTACGGACTGGTCTATAATCTCTATAATCTATAATCTATGTTGCAAGGATATATTCATTTAAAGCTCTCAGATGTAAGCCCACAAACCAACAAGTGTAGTTCGCGCTTACAAATGCTGAATGTGTACTTACAAATAAAATCCAAACCTCAAATGAACATAAGCCCCACAACTTTTGCCGACCTTCCCTGAAACAGGGGTAACATTGGCAAAGTGAACTGGTGTTCTTCTTATTTACCGGTAAAATTCAAACTATTATGTAAATAGCATATGCATACAAATATTTAGGTAGGTAGATATATCATTAATTCAGCTGATGGGAGCTTTATAATATAAGAGTAGGATTAATTATTATTAAGTTCCTAGCGTACCTAAAGAAATATTATAAGGAAGTTACTTGAAATTATCATAATTATTTTACTCGAAGTCTTTTCGAGAAGGCTCTGACAAAATTAACCTCTAGAAGCCTCTATCTTCATAGCTATTTAAGCCGCGGCTTGCAAGAGTTAGTCATCCTACGACAATCTGCTTCTAAACACTAAAACAGTATAAGTGAACCTAAGCCATCTGTAAAAAAAATCTGAATTGTGAAAATAAATGTAAACTGTACAAAAATAAATCTAACTTTTAAATAAATACACTAGAAGAAATTTTTAATTTGAAGACTATTTTAACCCTAAAAACATAACAATACTTAAACATACATGTTAGGAAATCTATAATATAATGGTAATTGTGTATTCACTTTACTTCACGTACGTTGCGGCGTTAAGTCGGTGTTGAATTTTCAATTAGTTAATTAAGAGAACAGATCCCTTAGTACAAAGCATTACGTTAAACTCATCTCGATCGCGTAAATCGAAAAAAGTATACAAACTAAATCGCCCACTAGGAGTGCCGTCTTTTATTCCATACAAATTTGATTTACGCGATCGAGGTGAGATTTACGCAATGCTTTATACTCGGGGCACAGATCTGCTGAGGCTCTTGACTAGAGTTGGGAGAGTATTCATGATTTGTTTTGAAAATTGTGAATATGTATATAGATATCTTAAAGTTAAAACTGAATTAGTGACATATTAAGCTAACGTGGGTCTTTCAGATAATTGCAGCGTTTTTCCTATTTTCTACGAGAGAAAACACTAAAGAAAGTGTGAAAATCCTGTAGTTAAGAAGTTTTTCATGAGTATTTTCTTATTATTAGTTCACATACTATGAGAAGTTACACCCAATCAAATGTGTTATCCACGAGTTCTTAAAGAAGTGAACCAGTAGATACTACTTCAGTTTTACCTTTCAGGTGGTGATACGAAGGAGAAAAAATATGAAAACGTTTATTTTGTGTGACGAAAACCCTTCATTCTTCGTCTTCGCTTTAGTCCGATCGATAGCTCAGTTGGTAGAGTTCTTGCATTTCATGCCGACAGCTAGGGTTCGAATTCCACCGAGGGTGTCAGAAATGTTGTCCTGTTTCAGCTTACTCAGCCTTCACAAGCAATGAGTACCTGAGTGGTCGAAACCTCATTTTAACTGAAGGAATTGTGGATGGGTGCCAGAAATTATTTCCTATTTTGGTGATTATTTCGAGCCCTGAATAATATACCGGCAAGGTTCACTCAGTTTTCATAATAGATCAGAACCAGCCTCCTCGAGAGCTGGGCAAACCCCACTTCAACTGAAGTGGTTGGCGTAAGGCCGGCCCCCATACCTGCTAATATTAATAATTTATTTAGTTTAAGGATTTAAATCAAACACTGTTTTATATTTTCACTTTTACAATTATTTATTTCATGTTTCATTTCATTCATGTTTGATTTAAATCCTTTTAAACTAAATAAATAATTAATGAATATGAATTTCCACAGTGTTAATACACAAACAATACAAAATATGAATAATTCATTCTCGCCACATGCGAAACGCTTCGCGCATAACGCGGCAAGAAGTTACACTAAATTTGTAGTTTAGTTGCGTTTTGAATTGATTTTAAATGCGTTTTCGCTTCCAAAATACCCGAACTCTCCCCATTGCTAATCTAACAACCTCATCTCTTACTTTCAACTTATGGCCCGTCAAATAAATACGCTAAGCGAGAGTTTATTTCTAATTATAAATTGTGTCTCTGTGAATTATTTGACAGTCCTCCTTCCCTATCGCCCTGGTTTACCGAGCATAATAAAGTGTACCTACATACACTTAACTGTCAAACCCTAGCTCCTGCCGTCAGCTCACAGAATCTTGTGTACCTACATACATCTTAAATGTACATGCAAGAACCGTATGTACCCACAAGAAACAAATGTACCTACATACATCTTACGTGTACATACAAGAAACGTGTGTAGGTACCTACGAGTACCTTATGTTCCAACAAGATCCATATCGACGGTTAAAAGGAATAAGGGACGCGACGTTTTGCTCAAAAATGAGTTATGAATGCTATCCTACTTAAAACTTTTCGCTCTTTCTAATGCGCCAACTCCCATAGCTCTACGAAGATTTTTTGTTGTTGTTTATGCCCAAGCAAACAACTGCGTTTTCAAAATATGGTTTTGGTGTAATCGATAAGATTTTAGCCTTCTTTGTCCTAAAAGTGCTTGTGAGATAAAAAAAATCGCAATACATCATAAAACTACTTTAATAAAAATGACAATAAATGCCTTAATATTTTTTTTACTTTAGAGCTGTTTTGATTTTAACGATATGATAAAAAATAAAAAAGTTTTGGCATTTTTCTGCAATCTCAAACTTTAAACTGCCATCGTGAACAATTAAGTTTTGGTCGCTTATGCCCTACTTCCTTTTAACCATTAATATTCCCTACAAGGACCAAATAAACGAGTACATACGTAGATGTACCAACGCAATGAAACCAAGCTACACATATAGTGCGACTTATTGCCGCATTATCCCCGGCGGGTTTCGCATGTGGCGAGTGGATTTATTTTCACAGGTAATTCGGCCGGCCTTACCTCAACCACTTCGGTTGAAGTGAAGGTTTCCCAGCTCCGAAGGGGCTGGTACTCATTTATTGTGAAGGCTGAGTAAAATTTGCCGGTATTTTATTTGGAGTTTTGAAATAAACACCGAAAAGGGAAATCATTTCTGACACCCTCGTTTGGATTCCAACCCTAGCTCTCGGCATGGAATAAAAGCAGAAAAGAGTTTCGGAAACTTAGGAAGTCTCTTGCACAGGAATCTCTAAAAAAAAAGATACCTAGCTTCAATTTTATATAGGTACATACTAGAACATGTAATTTACATAGTACGTAAGTAGAAGGTCTATCGTAAAATTAGGCAAATCACTACGTGACTATAAATGGCTTCATTTCCCGAAAAGGCCAGTCCAATTTACTGTATACTTCTGGTTATACTCAATATAGTACTATCAAATATTAGCCAAGTTGTTGAGTTAGATCAATTATTGGTACGCGGAATAACCTGTACCCTGAGTACCAGTTGCTAAACTTGAGAAAAGTAAAGTTTACGGAAAATATTCAAGAGTGATTTCTCCCAAAATCTGCCGTTTATGTTTCTTACACTTTATGGTCTTCGCAAAAGAGTTACAGTGATGAAGAAAATCAAGTTCAAACAAACAAAAACGGCAGATTTTGGGGGAAATCACTCTTTAATAATTGCCGTAAACTTTACATTACTCAAGTTTTGCAACTCGTACTAAGGGTGCAGTAAAATTTCTGGGAAAATTAACAGCTTACACTTGCCAATGCAACTCCTTTGAGGATTAAGTGAAACTGGATGTTGCATGTTTAAATGTGTGTCAAATTAGATTACACAGAAAACCGATTCGTCAAATATCTGGGGAAATAATAATCTGCCTGAGTTTGCAATCACCCCGTAACGTAATGTACGAAATTGAACATCTTATTCAATTGTTGTGAATTCACATTTAACACAATTCTCAGTTCACACAATCACAATTCACACAGTTCCAAGAAGCATGTGAGACTTTACATAGTTGAGCCATTTGCGTTCTCTACCACGTATCAAAATGAACACAATTCACAGAAAACAATGTTCACATATTTTACAACAGACAGTATGCAAAATCCACAGTGTACAGAATTCACAGCATGCACATTTCACACAATTCAAAGTTACCAAAATTCACAGTTCTCACAGTTCAAAGTTCACTATTTATGCCATTTCCAATTGTGCCATATTTCCATAAGCCACAATTATTTACAGTTCACACATTTCACTGTTTACACAATTCTCAGTTCAAAGTTTACCTTACACAATTCAAAAGTTCACAGTTCACACATTTCACAAATTACCTTTCATAAAAGTCACAGTTCGCGCATCTCACATTGCGCACATCTCACATTTCGCACAAAATACAACTCGAGTCCTGTGAACATCGCGGTTGAAGGTGAGCTATTTGCCTTGCCCTGCTACTTTTCAATTTCAGTTCACAAAATTCACAGTTCACACATTTAGCACACCAAATAATTCATATGAGTCCTGTGAATATTAAATGCGGTTGAAGGTGAGCCACTTGCGTCGTTCGGCTATTTTTAAATTACATTTCACAAAGTTCACAGGTCGCACATTTTACATTTCGCACATCACACCATTCACACAGGTCCTGGAGTCATTAGATGCGGTTGAAGGTGAGCCATTTGCCTCGCCCGGCACATTTTTAATTACAGTTCACAGTTCGCACATTTCACATTATTGTATATTGTATTCACATTACAGTATTTCACAGGGATCCTGTTGGCATAAGTTGTGGTTGAAGGTGAGCCATTTGAATCGTTCGGCCATTTTTCAATTACAGTTTACAAAACTCACAGTTCGCACATTTCACCTTTGCACACGGCACAATTCACACGGGTCCTGTTGGCATTGGATGTGGTTGAAGGTGAGCCATTTGCCTTGCCCGGCACATTTTTCAATTACAGTTCACACAGTTCACAGTTAGCACATTTCGCACAAAACTCAATTTACAGGGGTCCTGCTGACATTAGATGCGATTGAAGGTGAGCCATTTGCCTGGCCCGCCACATTTTTTGGCAGATTAGAGCCGACATGACGCGGCTTACAGCGAGTAATTGAATTTCACAATCAGGAACTAGGCGCTGCTTCAGCGAAAGCAATTTAAAGCAAGCACCTATTTATTTCATTGCCTGTAATTTGTAATTCAATACCTTCAATCTAAGTTGCAAAGATATATTAACATTGAAAATTCATATAAAATGAATGCTCACAAACAGACGCGTGTAATGCTGGAGAGATATTTACCGGGATTTGTTGCCATTGTCTGTGGGAGCTGGAGATTTTGGAACGTTTCGTCCATGTCTACGAAGGGCTTCTTTATTGTTGCACTTTCACACTGAAGAAGCCCATGAGCAAAAAGTCCGGAAGCTCTACATAGCTCCCATAGACCACGGCAACAGATCCCAGAAAACATCTCTCCAGCATCATCAGCTGGCCGTGTAAGCCTTAAACTCTTACGGGGTTATTCTTAGACATTTTAGTCGCCCGTTGAGCCCACGCTTTGACAAACTAATGATGCATTTGTATGAAGACCTGTCAATCCAAGATGACCGCAAGTAAACAGCTGATATTTTTTCACACAAATATTACCAAAACTCGGTAGGTGGCTATGAAACTTTCAGCAATGGCATCATTAGTTTGTCAAAGCGTGGGCTCAACGGGCGACTAAAATGTTTAAGAATAGCCCCGTTAGACGCGTCTTATTTCGCGCTAACAAATGCTTCATGCGTGTACCTTTTTTTTCGCATACCTTCTTACGTTTCTTCCATTTTTTTTTCAAATGGCTCTAAAGAAAACCATTTTTCTATATTTAATCATTTTTGCATAGATTACAAATCTTTGGGTTAACTTTTTCTATGAAGTATTAAATGGCTTGCATCTTTCCCTTGCAACTCTACCACGTGGAGTCAATTTTTTTTTAAGATTCACTTATAAATAACTAAAATAAAAACATTTAAAAATATTAATCTGTCTTTCAAAAAAGATCTTAGTTTGCCAGATTTGATTCAATCTAATTCACAACTATACTAATTTATAATATTTTTTAGTGTTGATCTGTTAACACAGTGAAAGTCCATTTTTATAAATATTTAAAAATATAAATGGTAAAACATTGTTTCTTGAAGATGCCTCATTAGGCGAAAATATTCGAGCATAAACAAATAAAATAAAGTGAATTAAAACAATGTTTTACCATTTATATTTTTAAATATTTATACTAATTTATTATTCTCATTTCAAATGCAATTTTGCTGAAAATCAATTTATTTTCTATCATCCTTTATTATTGAAGTGCATATTAAATTTCCTATGACACAGATATTTCTCTTTTATTTTTCTTAGTGTACTTTTTTATTGAAAAGTCGAGATAAGGAGAATAAAATAAGTGCCGCTTCGACGAACAATACAAAACATTATTCATTAAAATGCAGTCTCTCTGTAGAATTGAAAAATACGTAAAACGTAACTAGCAACTGAGCTGCATGGATAGGGAAACTTTTTACTGCGTTGTCAGGTAAGGGGAGCAACATTTCGCCTACTCATCCCCCTAGTGCTTGTTTGCTTTATCTGCTATTTGATTCAAACGTGACCTTTCAATTATATTGTCTTAAGAATCACATTCTACAAAATCTGAGCTAAGAATAAAACGTAAAACACGATAGTGTGAGAGTTGTTTGAAATATTCTTAAAATCAATTTCTAGTTTTCATAAGACACATTGGTCCAGAACACATACAAACATTGCTCATGTAAAATTACCTCATATGGACATACGACAGATAAGCACAAAGGGGGAAAACTGTTTAAATTGAAATCGTTTTTTTTACTATTTACATCTGATAGATTAACATGTCCTTACGAAAGACGCACCACCAAAAGTTTATCCAGTCTATAGTAATTGGGTTGATTGAGAATTATCGCTTTCTATAACAACGACTTTGTTTGAAGAGGGCTCTTGAGGTGTGATTCACATATACTCTGCACTTACCAAATACAACAGTCTAATATTTATCTACATTTTTTTTAAGATGAAGGGTTTGTGTATTGCTATTGTGAAGATTCATTTTAAATTAATGATGTAAAAATAAAACACAACGTTATTCTTCACGAGTCGATTTATTTCCTCGAGCTCTTACGATGTTATCACATGACGATTCCTTGACTTCTAGGTTGAAATGTGGCTGACCACCCATGCTGTAAATAATGCTTCAGGGAACGTCGGCAAGAGTTGCAGGGTGTATGTTCATGTGAGATTTGGGTTTTTATGTTGTAGGTTGAAAAGATTCCGCTCCTCAACATAATCCATAGGAAAATGAAGGGATCCATGGTCACGGCCCAGCTTAAATGAAACCGACCTATGGAAAAACTCCCTTCGGAGGACGGAATAATCCTTCTTCACGGTTCAACTGGAGTGAACCGGTCAATTCACTCTTAGGTGAAAATTATAAGATTATGGCCAATAATCTTTATGCATTTGTGTGATCGTCTATTTAGTGGCTATGACCCCTCGATGTGCGATAGGTAGAAACAGAACGTTGTGTCATTTTTTGTTTTACTGTCTCAAAACCTACCTTTGTAGTGGACCCAAATTCTTTAATGATGGTGAGGATGAATACAGATGTGCCTAGCTTAATAATATTTTAATTAATTTAATTAACTAGCCCAAAGGTTACAATGCCGAATTATGCACGATTTTGCATTCGCGTAGTAGCGTGTTCGATTTTATTTCTGACAAAATTTCCGCGAGATTCGTTTATTTAAAATCTGACGCCAGTTAATGCAGATGAATTTATTTCAAAGACAAGTACAATAATAACAGCTCAATTAAACAGGAAATAATCAAACATCAATTGAATAATAGTTATTTGGTTAGTATTGTTTTAGCAAAATTAAAGAAAATATGGTTTGATCTTTTCTGCTTCTTTCTCTCTCCCTGCGCCGTAGTTCCAACCAGCGGTTGTAAACATTTCTCGCCCCAAGATCACTTACCTTTCGTGGATTCTCTTTGCTGTGGAAGAATTTCATTAGTGTGTTTTAGGAAGGGATTGATTTTAATAACTGGTACGACAAACCGGCCCAGTAGAAGATGACTCCCTTCACCCCAGCTTCCTTGTAAATGGGATTCCTCATTTGCTCGTAAGCAAGAGAGACCCAAAATCGAAGAAAGCTCATCTTCCTCTTTCCTCCAAGAATTTAACAGGTTGGCCCCACGGCCTGGTCCTTTCAGACCACGGGAAGGATATTTTAGAAGGGACTGGCCCTAACCTTACTCCGCGTCATGAAATAACCGAACGCCAAAAACAATGAATGGAGACTTTTTAAAACTCGAACGCCATGTCGAGGCTCGCACTGTATTTTGGTGTCAGAATCCAGCAGGAACTAGGTGTTGTGATGTTGGAATGACGTCAGTTGACTCCAGCCCATAACAGAGGAACAATGGAAGCTATATCCAAGTCATGATACAAGTCTGGTAGTAACCTCGTCCCTCGTTCAGTGATGATGTTGAGGACGCAGATAACCATGGCCGAAGGAGAGGTCAAGCTATGAACCAAAGGAAACATAGGACGTGCTCCGGAGCATGGCTCCTTGTCAGTCAACATTGGATTTATAGTTTTGATGGAAAGTTTTGGAAGCCGAAAGCTTTCACTTCCAACACAATGCGAACTCCTTCATAGCAGCAAAGAACCGTTAGGTTCAGGTATTTCAGATATTAAGCAAACAGCGTTCAATTCTTTCTGACACAGGTGTTCTGTGAGAGAGAAGGTGTGTTTGTTAGTAACTGCAAGGCTGTGGAAAAAGACAACAATTTATAAGCATTTCAGGACATTTGCGCCCCTTGATTGAAAGCTATGTTGAATTCACCCCTTTTGACCTGAAAGACAAACATTTTATTTACAGTACAAAATGTAATTTTTAAGATCGGAGTACTCGGCGACAGCAGTCTCTCGGACTGAAACATAGGCAACAAATCATTTTCAAAATGTGAAGATTGAATACATTTTAGAACGCAAGTTAATTAGATTAGTTTAGTGTGTTAGAAAATAATTTGAAATCTCTCATCCTTCTGCGAAGCAGCTCAGCAAACTATGTGTTTACGCGAATTAATGGATTTTATTATTAAATAATTAAATGCGCCTTCCCGTTCAGCAACCACTGGGTTAATTTTATTTAATCCAAAATTCAATCGAAAAGTTATTTTTACGTTCGAAAGTTTGAGAATCACTGCGATTTACGGAATTACTTATTTAGCATACTTTTAGTTTTAGACAGACACATGAAAAATACACTCCCGGAATATTATGTCGGCAGATATCTTATTATTATTAAAACCACGTAAATACTTATTCTCCCTTAAATTCCGAACGAACGATTCGCGGCGTCTTTATTAAGAGAAAAATCTTTTTAGTCTATTTAAATTATCTTCCGAATTAAAACCCGATTTTAATTAAAATATTTTGTTTCGAATTTGTTTAGCTCAGATTTAAGATCATATAAACCCGTGCTTCCCGATTGACTGTCTCGACCCGAATCCCCTTCCTTTCTCCCCGTGGTCCAGGACTCACTCCCAGTTTGACTTGCATTCCCCCACCAGGAGGTGCAATCAGTCCATAGGAAAAAATACGTATGGACAAGAAAAACTCTTCCTACGCAAAGGTGATACGCCCACATACATAGGAGCTTCAATTATTTTATTTTATATTTGATGAAAAGCTTGGATCATCACAAGGTTCACATGCGGCATGTAATAGCGCGAACTAATACGTGTCTGCTTGTGAGAATGCATATAATTTGAATCCCCGATGTTACATATCTTTGCAACTTTGATTAGGATTAGGATAAGCGTGTGATAATATTGTTGTCAAGCGGTTGAGGAAGAAAAGTTTAGATTTTTTTATACTCCAAGCATTTTTCAGCTGTTCGAAATGTTTTTTATGCCATACTAATGTAATGGCAAAAATAGGTTACAAAATTTAACAAAAATAATTGTGATATTTTCAAAGAGCAAAACTTTTGCAATCACAGTCATAGTCAAAGTGAATTACAAAATAAACCACAATATATGTGTGATTTAATCAATTAAAAATAATTAAACCTTTAAAATATCAGCGGACTTTTGGCGAAGATTTAATTAAGCCATTGCTGAGCCGCAGTTTTATGCAAACATTGAGTAGTTGTACAAAGCTCGCATAATTTCATGTTATTATTTACAGCGAGCTTTAAAAGCTTATTTAAGCCAGAACAGTGACTCTCAAAGTGTTCTATATAAATTTAGAAATTATCGAAAATTTTTTATCATATGTGAAAATAAAAACCATGTGTTTTTTAAAAAAATTTTTTTTTTTAATTATTAAATTATCGAAAAAGTTGATTTTTAAGTGTTGTGGGGATAGAGTAATAATACTGTATACCTGATGATGATTAAAGATCGAAAACGTTTGTAAAATAGAAATAAATAATTGTATATGTGAAAATATAAAACAGTGCTTTAATTTAAATCCTAAAAAATAAATAAATTATTGAATATGAATATTCACAGTGTTAATACACAAGCAATACAAAATATAATAATACTATTATACTCCATAGTTGTGGGACTTTGAAAAGGAAAATAAAAAAATTGGAAATAAAAGCAACTATGCTGCACATATAATGATGCCCTTTTCAACCGTACTATAATCAAAAAACCTATTTATTTAAACATGTAAAGATGCCAATAATTTAATTTTGAAGTGATGGTTTTTTTCGCACATTTATTGTGAAACTCACCGAGTTATTGGTTTGTCATATAAATGAACGCATACTGAAACAGGAAATGCGTTGTTTTAGAGTGAATCGCACCTCAAGAGCCCTGGAGAATGCTATAAAAAGCAATAATTCTCAAGCAATACCCAGTTGTTGTAAGACTGAACGGACCTTTGGTGACCGGTCTTTATGGGACCGGTATTTTTTTATGGTTTTTCAACCCAACGAAGAGCATATTAGAAAATATTAATAGTATATGTTTTGTGGTCCGCAGGGAAACGAACCCACGGCCTTTCATTTACGAAGCGCTCACCACTAGACTAGGGACCGGTCAAAAAAATAATGTTGCTCAATATCTGAAAAAAATATTTGAGCTTGAAGAGTTTTTTGAGGTCTATGGAGATCTAAAAAATCGGTAAAATGGTGCAAACTTTGAGAATCTCTGAGTTATAACTTATTTTAACTAGTGTCTCGAGTATAAAATATCGAGTAAATACTGAACCAGGGCGTTAATAGAAAAAAAATATTTGAAAGATTCAAGAGCGCATCTAGTGAGTGTTTTAATTATGAATCATCTTTGTCTGTTTACGCGATGTTCGAGTTTTCACGCAGCGTTTTGTACTCGGGGTACAGAGGTGTGGTTGTTAAAGTTAGCCAACTCTCTGCATACTTGTTTGTGATTAATTGCAACCCCAAAACGGAATAATAAATAGACTAATGCCACAGAGCGGAGTCTTCAGAAGATGGTCTAAATAATGAGCGAATTGAATGTTTAAAATTTAATTAAAGAACCTTTTGATCGCGAATCGGTTCGAGAGAAAAAAAGTTACAGTTAAAAAATAAAAGGTTATTTAAAGGTTGCCGTTTTGTGTTGTAGTCACTCCAAGGGCGCGCGCTGGTGCAAACGATGACAGAAATTTGCTTGTCTTCAGTGCGTTCCGAAACTTTCCATGGTCTTCTAGCTCTCTCACATGATGTTGCCTTGTAAATTAAAAAAAAACTGTTCCAACAAAGATTTGGTCCTAGAGACGTTGTTGAATGTATTTTTGTGCTTATTCCGAATCTGGGTTTTGTAATGATTTTGTCACGTTCAGTAAACGGCACCAAGAAAAGTTCAGCAACATCTGTCAGTGTTATGGCAGAGGGGATCAAGTGGGCTGATATTTCTAGCGTGTTTTTTTTTTTTTTTTTTTTTTTAAGAAATCCTGTGCGGGAGACTCCCTAGATTCTAAAGACTCTAGGGGTCTATGACACTTGTTGTAGTGCCGCAGAGGTGTTTGGAATAGAACAACGTTGGTTCGATCCCCGCCTGGGTCATTTGACCATAACTGTTCCTGACGACACCAACTTAGGCTTACTCGAGCCTCGCCCAGTTGGTTGCCGGAGCACCACCTTTGATTCAAGGGAAATGAAACTCCGATGATCAGTGGTCAGATGATACTGATTTATTGAGTCATTCATTACTCCTTTTATATTACAAAGTTGTACATACTTTTTCCTTATAAAGACTATAATCTAGAAACTTCTATTGCGCCACCACAAAACAGTGTCTTGACCTACATTGTCAGCAAATTCAATATATCAAGGCTGATTAATAATTATAAATCCAGAAATTTCGATACATTGCGCCATAAAATAATATCTTAACCTACATTGTCAGCAAATTCGTTCTTTATTGACAATCATAAGTATGCCAATGATGACCAATGCATGTATCCAATTATTTTAAAATAACAAACATGTAAGTACATAATGTGGCTACTTTCTGCGGTTCTGGAACAATCTATGATATTATGGACTTATGTTAAAAAGTATTTTTAACAATAACTTTGACCCTAATTCAACAGATGTTATTGGTTAATTATTAATTAATAATTCATTAAAATAAACCATAATGAATTATTGATTGATGATATTAATACCTGTTTCTGGCCAGGCAGAATAGGTTGGTATTGCATTCCTCTTCACAAATCTATTAAAAAAAAAACATGTTAGGAGATTACTGTTGGAGTCTGAAAATGGACTTGGTGAATGCTAAATACGTAAGCAAATCCTAAGTAAGTACCCATTTCTTTAACACGCTTTTAATTCACTACTTATTTTCTGAAGCCCCTTTGAACCCCTTTTAATCCGGTTGTTTGTGGTATAAAAAGAAAACTGAGCGTAGATTCGGAACCAGTACGAAGAAAACCTGTAGGATCACCCAACAATATGTACAGGACATAATTTGTTTTTGTTGACTAGGGAAATTAGGAATATTTATTGGAATACAACTGTTTTGTGTGAATCACACCTCAAAAGCTTTTGGTGACCGAAATTTAGTAAAAGCTTCTTCCACCCAGCGAAGAGAAGTAAGTGGTTTTTTTGTGCTTCCGCTGGAATCTAACTCACGACCTTCCGAAGCCTTCTAAAACCATAAGAACACCGACCAGTCAGAATGTAATACGGAAGGAATATTATCAAACGGTATATTTAGCTTAAAACACCATAATTTTTGGTTTGTGGCATCCTAGATCTGAGGGTACGATATGTTAGAGGTTTGTTAGGAGTTTGATATTCATGTATCTACAGGCTAGACTTTATTGCTAGGGTCGAATCTCCTGAGAGAAAGTTTAAATCAAAACAACGAAACCTCAGATAACCTCCTTTCTGGGATACTGATTATCGGTTATACACATACCAGAATAAAATTGTTATGTTGTTGGTTATTTTAAAGCAAAAACTGAGAAAAATTTCACATTAATTAAATATAGTTTTAAACTTCAATTTCACTTCCATGGTTGAAGTGTTTTAAAAATTTTTTTTTTTTGGTTAGATCATGTTCTATTTGCAGCTTTTTTTATCGCATATACGAACAGCAAGCGATCGCAAATGCAACGAAAACCATCACGTCACTTTGATAGCTCGCCTTAAAAATGCTTTCTGCTCGTGAAAGCGAAACCTCGGCAGATAAAGAAAGCTGCAAAAATAATATGGTCCACCTAGAAAAAACATAAACACAGTTTCATTATTCTTTAAAACACAGAATTTATTTTACAAAAGTTTTATATTTTTTTTCAGTTTTCCCCTTCACTGTCTCACACTCAGGAAAACTCTGAGTCTATCAAGCAAAACGCTTCTTTTTATAGGTGTATTTAGATTGCTGGAGTGATGTTTTCCGGGAGCTGGAGCTTCCAGACGTTTCACCCATTTCTACGATGGGCTTCTTAGCGTGAAGTATGATGATGATGATGATCAGACACACGCAACCACAGACCACGGCAACAGATCCCGGTAAAACATCACTCCAGCATCAACAGCCGGCCGTGTAAGCCTAAAACTCTTATTGTATTTAGATTGTCAGAAAACCCATGCTTCCGATGTTAATGATGTGCACTCGTGATTGGAAGTAATGCGTTCAATTCCCGGCGCAGAGCCAACAAAAATATTTTCAGATATGCTCTTTGTTGATTTAAAAAATGTCTCTGCTTTTAAGACCATTCATTCTAAATCGTTCCTTAACTTATAGCTGGTTAATATGAAACTTTCCACTCTTTCCTTTTACAAATAGTTCACTTTTACAATGTCACCCCTGTTTCAGGGAAGGTGTGAAAGAGTTGCAGGACTTATGTTAATTTTAAATCGGGTTTTAATGTTGTAAGTCCACATGCGGTATATGTGGGCACGAACTCATACGTCTCTTTTTGTGAGAATGTATTTCATATGAATCTTAAACTCCATATATCTTTGCTACTTAGATAAAAGATTTATAAATGTTTATTCAGCCTTACAGCAACCGGAGTATTTTGTGAAATGGCGCTTTCTAAAGCAACGATTAAGCTCGAAAACAATCTAGAAAAAGGCCTGAAAAATTACAAAGCATCATCTGTTTATTAATATGTGTATATTTATTATTCAATAGAGATACTAGTATTTAAAAGTATGCGGCATACTTAAAAGTAATTAATTCGTTTTTTCTTTTAGATCTCAAGTTAATTATCCTACTAAAAGGGTTAAACCCCTGGAGGGGAGCTTTCGTTCATAACAAAGAAACCACAGCTGCCTTTTTTGGAATTCACGTTTCCATCCCTTGTTTTCTCTATTTTTCATTGCTTTTCACCAATTTTTAAAAAACTATTTTTCTTTCCCCATTTTCATTACCTTTTCTCCATTTTTATCTCAGTTTTTTGCTACTATTTCCCCAATTTACATCCCATTTTATTTTACTATT
Source organism: Agapetus fuscipes (assembly GCA_951799405.1). Taxonomy (NCBI): domain Eukaryota; kingdom Metazoa; phylum Arthropoda; class Insecta; order Trichoptera; family Glossosomatidae; genus Agapetus; species Agapetus fuscipes. The sequence continues at coordinate 4,558,418 of OX637344.1, forward strand.
TTCCCCTACACTTTCATTATCACCTTTTCCCCAAATTTTCCTCACGTTTTTTTCATTTTACATACCATTTTGTGGTATACGAGTTTTACTTTAAGCTCACAAACCCAAAAATAAAGTAATTGAGGCATTATTTTTTTTAACAGTTAATTTGATCGTTACAAGCTTCAGACGTGCTTTTTAATGGTTTAATCTTCTCTTTTTCATTCAATCGAGGAGATTTTTCTCCTAAAATTTTTACTTTAAAAAAAAAGTGTAACATTAAAAAAAATCTATTTAGACTCAAAGCTATGTTTCCTGCAAATATTTTGTCTGAAAAGCCCTTATTTTTTTTAACTGTCCATTTCAAAGGGATTGCAAACAAAATTATTTACGTCGCTTATTTTCTGTCAAACTGTTTTGTTTTTCAGATCAAAGCTAAAAAGATATATTATTTTAAGAACACAACAATTGCTTGTTTCAAAATAAAAGAATACACTTGTCGACATTCATTTTCATTTTGTTTTATTTTGACACGATATTTATTTTCTGACAGAAAGATACGAAATATTGTCTTTTTCTTGTTGTTATGAGTGGAATACAAATTTATATTTTGTAATAATACAAAAATATATATACATACATAACACAAAAAAATAACATTAAAAAAATAAAAACATTGCCTGGCTTCACGATGATTTTTTTTATAAAAGCTAATCAAATTGAAAAAAAAACTTATGCATCAATAATATTGTCATCTTTTTGTTTAACGGTACTTGACATCTAGGTTGGTAAAAAGTTGACCATCCATACTATAGAAATGGTTCACTTTGCCAATATCACCCCTGTTTCAGGGAAGGTCAGTAATAGTTGAAGCGTTTATGTTCATTGAAGGTTTGGATTTTTATTTGTGAGTACACATGCAGCATTTGTAAGTGAACTAACACGTGTCTGTTTGTGGGCATGTTTTTTTTTTTTTTTTTAGAAAATAAAACAGTATCTGCCTTGGTTCATTGGCAAATATAGTTATTTGAATAAATTGTTTCAGAGAATATTTTTTTCATTTGATCCCTTAGAAAATTACAGGCTTTTAAACAAACAAAACAAAGGCGTATCCCATTAATATAATCTACTGTAATTGCCGAGCAAATCCGTCGATTACGCCGAAACGAATTTCACCAAACCGTTACGCTCGTGCGTTTTATTTTTTATTTTACATTATTTTCTACTATACACGATTGTTCGACATTCAACAATTTTGCGTGATGTATGTTTGAACCTTTCAGCTCCCTGACGATTGCGCGTGTGTAACAATTGTGATTGTTACATTTTTTACAAGAACATATTTTTTTTTTGTGTCAGTGCCCCATGTACCTACCTATATAAAAAAAACACATTTACTCTCATTACTAGCAGTGAGAATATGCAGTTAGAAGTGAGAGCAAATTTCACGCGAGTATGTAGCTCGAAATTTTTCAACATTGGAGGATGTTTTCTCACCGGCAGAGTTTTCGTTGAAATCTTTTGATTTTGAAATCGGTATGGCCAATGGAAAAGTACAATTCTGTACAAAAATCAAACAACGGAAACAAAATTAAAACAGCAGAAGTAAATAGACTGACTATGTATATATATACAGAAGAAGTGTGAAAAGAAACAGAGGTAAGCGACAGCCGAAAAAAGTATGGTGTGATCAGATTGAGGAGATTTGGAATGAATGAGATGCACAAAGTGAGTGTAAAAGACGAAAATGTACAAAAAAGGTGATGGATATGAGTGACGTATGTAAGAATAGGAAAAAATGGAGGCAGCTCTGTAAAGGCTCTGGCCACCTCTAGTGGAATGGTATAAGATACTTACAATTATACTTACAGAAGTTTACTTTTAGTGAAAAATAAGACGCGAAAATAATTTTATCAAAATGTTTTTGTGTACGTTTTGTTACGAACGTAATACTAGACTATTCTCGTATTTATCATAGGAAACAACACCATTTATAAGACAATTTTTCAATGAGTGTTACATTCGGATACCAGTGCAAAAATGTCACACATGAGTGATAGTGTGTGCCGGTTATTACAATACATACATCGACAACAAAGACCGCAAAGCTCGCAAATGGTTTTTAATATTTTTAATTTATGGCGGACGAGAACAATTTGTGTCGCGGAGATTTCCGCGGACTCCGTGACAAAAATGGAAACGCTATTTTTTCACGACAGAAAGAGTTATATTTCATGACCGCAATTTAATGCTTACCTATAAAGTACATCCACTGAAACGTTTCCATGACAGAACGACACAGTGACAGAACGATACAGTGACAAAACGACACACAAAAGAATGACTCATTTAAGAATTATACAGTGACATAACGACACATGACAGAACGACACAGTGACAAAACGTCACATGATGAAACAATGATACAGTGACATAACGAAACATGACAGAACGACACATGTCAGAACGACACAGTGACAAAACGACACATGCAAGAATGAGACATGAATGAATGATACAGTGACATAAGGAACATGACAGAACGACACATCAGAACGACACAGTGACAAAACGACACATGCAAGAATGGGACATGAAAGAATGATACAGTGACATAACGACACATGACAGAACGACACAGTGACAAAATAACACATGACAGAACATCACAAGAAAGCCGTCGTGTCATGTGACGTTTTTTCATGTGCCGTTCTTTCATGTGTCGTTTTGTCACTGTGTCGTACTTTCATGTGTCGTTTTGTCACTGTGCCATTCTTTTATGTGTCGTTCTGTCATGTGTTGTTCTGTAATGTGTCGTTTTGTCACTGTTTTATTCTAACTTGTCCCCCACCGAAACACACATGTTGTGTAAGCTGCCAACATAAATTCTGAAAAATCTCGCACGAAATGTATTCCGGTATTTTTTATTGCTCTGATTGTTTCAATACTTGGTTTCCTTCTATAAAATATTCGACGTTATGCTGTCAAAATTAAATAATATAATTAATACTTTCTGTGAATGTAACAGAGATAATGTTATCGATAGTCTAAATCGAAATCTAAATCTAAGCTGCAAAGATATGTATCATTTGAGATTCATATTAAATGCATTCCCACAAGCAGACACGCATAATTTCACGCTTACACATGCCGCATGTGGACCTACAGTATAAAAAAACCCAATCTCAAATGAATATAAGCCCTGCAACTCTTGCCGACCTTCCCTGAAGCAGGAGTGACATTGGCAAAGAGAACCATTTTTTACAGTATGGGTGGTCAGCCGCATACCAACCTATCAGTCAAGGAAATAAGGAAAAAAGGATAGTAGTCGTTTTTTTTTAAGAAATTCTGTGCGGGAGTCTAGGGGTCTATGACACTTGTTGTAGTGCCGCAGAGGTGTTCACGAGCTTGGTTGTCGCTGCTAAGCGTCAATACTCAGGGGTGACATTGGAAAAAAGAACCATTTTCTACAGCATGGGTGGTTAGCCGCATACCAACCTATAAGTTACGGAACATGCACAATAAATTACATTTGTAAAACCACCACATAATAATATGTTTAAACATCAAAACAAATACAAAATGCAAAATTACAATTTAAAATAAGGGTTGATACGAGTATGTGTGGAGTTCTAAAATACATTAAACGGTTCTAAAAATACGCACTTTTCTGCTAAATTGTGGTATCTTGAAATTATGTAGAAAATTCTTACCGAAAACGGAATTTTGAAAATAAATACCACACATTTCAGTAATAGCAAATACTCTTGTGTTTACAAGAATAATCTATAGCGGGGAGCAGGAAGGGATGTGGAAAATTGGGTCGTAAGTGTAGTGTGCGTTAGGTTGATTATGCTCTGGATTCGCTGAGTTATTTGGTGTGAGGAGGCAGCAGGAATTGCCGATAATCACGAACGCTTATGCTGTTAAGTGCGGCTCTGCTCCAGGGTGTGCCAAAATGTGTGTCACACATGCAGAGAGCGCGCCAGGAGAGGTCTTGGATGCGCCAGCAAACAGAAGTGTGTGCAAAAAGTGATGGATGTTAATGGAATTACAGAGATATACAAATCTAATCTAATCGAATCTAAAATAAAGCTATTTTTTGTTTAACGTAGTTTATTTTCACAATAATATTTTATATCTCGAGCACTTTCGACCATCACTATTCAGGTCATTATCAAGAGTGATGTATGTCAAATTAAAATTATTAAGAACAAACCATAGATCAAAATTATATTAAAACTACGTTAAACAAAAAATAGCTTTATTTTAAACAAATGAATTTTCACTGTGTGAATACACAAACCCTACAAAATCTAATCTAATCTAAGTTGCAAAGATATTTTGCATTGGGGATTCACATTATATGCATTGTAAAAAGCAGACACGTCCAAGTTCGCGTTTAAGCATGCCGCATGTGGACCTACAATATTAAAAGCCGAATCTCAAATGAAAATACACCCTGCAACTCTTGCCATTCTTTCCTGAAAAAGGGATGACATTGGCAAAGTGAACCATTTTTACAGCATGGTTGGTCAGCCGCATACCAACCTATAAGTCAAAGATTAGAGAAAATGTAGGCAAATATGTAGAGATTCCTATTACGAATCAAGGTCTATCTGTATCGATAATCGAAGTTGCTAGGAATATGTATATAAAGATTAAAAATTAATATTAAATGCATGCCCACAAGCAGGCACGTGTAATTTTGCGCTTACAAATGCTGCATGTTTATTTACAAATTAAAATGCAAACCTCAAATAAACATAAGCCCTGCAACTTTTGCCGATCTTCCCTGAAACAGGGGTGACATTGGTAAAGTGAACCCTTTTTTACGGTGTGGGTGGTCAGCCTCATACCAACCTACAAGTCAAGGTCGATTGTATCAATTGTAGGTACATGACCTATAAGTAAAGATTGATTGTGTCAACAGTATATACAATATTATAGTCAAATCGATAATCTAAAATCTTGGTTTAAACAAATAAGTTGCAAATAAGGCTTACAACTCCTACTGTCTCATTCCTGAAACAGGGATGGCATTAGTAAATTTAATCTAGTTTTACAAGATAAGGGGTCAGCCTTATACCAACTTTTTAGTTAAGGAAAACAAATATGTTTTTTTTAAATGGTGAGTGTGGACAGTAGCTACAAGTTCCTGCAAAACAAAGTAAAGTAAATATGTTTAAGATATCGTATGTCTTTTTTGCATTAGTCATTAAGTTATTCCCACCGTGATTTTTCTCGGTGTTCAGAAATTCAAGATTTTACCGACTTAATGGTAAAAATCTGTATTCTGATTTTCAAAATCCCTTTTGCAATGTTTTAGCATTGATCATGAATAGCTTTGCATGTTTTGCCATCTTTCCCTGAAACGCAGGTGGCGTTAAAAAGTTTGGCAAACTCTACTCTATACAAACAACGGAAAACACGTGTAAGTGCAAAAATACATAAATACATATCACTTGTAGATACTACAAACATGCAGGGGTGATATTGATAGAAAAAACCTTAAAATAGATGTCTCATGTTTTCATGAAACTAGATGAGCAAGTATATATTGTCTTTCTCGCGTCCTTTACTTTAAGTTTATTTTTTCAAAGAAAAAAACATACATACAAACCAAAGTACCGCTCAGGTACACCGCGTGTCGTTGGCATCTTGGACCGGTCCGTAGTCCGTAGTGGCAACACTTCGGACTCGTAAATGGAAGGTTGTGGATTCGGATCCCGGCGAAGCACAAAAATATACCATTTATATTTCGAATGTGCTCTTCGCTGGGTTGAAAAATTCATAAAACCTTTACCAATGACCGGTCACCAAAGGTCCATCCAGCCTTACAGCAACTAGGGTCTTGCTTGAGTATTGGCGCTTTGTAGCGACGACCAAGCTCGTACCCCTCTGCGGCACTACAGCAAGTGTCATAGACCCCTAGAGTCTTTAGAATCTAGGGAGTCTCCCGCACAGGATTTCTTAAAAAAAAAAAAAAAAAGTAAGATAGAGAAGTTGGTATTTCTCATTTCACAAAATGTGACCGAAGTACATAAGCTTTCTCTGCTTAATGATTGGCAGAAGTTCCTTTGTGGTGCGCATACGTCGGAGGACTTCTGCATTGGTGACATCCGAAGCATTTTTCGGTAGACTCACATTTCGAACGCTTCAATACGTCTCTCCAGTGCATGTGTGAGCGGCCATCCCTCCATACCATATAAAGCTGTTGGGAAGACTTTTCGGTATATAATCTGTGATCTAATTTGCGAAGATATTGACATTAAAGATACATATAATGAATGCATACCCGCAAGCAGACACGTGCAAGTTTGTGCTAACAAATGCTGCATGTGCAGTTACAGAATTAAGAACCAAATCTCAAATGAACATAAGCCCTACATATTTTGCGTACCTTCCCTGAAACAGAGATTACATTAGAGATTACGATAGAGAGAGAAAACATTAGTAAAATGAACCGCTGGTCAGCTTCATACCAACCTATAAGTTATAGATACCTACTTTGTAAAAAGTGTGTTATCTGTAAATGTACGTATGTGATATATATCCCCGTAATTCTTAAAAGCTAGGGGTGTTAAGAGCCTGAAGAGGTGATTTATTAGGTGAACGGCGTTTTTGTGTGAATTACCCCCAAAATTACCCTTCCTCTGCAGGATCAGACCTCCCAAAAAACGTCAATTCAAGCAAGACTTAATCTTCTGTAAGGCAAGGTAAGCATTCTTGGCCGCCATTTAATAGACACACGTATTATGTGACGTCTAAAAATACAAAATATTTTAAATTGTACGTACCCGCGTTCAAACAACACAACAAATAAAATCTGTAACACATGTACAGATTATGTCCCAACTATAAATTACTATTTGAGATTCATATTTCATCAACATATGTTCATAATCAATACCTTGTAAATTCACGCTAACAATTGCTGCATGCGTCTTTGAGCTTCAATTTACTATAGGTATGCTCTACATATCTGGAAGAGTTACAGTTACTTCAGCTTTTCCTGAAACAGGATTAATAATAATAATAATAACAGGCTGATTTATTTTAAATTACACATGATAAGAGAGCGCCGTTTTTGTGTGTGTCACACCTCAAGGGCCCTCTCCGATCATGGATAAGACTTTCTAAACAAGTGTGCCTTGAGTGCTCCTCGAAATACACCCACAGATTTGGAGTTCTTCACTCCGGGTGGCAGTCTGTTCCACTCCACCGGCCCCGCAACACGGAAAGCGCGATTAGCATTGTTAAAAGTCGACAATTGTTGGAAAGCGCTCTATAATATGTATATATAATCTATAATATAAGTTGCAGAGAAATATTAACATTTAAGGCTCTCAAATGCATGCCTACAAACAAACACGTGTAGTTCGTGCTTACAAATGCTGAATGTGTACTTACAAATAAAATCCAAACCTCAAATGATTAATAATAATTCTTTGATAATTAATAATAAAAATTAACTAAATTTTTATGCGCCTTTTTGTGATTTATATCACTACAAAGGCGCATGTGGGCTCTAGCAGGAAAATATAAATGCTTTCAGCATCTTCTTGAAGGCTGTCTCATCGTCCTGGACTCTCAGCCTCTTTGGGAGAGCATTCTATGTCGCTGGCCCGGCAACACGGAAAGAGCGGTTCCCGAAGACTGTGCATGATTGTCTTTTTGGCAGTTCCAACCAACTGGCATACCCTTCACCAACCTAGTTGAAGTAGGGATTTCCCCGGCTTGTTCTCATTTCTTGTGTTGGTCGAGTAAGCCTAGGCGGTATTTTATTTCGGGTTTGAAATACACACTGAAACGGGAAATCATTTCTGGAACCCTCTGTATTACAAACGTATTTACAATCAATGCTATGAGAGCGTAAAATACTTTGTATTAATATTTTAAGTAGATGATTGGTTGCCTCAAATGCAAACGTTGATAAAAGCCGTTCTGAGCTCCGTGAACCGCATTTCTTGTTCTAAAGCACTGTTTGTACATAAATATATAATAACTAAGGCTTATTTTATGTAATAAACCTTTCATACCAAAAACTCCTTCCAAGCAGCTTATAAATCAGTACCTTTGAGGTCTTCAATTGAACACCTTGTCGCAATTAATTTGGCAGAGTCTCTGTCTATGTCGGGCATTTGGTTAGCTCTCCTTCTAATTATTATTATTATTATTAAACCAACATAATTGGAGCAGCAATATTGCTGAAACCGTAATTTATTGCGTTTGTAAGGACTTTGGATACCTGCGAAATATTTTAAGGACATCTCCCTTGTATATAAAATTGAACGGATGTATGTATGTGTGGATGTTTGTCCTGTATGGACTTCTAAGCTTCTAAATAGATTACGATGAAACTTACATGAGTTACTCTTTTCATGCTAATTTAACCTTGTGTATAAAAAAAACTAGAGCAATAAAGGAAATGAGCGCGGAAATAGGCTTAGGGCCTGTTGCACCAACCTCCAATAAATATTTGATTGAAACATCAAATTTGATTGCTTAGTGCTGGTAAGGAACTCGGTTAAATATTTCTCGAAAGTTGGTAAAAATGTGATGGAATTTTAACAGGAAATATGATTCACATCAGCTGACTTACATATATGCAATCAATTGTTTAATTTGAAAAGGGGAATGCAAGCACTCTTCCAACTGACCTATGCACCAGACTATGAGATAAATATAACTTTTACTTAAAATGATATAAATGCTAAATGGTTCACTTTGCCAATGTCACCCCTGTCTCAGGGAAGGACGGCAAGAGTTGCAGGGTGTATGTCCATTTGAGATTTGGTTTTTATGTTGTAGGTTCACATGAGGCATGTGCAAGCGCGAACTTGTACGTGTCTGGTTGTGAGAATGCATGTAATGTGAATCTCCAATGTAACATATCTTTGCAACTTAGATTAGATTAGATTAGATTAGAATGCTACTTGAATTTATGAATTTTATCTGAAAAAGTTATGACCCTTAACCACTGAATGGTATTGTTAAGTTTTCGCGAGAAAAACTCGAGCTATCTCGAACAATACGCAACGCAACTCAAACTCGCAACTAAGCTACACATATAGTGTAACTTCATGCCTGCGTTATCCCCGAAGGGGTCGCGTGTGGCGATTCGGGACCTATTTATTTTAACGGGTAAGGGGGCCGGCCTCACACCAACCACTTTCAGTTGAAGTGGGGGTTTTCCAGCTCCCGGGGGGGCTGGTTCTCATTTCTTGTGAAGGCTGAGTAAACCTTGAGATCGAACCCTTGCTCTCGGCATGGAATGCAAGCATTCTACCAATTGAGCCATCGACCTTTTTTACGAGCTTGATCATCGTCGCTACAAAGCGCCAATTCTCAAGCAAGACCCAGTTGCTGTAAGGCTGGATGGACCTTTGGTGACCGGTCATTGGTAAAGGTTTATGAATTGTTCAACCCAGCGAAGAGCAAATTTGAAAATATAAATGGGATATTTTTTGTGCTCCGCCGAGATTCGAACCCACAACCTTCCATTCAGAGTCCGAAGTGTTACCACTGAACAATAAACCGGTCTGAACAATACAAATCAAAATCAAATATAAATTGTTTGATTTTGGGATGTGAGATTTCACAGATATCCAGATATACTCATACCTAGCATACAAGTATTCCCTTATTGATTTTCATTCCTAACTAGCCCTCCACAACCTAAAGGTAAAATAAGGGGGTTTAAAGGGATAAATAAATAATTAAAAGCTTAACATTGTATTACTGAATTTATTTTGGGAAATTATTAAATTAATTGGTTTGAGTATTGCGGCCCAGAGTACAATTAAAGAAAATACTGCGTACAATGAAATTAAATTTAGTTTTTTATTTTGTTGAGTTAAATAATGAGAAATTAAAAGTGAGTAATTACAAAACGAGAAAAGCAATTAGCTCATATTATATTCAAGCTGTAACACAGACCTTAACCCTTTTTTTCAAAATGAGGCTTTGAGGAATGAGAGCGTTGAGATATTTTTACAATTATTAAATTTTCTCAAAACGTTTTGTGGGATAAATAATTAATTTGGCATTATTTGAAATACGAAAGTAATGACTTATTCATTATTCCATCTTTAATTTAAGTTGCCAATGTGTATGAACATTTGAGAGTCAAATTTATTAATGAACTCTCATAACAAACACGTTTATACTAACTTCATGTCTATCTATAATCTATAATCTAAGCTGCAAGGATATGTTAACATTTAAGGTTCATATGAAATGCATGCCTACAGACAGGCACATGTAGGTTCGCGCCTACACATTCTGCATGTGTGCATACAAATAAAGAAAACCTCACATGGACATAAATCTTGCAACTCCTGCCGCCGTTCCCTGAACCGGGGTGGCATTGGCAAAAGTAAACCGATTTTTACAGCACGGGTGGTCAGCCTCGTACCAACCTATCTGTCAAGGAGCTGTAAACTTAGAAAATAGCTCAGACCTCAAAAAAACGCAATTCCTGCAACTTTTGTCGACCTTGATGATGATGATGATGATGATGACTTGATATAGCGCCGTTTCGCGACGATTGTCACTCGTTATCGCGAAGAAGTAGTGTGTCTTGAGGGTTTTTTTAAGGTTTTCCCTGGATTTTGATGCTCGTTCTTTCCTTCCTGATACCTAACCTTCCCTGATAATGCGGTGACGTTGGTATAGAGAAGCCATTTTTTATTTTATGTGAGGTAAGCCTCATACATTCTGGCCACCCCTAGCGCAATGACTGAATTAGAGAAGTGCACTGTAATACGGAAAAGCTGTTTGTGGAAAGCGCTCGAGGAAATAAGTCAACTTGTCAAGAAAAACATTGTGCTTTATTTTTACATCTTTAATTTAAAGACGCATTAAAAACAAGTACGTATGGACAGAAAAATATGGTGGTTGATCTGTCGTGTTGGCGGCTAGGGCTAGGATTTTTAATTATTTTTAAAATTAAAATTTGGGATTTGTAATTGTTTTTATATTTATATTGATTATTTATTGATTATTATTTGCAAACTAAGTTCCATATTTTATAGGTCGGTATGCGGCTGACCACCCATGCTGTAAAAAATGGTTCACTTGCCAATGTCACCCATGTTTCAGGGAAGGTCAGCAAGAGCTGTAGGGTGTACCTACGTTCATTCGATATTTGGGTTTCATGTTGTAGGTTCACATGCTGCATGCACAAGCGCGAACTTATACGTGTCTGCTTGTGAGAATGCATATAATGTGAATTCCCAATGTTACACACCTTTGCGACTTAGAATATATATGATAAGACTATAATATCTTAGAATATATAAGATAAGACTATAATATGTTATCCTATAAAGCTAGCAGGGCTTGATGGATTTCCCGGGCAAAGGCTCTGAAAAGAAGTTAGAATTTATTTATTCAAATATAACCATTGACTACAGAGCAGCGGCTGATGGGGGAAATGCCAATATAAATTCACAAAGAAGCTGGACTTTAACAGGGTTGATGAATTACGTACAAAATATTGTGAAGCAAGCGGAAGAAATGAAAAAGAGCGACACATCTAAGTTGCAAATATATGTAACATTAGGGATTCACATTACATGCATTCTCACAAGTAGACACGTATAAGTTCGTGCTTGCACATGCCACATGTGAACCTACAGCATAAAAACCAAATCTCAAATGAACAAACCTACATCTTGCATTTGTTGCCTACCTTTCCTGAAACAGATGTGGCATTGGCAAAGTGAACCATTTTTTACAGCATGAGAGATCAGCCTCATACTAACCTATACACGTTCAAAAAAATAAGTAAAGAGCCCCCTAATGAACGCTTAAGTTTTTTAAAGATTTGTGGTTAAAAGCATATAGTTGAGTTAACATATTGGGAGTACTGACTTAGAAATCTTAGATATCTTCGTATGGTGCTATTCATATATAGTAGATCCATGGCATATCTGCCACCTAAAGCGATTGTTCTATATTGTTACGAACAATGGATTATTAGTACGTGCGCCTCTAGGCACGCTGCCATAGTGTCGAATACTCTGGAGTTTGCGTCTGCCACTAGGAAAATCCATAATAAAAGTGTTAGTTCGTAGGCACGCTTATTGCTGGTGTGTGTGACGTCTCTGGAAAAATTCTCTAATATAATCCATTTTGGAAGCATCTACCATATTTGAGAACATGCAAGAATCGCCTCTGCCCCCCATATAAAATATGAGCAGAGGCTATGTGGACCAGTCAGAGTTTCTTTCAACATTGTACCGCGAAGTCCTTATAAGCCAGAGCGAGAAGAGTGACAGTATTGTGTAACCAATATTGCGCAAAATACATCTTTGCAGTCGATCTCAAAACTATGAGAACTTGGCGTTTTCATGACTCATTCCTTTGCCAAACTGCCCGTTTATGAAATGGTCTACCAGTATCTGTGTTTCCTTCTCAATTTAATCCGGTTTTATTCAAAACCAACATCAATCACCACTTCCTTGCAACGCCTCACGACAGAAGCAACAACACAAGCAACACTTCTGCGGCACCCTTCCAGGGGGACATAGACCCCCAAGACTTTCAAGAATTGGGGAGCCTCCCGCACAGGATTCCTAAAAAAAAGTGTTAAATAAATAAACTGCAGTTTAATTAAAAGAGCCCCAGTAGAATCATAACAATACAAAAAAGCGATGACCCATGGATGATCTATGGGTTATATGTTTTGTGAAAAACATTGTTAGAGCTTCAGGCAAACTAAGCTTTAAACTTGAAAGCAGGTCAAACCTCAACGCTGTCTTGGGATGCACTTAGTAGAAAGCATTAAATTGCATATAATATTGAGTAACTTTGCGCTTCCTTTCGCCAAGCTGCATCTGCAGCAGATTCACAGTAATCCTATCCTTAGTTTTCTTCTTATTATTTATTTTATTATATTCTTCACGTAAACCGTTCTTTTTTTGTCGAATCATAGCTTTTACTTCACGGGAATAGAAAAATAATTTGCTTTTACTAAAAACCCAGTCAACCGGTTTTACAGCAAATACGTTTTTCATGCAAAATTATTTGCTATAATGCATGCAAAGGGCTCTTGAAGTGTAAAAAAGGCGCACATAAAAGCATCGCTCACAAATATAAAAAAAGAGTCCGTAGCGTTTTAACCACTAGACTACGGTCTGATCGCTAGTTTTAGTTGCAAATGAATAACGCTAAATGCTACTAAGCCACACATTTACTGTAACATCTTACCTCGTTCTTCGTATGTGGAAAGTGGAACATCTGCGTTTTAATTCTATGCGCATTTTTAAAATTATTTCTAAGATGCATGCATGGGGATTTGTTTCACTTTATTTTTCTTAAAAAATATACTTCTACGTCGTACATCTTAACGGACACAATTTTCAAAAGTACAAGGCATTATTTTAAGATATTATGGCATCGCCATTGACCGGTCCGTAGTCTAATGGTTAACACTTCAGACTCGTGATGGGAAGGTAGTGGGTTCGAATTCCGGGAGAGCACTACAAATATCTCATTTTTTAAATTTGCCCTTCGCTGGATTGAAAAATTAATCTGCCTTTACCAAAGACCGGTCGCCATAGGTCAATCCAGCCTTACAATAACTGTTTTTTTAAAAAAAACATATTTGTGAAGAGTAATGCAAATCACCAACCTATTCTGCCTGGCCAGAAACAGGTATTAATATCATCAATTAATAATTCATTATTGTTTATTTAAATGAGTTATTAATTAATAATTACCCAATAATATCTGTTGAACCAGGGTCAAAGTTATGGTCAAATGACTCATGCGGGGATCGAACCAACGTTGTTCTATTCCAAACACGCTAGAAAGGTCAGCCCACATGGCCCCCTAATAGCACCGACATCTTGCTTTAGATTCAAATTCCGCAGTGTTAACCACTAGACTACGGACCGTTTTCTATTTGCAGCAGAAAATAAATAAACAATGAATGACGTTTTCCTCTTATTTCAGACAAGCGACTCACATTCGTACTTCAATAATTCATTTCCATTACTCGAGAGCTCTCTCAGTGCAACACACGTCAAGAGCAAAGCTTTAAAACAAAGTAACCAAAAAACTTATAGAAACTATTACCCTCACAAGAAGCGCTGTTTTAATGTTTGATTACTTTTTGTTAAAACACTTTGGTTGAGTTTTATACTTGCACTGAAGATATTGCTCCGCTATTGAAGAGAAATATTTTATTCGCTCAGTTGCAGGATCGTTAAATCTAAAAACAGCTCATGCGAACTTCCGGTAAAATACTCAATGCGAGTTGAGGGTGGACTTGACCATACAGTGGTACCTAGAATCGAGATATGAACTGTCGAGCAAAGTTTTGTTTCGTAATACGAGCGAAATTAGAGATACGAGGAAAAAATAGACCGAAAAAAGTGGCGGCTGATCTGTAATGTAGGCGGCTAAGGTCAAGAATCAATTTTCATTTTTATAGATGTTTTGTAGATTTTCTGGTGTTTGTTTGTTTGTATAACTGGATGTAATTAATTGCTTGTATTCCTTGACTTAATGGTTGGTATGAAGCTGACCACACATACTGTAAAAAATGGTTCACTTTGCCAATGTCCCCCCTGTGTCAGGGAAGGTCAGAAAAAGTTGTAGGGCTTATGTTCATTTGAGGTTTGGATTTTATTTGTAAGTACCTACACATTCAGCATTTGTAAGCGCGAACTACATGTGTTTGTTTGTGGGCATGAATTTGAGAACTTTAAATGAATATATCCTTGCAACTTAGATTATAGATTATATAGGAAAATAAAAGTTGGTAGAAAAGAAATACTCCAAAAAAGTTGCAACTCGCTACCTCAGTTCTTGTTTATCGTATACGCCATTGAGAAAATTTTACATGAGCAATGTTTGCATGTGTACTGGACCAATGTGTCTTATGAAAACAAGAAATATATTTAAAAAATATTTAAAGGAACTCTCACATTATCGAGTTTACGGTTTTTCTTAGCTCAGATTGTCTAGAATTTGATTCATAAGACAACTGCATGAAAAAGTCATATTTGACAAGATTGGCGTATACGATAAACAAGAACTGAGGGAGCGAACTGTTAGTACATCGGAGCTATTTAATGACACTTGCTTTACTTGTTTACGCAGTCTTCTGAAAGGGAGGAAGAAACAAACCTCCTTGGACCTTTTTTTGAATTCGGCGAAAAAAGAAAAGACCAGTAAACAGATAAGCAATGACTAAAATTAAGCAAGCAGTAGCATGCAGGTTGTGTGTTATAATAATATTAGGACGATTTATTTGGTGAGCGCGGTTTTTGTTTGTATCACATCTCAAGAGCCCTCTAAACGTTGCTTTAAAGTGACCAAAATACAAATACAAATCTGTATTTAACATGTACAATGTACATAAACAACGGTAGTCACATTTAGTAAAATGTGCAGGAGACGAGTTTTAGTGAAAATGTGCACTTTTTTAAACCATCATAACTTCTAAACTAGACGAGATAGTTTTGATCTGTAAAAACTGTTTATCTTCTTTTATCGATATTTATTTAATGTGAAGTAATGTAAACAACGTATGTGGAACTTCCGTGGTTTATGCTCGCACTTTTATGTGCATCCCATATTTATTACACTTGATATCTCAGTAACTATGAGTCCGAGGACTCCAATATTTTTACCACTTGTAGAACAGCTAATTATAATAATTTCTGCATCATTAACTCAAAAACGCAAGAAGTGGACTTCCGTTGTTTATGCTCTAAGGTACAGAAATAAATACAATACGTACACTTTTATAACAACCAGTTTTTTTTTGCTTTACATTTTCTTTTATAATATTTATATGCAATATTTGTCTTTTATAAATAAATTTTTTTTTTAAAACCACGTAACAAAAATGATTGGGGGTAGGATTTTTGGGCTGGACCGGATAGATGGCATTTCAATTAATGTCAAATGGGAAAATTGCTTTGAGATAAGAGCAAGGTTACGGAACGAATTAAACTCGTATCTTGAGGTATCACAGTACTTGAAAACTGCATAAAGTACAGTTTTCACTCGGAAATCAAAACACCAATAATAAATAACTTAAAGCCCGCGTTATATGTATAAGTTTCGGTCCAGGTTATTTTTTCATTTTAGTATTATGTATTTTTTGCTTTTAAGTTTCATAGTACTAAAAAATATAATTGTAATTTCATTTCCTTCAGATTAACTTGTACAAAAGTTTATAACGTTATGTTGTTCAGATTCTTTAAGTTTTTTTATAATTAAAAAAGGCGAATGAATGGGATATCTAGAGTCGTGATAAAAGGAGAGCTTGTATGAAAAAGGATGAAATAAAACGACCGAAAAACATGGCGGTTGATCTATAATGTTGGCGGCTATGGATAAGGCTAATCAATTCTCATGTTTTTTATTGTTTGTTTTTGTTTTTGCTTAGTGTTGGTTTGTTTTATTTGTTGAATGTAATTAATTGAACTGGGAAACACCAAATTAATTAAATTAATTGGCGTAAGGCCGGTGTTTTTACATGTGAAAATAAATAGATTCCTCGTGCGATACTTTTTGGAATTACAAGTTAAAGAGTTGCACTATATGTGCAGCTCGGCTGCGTTGTGTGATGTATAAACAAAATACAAAAAGAATGTTATGCGTCATGAAATCTCATAATGAAATCTGTCAAGAGTTTTTATGTTGTTTTTTTCGTAAATCTTGAAAAAGGAAAATAGGTTTTATTTTCAGAACACGAGCGTGGATTGAAGCAGAAATTATTGACACAACCAGATAGGTAGAAAATGAGATTTTTTACGGCCGAAAATACTTTAAGACATTTTGGTTTGTTACTGAAATTCAAGTGAAAATATGATACTGGATGGTATTGACAAATAATCTATAATTGAACAAATACACTTGTTTTATATTTTTTCAATGTACTGTTAGGAATGTGTGATTTTGAGTCTGTTTGTTTTTACTTGTGTGAGTGTGTCTGTGTCTCTAGATGTAGGTACTTGTATTGCTTCGATATTGTGTGAGTATTTGTTCGAATATTCTAAATAGAATATTCTGGCATGATCTCGCATGTGCTAGAATAACTCTTATACACCTATATATTGTTATGTAAATATAAATATTGAAATAAGTATGGGTAGTTATAGTTATAAGAATCCTCAAAAGTATTGGTAGGTAAGATCGATAATTATGTATAAGTGTAGAATTCTCTAGGCTAAGTAGGTATTTGTTATAATTATAGGAATACTGTATTGCATTGGTAGGTAGGATTTTGGTTGTGTCTAGGTAGTACGTGAAACATCGAGAAGTAATAATTACTCTGGAACCGTCTGGCGACTTTAGTTCTGGATCATACTGCTCTGAAGAGTATAAAGGTGCGAATGGCCTGCAGAGCGGGCCAGTATCATAGAGACTTACAAACACATCGAAGTCATCTGATCAGTGAACCAAAACCAAGTGGAATAATCGAGAAAGTAGTGTGAAAATAAATTTTGTAACTGTGTAAAATAAATAACTATTGAAGAAGACCTGTGTATTTTTAATTTGAAGACAATTGAACCCTAATTTCGTAACAATATAGAGGAGTCTTTTATCGGAGCTGACGAGCAATACAGTACAAAAAATAACTCTGTAAACGAACCAAATGAGAACGGAATCTACAAACAAATTGTGTGGAATAAATCAACCGAAGTTTTTATTAAATTGAAAGCGTAAATCATAATAGTATATTTTTTTATTATTTTCAAATATTTTTTGGAACCATCTTCTTTGTACAAGATTCATTTTAACAGTTTCAACTTTCTCAAATCTTGAAACTAAAATGTATAAATTTATGATGCAAAGATATATTTTATTAACAGTAAAGATTCACAATTAATCTAGCCCACAAGCAGACAAGCGTAGGTTTGCACTTACACATGTGTACAAATAAATGAAAGTCCAAATCTCAACTCTTGCATTTCTTTCCTGAAACCGGAGTGACATTGGCAGAGTGAAATAATTGTTACAGTACAGGTTATCGGCGTCTTACCAACCTTTCAAAGCCAAGGAAAAATATAAACAAAAATCAATCAGCTGTGAAAAACAATGAATTAATTAATACATTAATTTAACAAGTCAGTTCGATGGCTCAGTTGGTAGAGTGCTTGCATTCCATACCGAGAGCTCAGATTCGCATCCCACCGAGGGTGTCAAAAACGATTTCCCGTTTCCGTGTTTATTTCAAAACAATAAAATACCGGCAAGGTTAACTCAGCCTTCACACTGTGAAGCTCACAGGCAATGAGTACCAGAAAGCGTGGGAGCTGGGAAACCCTGCCTGCCTTCTTACCTGTAAAAAAAATAGGTTGTAGGCGTGTACCGAAAAACCGTACTGATGTCGTGGCGCAACACCCTGTGACTCGGAGTATGAAGCTCTTAAATAAGTCTAATATAGACAGTTTTGAGTGTAATTTATTAACATTTAAAAATTTTAACATAAGAGGGCTTTTAGGGGTTTGTCTGGTTATTCGGAGATGGCGGACCACTGTATCGAAAATGACCACTCGTTCAATAATGACGGTGTCAGGGTTCTCCATTCCGGATGCAAGGGCAGACAACTAATTGCCCTAGAAACTTTAGAAATCCACAAACATAAAAATTCTAATTCTTACAATTTGGTCAATGTCCAAATTCCTGCTGCCTCACCTTTGTTATTAACTAAGTGTGCTTCTTTATCGTGACTTATTAATTTGATTTCTCTACGGTTTTTGTTTTGTCAATTTTTTAATATTGTAATTATAATATGTGTCATCTCATTATTGTACCTATTTGTCATAAATTATTATTTTTATTAAGATTTCTCTATGGTTTTTTGTTTTGTCAATTTGTTATATCATTATATAATATTGTAATTATATTATGTGTCATTTCCTTATTGTACCTATTTGTCGTACCTAAATCATTATTTTTATTTTATTTCTCTATGGTTTTTGTCTTGTCAATTTTTGTAATTTAGTATCCTCTTGATAATGACGTGAATAAGTCGAAAGTACTTGAGGGAAATAAATACTTAATTTGTGAAAATAAAACTCTGTGTTTTTTATAATTTTTTATAAGTATTTATAAAAATGAATTTTCACTGTGTGAATACACAAACTTTAAAAAGTTTTTAAAAATCTAGCAAAAGAGTTCCTCCCAGCGTGTTGATAGCTGTGAGGGTGCACTGTAATAAGGGTGACCTGTTGTGCACAAAAAAAAAAAAAGGTTCCCCTCGCCACTTGCGACTCATATGGGGGAAACGCGGCAAGAAATTACAGTATATGTGTAGCTTAGATGCGCTTTAGCGTTACATAGTTAAAAAAAACTGAAAGTGAAATCTTTCTCTCCCATTTCAAGGCACCCTCCTTTAGGGAAAACTTTTTTATTTCCACGAAACTCTCAAGATGTTTCAGACCAACTTTTCCAACTTATTTTAATGTTAAATATTTTTTCCGACTCGAATATTACGCGAATATTTTTTTTCAGGTAAAAAAGTTGAGGTTTTATTAAAAAAATGCTCACAGTAATAAAAAACAAAATTGTTTATTTTTTATCTTAAAATACTTAAATATCAATATATCTGTGAAACTTTGATTGGCTAGAAAAACCGTTACTTTTCCAATATTTTAAAATTTACGCGGTAGTAGGGAGCTTGTACAATGTTTCTTACTAGCGGTTATTTCTTTATTATATATTTATAATTTGTATTCCATGACTTATACGTTTGTATGAGGCTGACCACCCATACTGTAAAAACATGGTTCACTTTGCCAATGCCCCCCCTGTTTCCGGGAAGGTCGGCAAGAGTAGCAGGTCTCATGTTCATTTGAAATTGGGTTTTAATGTTGTAAGTTCACAGTCAGCATGTGTATTTGTTTAAGCGCAAACTTATACGTGTGCACTTGCGGGATTGCATTTAATATGAATCTTCAATGTAATATATCTTTGCAATTTAGATAGAATATATACATGCAACTTAGGTTCGACCGGTCTGTCATCTAATGGTTAACACTTCTAACTCGTAAATGGAAGGTTGTGAATAAAATACGAGTCTACCATCTATATTTTCAAATATGCTATTCGTTGAGTAAAAAAAATCCTATACCTTTACCAAAGACCGGTCACCAAAGGTCCATCCAGGCTTACAGCCACTGGGTCTTGCTTGAGTATTGGCGCTTTTTATAGCGACAACCAAGCTCGCATAGGGCTTTTGTGGTGTCTAATCTAATCTAATGTAATCTAATCTAATCTAAGTTGCAAAGATACGTTACATTGAAGATTCACATTACATGCATTCTCACAACCAGACACGTACAGGTTCTCGCTTGCACATGCCCCATGTGAACCTACAACATAAAAACCAAATCTCCAATGGACATACACCCTGCAACTCTTGCCGTCCTTCCTTGAGACAGGGGTAACATTGGCAAAGTGAACCATTTTTACAGCATGGGTGGTCAGCCGCATACCAACCTATAAGTCAAGGAACAATGTGTGATTCACACAAAAACAGTTCTCACCAAATAAATCCTTCTAACATTTTATTATTTTCTTGACTTATACGTTGGTACGCGGCTGACCCCCCATTCTGTATAAAATGGTTCACTTTGCCAATGTCTCCCCAGTTTCAGGAAAGGTCGGCAGGAGTTGCATGTAGTATATGCCCATTTGAGATTTGGTTTTTATGTTGTAGGTTCACATGCGACATGCACAAGCGTGAACTTGTACGTCTCTGCTTTTGAGAATGCATGTTATGTGAATCCTTAGGACCTGTTGCACCAAACTCCAATCAGACGAAAATCAAAATTAAGTGTGATTTCTCCCTTTCAAATCAAACAATTGATTGCATATACGTAGGTCAGCTGATGTGAATCATATTTCCTGTTCAAATTCCATCACATTTTTACCAACTTTCGAGAAATATTTAACCGATGTCCTTACCAGAACTAAGCAATTAAGTTTGATGTTTCAATCAAATATTGATTGGAGGTTGGTGCAACAGGCCCTTAATGTTACATATCTTTGCAACTTAGATTAGATTAGATTAGATTTAATGGTCAGCTTGTAAGTGTACAAAAAGAATCACATGTGGTAATATAAACTCGCAACTTAGATTATAGATGGGGATGAAAATATGGTGGTAAGTTATAGATAGATATCAACCCCTAGCATAGACGCGCAAGTTCCCTTGATTCTGTTACGGAAATTCTGAGGTTTTTTGCGAAATTGAGGAAAGTTTTTGGAACTTGGGTACAGAGGGTATTTGCTCATTAAAAAGTGTGGAAAAGAAGCAAATCCTTAAAAAGATAAATCTAACATTGTATGACCGGTCCGTAGTTCAGTGGTAACACTTCGGACTCGTGAATGGAAGGTTGTGGGTTCGAATCCCGGTGGAGCACAAAAAATATACCATTTACATTGTCAAATTTTCTCTTCGCTGGGTTGAAAAATTCATAAACCTTAACCAATGACCGGTCACCAAAGGTCCATCCAGCCTTACAGCAACTGGATCTTGCTTGAGAATTGGCGCTTTGTAGTGACGACGAACAACCTTGTAAAAAGGTCGATTGCTCAATTGGTATAATACTTGCATTCCATGCCGAGAGCAAGGGCTCGATCTCAAGGTTTACTCAGCCTTCACAAGAAATGAGAACCAGCCCCCCCGCGAGCTGGGAAACCATCACTTCAAATGAAAGTGGTTGATGTGAGGCCGACTCCTTTATCCGTAAAAATAAATAGGTCCCGAATCGCCACATGCAGTGATTCGAGTTTATTCCTTATTTACTCCATAAAAAAGGCCAGAGCTGTCTGCAGCGGGAGAGAAGCGAACTGACCGTTCAATTGTGAAGGTATAATGTGACTCTGAATGTGAACCGTAGCTGAAATAAGTGGTGTCTTCTTGTTACTTCTATATATAGCTTCCTTATAAATATAACTTCTATACATTTAAAAAAAACAGTATATTAATAACAGCAGTTTCCTTAGCTCCGTGCACCCTTTGAATACGGAGCCGGCGGGTGAGAGATTGCACTTGTGGAATCTGGAGCGACCTGTAAACTTTGTGCAGCCAGGCGAGAGCCTCCCACCTGGACGGGATCTTGAGTGGCCTGTGTGGAGAGCACTCAACAGGCTGAGAACGGGTGTTGGCAGAGCTCGCTGTAACATGAGGGCCTGGGGAATCCTTCATCAAGATGACACCACGCTCTGTGAATGCAGAGCCCAACAGTCAATGGATCATCTTCGGATCTGCCCGGCCTGCCCAACAAGCTGCTCACTGGCCGACCTAATGGAGAGTAATAGTGAAGCAGTGGATGTTGCCCGACACTGGGCAAGAGTAGTGTAGTGTCTGACACGAAGAAGAAGAATAACATAAAATAAAAATGTAAGAAAATCTTAGCCACCGACATTACACGATTCATCTATAAATAAGTCAAAGTGGAATCAAATCAAGTATGTTTTTTTTGTCCAGACGTCTGTTTGTATGTCTGAGATTTGACGTTTTTTGCAAGAAAAATAGGGATAGCTCCTTGTCACAGAGCTTATTACGGTCCTATGTATCTAGTTTGTAGGAAAAACCGTCAGGGGTTTTTCTGAGGGAAATTACTCAATTTGTTTTTCCTCTTTTACATTACTTACTCTGCTTATTTCTTGATACCAACTGTTTTTTTTCACTGTTTGCTAATCTTTAGTCCGGGTTAAAGCTAGGGTTTGATTCCGATCAAAGTGTTTCAGAATGATGTTTGAAAATTTAGAAATTAAAATATTTTTTATTGTTATTAAAAATAGCAGAAAGTGTTATTATTATGTGCCAAAATACAAGATGGAGAAAGCAAGATAATATAAAATTTGACATTTGACAAGTATAGTGGATGGCTCAGTTGATAAAGTGCTTGAATTCCATTCCGAGAGCCCAGGTTTGAATCTCACCGAGGGTGTCAGAAATGATTTCCCGTTTACGTGTTTATTGCAAACCCCTAAATAAAATACCGCTAAGGTTTACTCAGTCTTTACAATAAATGAGTATCAGCCCCCTTGGGAACTGGGAAACTCTCACTTCAATTGAAGTGGTTGACGTATGGACGGCCCCTTTCCCTGCTAAATTAAATAGGTGCCACTTGACACATGCAAAACCTTTCGGCGATAACGCGGCAAGATGTCGCACTATGTGTGTAGCTTAGTTGCGTTTGCTCATTCACCATCATCATCATTGGCACGACAACTCGAAGTGGGTCTTGGCCTCCCTCAGCAACCGCTGCCAGCGCTGTCTATCCAACGTCTTCCTTCTCCAGTCCCACATTCCCATTGCACGGCGCTTGCTCATTACCGGGTTGAAAACGTCTAATTCAATTTTAATACGGTCACTGAAGGTCCATTCCGCCGCTGGGAACTGCTTGAGAAGATTATAAAGTTTTCTGCGTTGTTTGACAGCTCTGTGGTTGACAGGTCCGGTTGAAAGGTAAACCTCATAGTATGTGACAGTGCCGTAAGCATGTGCGGGGGAAATGAAACATCTATCTGAGAAGAATGACAGGAAAAACTCTGAAGGCTAGAGTTAGGAATAAATGGGTAAAGAAAGAATGTAAGTTGAAAGAGGATGTGAAAGTTAAGGCACAAAAGAATGTGATGAGATGGTTTGAGCATGTGCAAAGAATGACTGATGATAGACTGACAAATTATATAGACGGTTAACAGGAAGCATCCTACTAAAAAAATCCGTTCTTTCTAATGCGCTTACTCCCATAGCTATACGATGATTTTTCTGTTGTTTATGCCAAAGCAGACAGCTGCGTTTTCGAAGTGCCTATAGTTTTAGTGTAACCGACAAGAGTTTAGTCTTTTTTGTCCTTAAGGCGCTTGTGACATAAAAAAAATCGTAAAATTACATTAATAGGAATGCCAATAAATGCCTTTATCTTGTTGATTTTAGAGCTGTTTTGATTTCAACGATATGATAAAAAATAAAAAAGTTATGCAATTTTTTTGCAATCTCAAAGTTTAAACTGCTCTACGGAACAATTTAGTTTATGTCGCTCATGCCCTACTGCCTTTTAACCATCAATTTATATTATATGGTTACTTCTTGCAATAAGACTTTGATTCTGCAAAAGAAATAACGCGTCAACATTCCGTATTTCGATAAAGAGACAGCTCCCTGCTTAGTGCCCAGAGTATAAAACATTCCCATGAATTCACTTCGATCGCGTAAATTGAAAATGTATAAAAAATTACCGCGGTACACCTAGTGAGTGATTTAGTTTTTATACAAGTTTCTGATTTACGCAACCGAGATGAGTTTACACAATGTGTTATACTCGGGGTGCAGATTGTTTGTCCGTAGCACATCGTCCACTTAGTGCTTGTTTGTTTTATCTCCATCAGAGGTAATTTCAAATGAGCAATGTTTCTATGTATACTGGACCAAGGTGCCATGTGAAAACTGGAAATCGATTTTGAAAATATTTAAAACAACTTTCACATTATCGTGTTTTACGTATTTTTCTTAGGTCGGATTGTGTAGAATGTGATTCTTAAGGCAATTTACCGGTACGTAGTCCAATGGTAACGCTTTTGACTCGTAAATGTAAGGTGTGTTCGAATTAATATACAAGTTATATTTTCAAATACGCTCTTCGCCGGTTTGAAAAATTCACAAACCTTTACCAAATACCGGTCCCCAAAGGTCCATCCAGCCTTGTAGCAACTGGGTCTTGCTTGAATATTGATGCTTTCTATTTCTATATTGATGCGATGACCAAACTCGCAGAGGGTTCCTGAGGTGTAATTCACACAAAAACAGCGCTCACCCAATAATCATCCTAATATTATTCCCCCACTTTAAATGAAAGTGGTTGGTGTGAGGCCGGCCCCCTTTCCCGTAAAAATAAATAGGTCCCGAATCGCCACATGCGATCCCTTCGGGGATATCGCAGGCAAGAAGTTACACATACGTGTAGCTTAGTTGCGAGTTGCGTTTGCGTATTATTAACTTCATGGAAAGGTCATCTTTGAATCAAATGGTAGACAAGCCAAACAAGCACTGGGCGGGGAGGACTGGAATATTGCTTTCTCGCGTTTTCTGCCGAGGTTATTTGTTTTTACTGTGGATTATTATAAAGCCAGGAAAATCACCGAAATGATATCGGACTAAAAGTGAAACTTGAAATGTAAACAAACTTGCTTTACGGCCTGCGAAGCGGTGTTTGTGTTGTTTTTAGTGCCTGTTATATTATAATGACGATGCTTATAATAGAGACGGCAGCTAATGAAAAGTTTTTGTTATTGTCGAAAACTCATTTTGGAGCATAGTTTGTTGTATATTCTTGTTTGAAAATGCTGCTTTGCAAAGTCGAGGCTTGTTATATTTGAAGCGTTTTCCGACGACTATTTCAACGGTATACTTTACAAATCTACAAAATAAAATAACAATAATTGCCCTATAAGCTATTGGAAAAAAAAAGTTTCTCTGGTAGTAATATGCATGAAGACAAAGCGCTTTCTTTGTGAAATCGGACTTTGAGTTTATAGTGTGCGGCATCTCCGAACGAACGAGTTCAACTGATTGAAGAAAGTCGCTCGCGCGGTTTTTATACACTGGCTGTGCGGTAAATTTCGGGAGGGGGCGTGGCTTGTCACTACAGTGGGAACAGGAGGTGTGGTATTATTTTTAAAATTTGTCTGTACAATAATAATGCACGTTTAATTAAACTCTAACCTTTTTACTTTTCTGTTGAAGCTAAACAAAAACAAAGTTTACAATAGCTTTATTTACTTACATAATTAATACAACTGATTTTCTGTGTTTGATCAGAACATGATATTTGAGATCTTTTGCTTTTATTGAAACTCGTTCTGTTGTGCAGTCATTTGACGTTATCCCAACATAATTTTTTCCACTCTCTTAGTTATCTGCTCTGGCAAAAAGTGTGAACGCCACACGAGAGCTGGAAGCAATTCAAAATCATTCACAGATGAACGGGGGAGAGACGGAAAATAACATATGAAACCATCGGATAACGGGTATCCGGTTGTATCCTCGGTGTTACTCAATTAGGGATACCAAAAAGTACGAGTTCCGGAAAAAATATATTATTACGCGTGTTTTTTAGCCCCTTGAAGGTGCAAACGAATTGTTTGCGAAATCAGTCGTGGGATTTTAATATACTTGCCGTAATCGAAAACATAATTGTTTTTAAATAAAGTGTAAAACTTTCACTTTCATGGCCGGTGTTAAAAATAAATAGATCACTTTTGTGTTCTTTCGGGTTTCACCATGTTCTATTTGCAGCTCCCACATATGTCGACGTTTCGCTTTCACGAGCAGAAAGCATCTTCAAGGCGAGTTTTCAAAGCACCGTGGTGGTTTTCGTTGTATTCGCGGATGCGGACCGCCACGGCGTTTTGAAAACACGCCTTGAAGATGCTTTCTGCTCGTGAAAGCGAAACGTTGGCAGATGTGGGAGCTGCAAATAGAACTTGAAACACAAAAGTGATTTATTTATAAAAATTGTTCTTATTTTTATGTTTTTAGATGAACCCTCACAAATAACGATCACAAAGCTGAACAGTTAAAAAACCACTCAGTATTCGAACCATCTGTGAATTAAATAAATTAGCTGAAGTTTTTTTATTAAATGAAACCCGTAAATCATAACAATACTTACCTCATTTTCGAAAAAAACGACAGATTGCCGTCTTTGGTATTATTCAACTTAATTGTTGACTTAATCAGACTGCATAAAGGCATATCACATTGAATTTCGATTGAAATGGAAGCAATCCCGTTATTCGGGACAACTCTAGAGATGATAGAATGAGAGAGAGAAAGAGAGAGAGAGAGAGAGATGAATCGGCGAGAGCAGAAAGTGGGAATAAAGAAATACTTATTGGGAAACTCATATTAGAGGGATTACGCCCGTAGTCCCGTAAATGGTTTCCAATGTAATCCCACCCCGAGGCTAAAGATGCGGCTTCCAAGCCTCTTCTTCCTCTACCGAGAACTACTAAATGCGGCCTTTTCTGTATTAACTACCCAACAATATGGAGGGTTTCACAAAGCAAGATACCAAAGACCAAACGTTAAAAAAAATAAAAAATTAGGCTGATTTATTTGGTGAGCACTGTTTTTGTGTGTATCACACCTCAAGAGCCCTGTGCGAGCTTAGTCGTCGCTGTAGGAAGCGCCAATTCTCAAGCAAGACCCAGTTGCTGTAAGGCTGGATGGACCTTTTGATGACCGGTCTTTGGTATCTTGCTTTGTGAAACCCTCCACATTGTTGGGTACTTAATACAGCAAAGGCCGTATTTAGTAGTTCCCGGTAGAGAAACAAGAGGCCTGAAGAGGTTGATGAACTTTTCAACCCAGTGAAGAGCAAATTTTAAAATATAAATGGTTTTTTTTTTTTGCTCCGCCGGGATTCGAACCCACAACCTTCCATTTACGAGTCCGAAGTGTTACCACTAGACTACAGACTGGTCAAACGTTGTATTTCACCCGTTGGATAGAGTCTGGATTAGAAGAAGTAAACCGGTCCGTAGTCTTCGTAAATGGAAGGCTTTGGGCTCGTATTCCGGCGAAGCATAAAAAATATATAATTTATGTTTTTCAAATATGATGTTCGCTGGGTTGAAAAATTCGAACTTGTAAATGGAAGGTCGTGGGTTCTAGCCTTAGCGGAGCACACAATTTAAACCCATTGTATTATTTCCTCCAGAGTCATAATTTTCTTCATACAGGCTCTTCTTTTATTATGACTCTGGATATTCCATTCATTCGCAATTTCGGATATTTGGTCCATCCATACCTTTCTCGGTCTTCCTCTGCCACGACATCCATCTATTCTGAAATGAAAGAAGTATGTAAGGACAGAAAGAAATGGCGGTTGATCTGTAATGTTGGCGGCTAGGGTTTATTAAATTGGAATTTGTTTTTATTTGTAAACGGATATTTTGTATTTGGATATTATTATTTAGTGATGTATAAAATGTAATTTGTCGTGTGTGTGTGTTCCTTGACTTATAGGTTGGTATGCGGCTGACCACCCATGCTGTAAAAAATGGTTCACTTTGCCAATGTCACCCCTGTCTCAGGGAAGGACGGCAAGAGTTGCAGGGTGTATGTCCATTTGAGATTTGGTTTTTATGTTGTAGGTTCACATGGGGCATGTGCAAGCGCGAACTTGTTACGTGTCTGGTTGTGAGAATGCATGTAATGTGAATCTCCAATGTAACATATCTTTGCAACTTAGATTAGATTAGATTTAGATTAGTATTATCAACTGTGCTCTTTGTTAGGTACAATATTTGCTCAAACCCTCATACCCGTCATATGTTTCATGTCATGTATTTGTCAGAATGACCCACAGCACATGGACTCTTATACAAAAGTATATTTTTCTTAAGTGGCAGAGCCTTCCTGTGAATTAATAGCAACGGCACGAAAAAACAAGAACCTCAAGGTCAGACGCGTGCCCATTACTCTAAAAGTAAATGATCTGATGTTACTGAAGCTAATAGCATACCTCGGGCGGCACTCCTTTTGGGATTGTTGCTAGATCGCGGGTAGCGGATACGTTCAACAAGCACTCATTATTACAAAAAAAAAATGATCTAAGAGAGCCTTGCAAATTAATATAATTTGTGACAAACAAAAACGGCGTCTTCGTTTTACGTTTTATAATTAAATTATGTGAATATAATATGTAAATACAAGATCCCTTACAATGTTGTTCACTTCATCAATCCGAATGTGCACGCAAAAGGTTTTAGAAGGCATGCAAATGTATGCAAATTTCAGCGAGTAGTATGCAAAAGGAATCGTTGTACCTAATTATGTGGAATCTTTGAAAATAAACATTGTATGGCTCGTTTTAGAGAGGTCGCTTTTAGGATTCGGGTCAGGTTTTAACATAAAATCTGTCAGACATAATCAAATATGTGTAGGTACTCAAATAACTCAAAGGCTAAAAGTTCAAATACGTTTTCCAGTCGATGGCTCAGTTGGTAGATTGCTTGCATTCCATGCCGAGAACTCGGGTTCGAATCCCATAACGGTGTCAGAAATGGTTTCCTGTTTTGGTGTTTATTTCAAACCCTTAATAAAGTACACCCAAAGATTACTCCGCCTTCACAAAAAAATGAGAACCAGCCGCCTCGGGAGCTGCGAAACCCCCAATTCAACTGAAGTGGTTGGTGAAAGGTCAGCCCTATTACCTGTAAAAATAAACAGGTTCACTCGCCACATGCGATCCCTTTGGGAAGTTTTTGTAAATTCTTAATTTATTTATATTTTTACATTATTAACCTAAAATCCAAATCTAAATCTAAGCTGCAAAGATATGTATCATTTGAGATTAATATTAAATGCATTATCACAAGCAGACACGCATAATTTCGCGCTCACACATGCTGCATGTGGACCTACAGTAGAAAAACACAATCTCAAATGAACATAAGCCCTGCAACTCTTGCCGACCTTCCCTGAAACAGGGGTATCATTGGCCAAGTGAATCATTTTTTACAGTATGGGTGGTCAGCCTCATGCCAACCTATAAGTCAAGGAAAACAATCATTACCCGATATTAAGTACTGACACTTTCTAGAAAATTAAACGCTTCTTGTTTTGTGTTTCATTTCTGGATAAAGGTAGCAATACCAACATTTATCTTCGTTTTTCGATATCGTTTGCGTTGTTAAAGACAGAACTGTTTTTTTGTTTCTCGACAGTAACTAAATTCCCGAGGGACTCGTTTTACTAGCGACACAAGGCAGACAGTTTTTTTGAATAATAATATGTCCTACACAAGACTTGTTTCGTAGTTTTTTTATTTGTCGTAAGAAGTTAAGCGGGTCAAATGTTTTTGGCAGGCATTATATGAAATGGCTTACATCTTAGAAGAGATAAAAATAAAATGGACGAAAAAATATCATGGTTTATTGGAGAGAAAATCAATTTTCCGACGTTTTGTTGGCTTCTTACTCAACATAATCAAAAGATATGCTTTTAACGTTAAATCCTGGATTATGCATTATCCTTGGTCGGTCCGTAGTCTAGTGGTTAGTTTTTCGGGTTTGTAAGTGGAAGGTTGTGGGTTCGGATTCTGGCGGAGCACAACAAAAAAATTGTGCATTCATGGAGTGGAATTAATTTTTAATTTTGATTAAAAATAACTTTTTTTTATACAAAAAAAAAATGTCGTTGTGTTAGCAAATATGCTATTCGCTGGGTTGAAAAAATCATATACCTTTACCAAACACGGTCGCCAAAGGTCCATCCAGCCTTACAGCTCAAATGAGTCTTGCTTGAAAATTTGCCAGTTCGCTGCCTTAGTTCTTGTTTCCCGTATAGACCTAATTTTACATTAGCAATGTTTGCGTGCGTACTAAACCAATGTGTCTTATGAAAACAGAAAATTGATTTACAAAATATTTAAAACAACTCTCACATTATCGAGTTTTACATTTTTTCTTAGCTCAGATTGTGTAGAATTTGATTCATAAGACAACTGCATGTAAAAGTCATATTTGACAAGATTGGCGTATACGATAAACAAGAACTGGGGGAGCGAGTTGCTGTAAGGCTGGATGGGTCTTTGGTGGCCGGTCTTGCGAAGAGCATATTATTTGAAAACTAAATAGTATATTCTTGTGCTGCGAAACGTTACCACTAGACTACGGATCGGTCATTTACCGGATGATATAACCTTATACTAACGAAAACGGTTCGTTACTCCCAAAATAACAATTTGCGTAGACCAAATGGTATTTCCAAATAACCGTTTGGTCTACGCAAGTGCTCCAGGATATTTTGTTCACGGGTTTGTTGTGGGCTAGGGGTTCATTTGTTATTAGAAGGTCATCCAAAGGGAGCGACACCTTTCGGTTCCGAATAAATTACGCCATTTGGGTCTATGTGTGCCCCACACAGGAACAATTTCGATACTTTAAAGATAAAACGGAATAAGTGACACATTAACTTGACCGGTCCGCAGTCCAGTGGTTACACTTCGGACTCGTAAATGGAAGGTTGTGGGTTCAAACCCCGGCGGAGCACAAACAATATACCATTTATATTTCAAATTTGTTCTTCGCTGGGTTGAAAAATTCATAAACCTTTACCAAAGATCGGTCATCAAAAGGTACATCAAGCCTGACAACAACTGGGTCTTGCTTGAGAATTGGCTCTTTATAAAGCAACGACCAAGCTTGCAAAGGGCTTTTGAGGTGTGATACACACAAAAACAGCGCTCTCCAAATAAATCATCCTAATTTAATTTAAGTTAACATGGGTTTCTCAGATACATACCAGTGGCGAAGGGTGCCATACAAGCTGGTTTCCATCGATTTCCCGTTCAAAATGAGGCAGAAATAATAATAAAGTAGACTGCATGGTTTCAATGGGGGAAAATACCTATTGTTTATTTGGTTTTAAATGTGTTTTTTTACTTTGTGCCTATATTTTTTAACTACTTTGTTACATCATTTTAAAAGGGAAGCCGATGGGTACCGGCTTGTATGGCACCCTTCGCCACTGATACATACACCTTCTTTCTATTTTCTACGAGAGAAAACACTACATAAGTGTGAAAATCCTGTGGCTTAGAAGTTTTTCATGAGCACTTCTTTATAGTTAGTTCACTTACAATGAGAAGAATGTTTTATCCGCGATTTCTCAAATCAGTGATATAGTGATATTTTCCTTGACTTATAGGTTGGTATGAGGCTGACCACCCATACTGTAAAAAATGGTTCACTTTGCCAATGTCACCCCTGTTTCAGGGAAGGTCGGCAAAAGTTGTGGGGCTTATGTTCATTTGAGGTTTGGATTTTATTTGTAGGTACACATTCAGCATTTGTAAGCGCGAACTACACTTGTTGGTTTGTGGGCATACATCTGAGAGCTTTAAATGAATATATCTTTGCAACTTAGATTATAGATTATAGATTATAGTGAATCAGCATTTATTAAGTTTTACCTTTCAGATGGCGATATTGCATTCTTAATAGTATACGAGAGCTTAAGAAGGTTATTAATATCGGGACTAAAGAACCTCTTTAATTGTTTTATGAAACTAAAATCGTAATTTTACGTCAAATAACTTTGACTGATCATGGCCAGATGTCGTTGCTGAAGTATATAACTTAATGTTCTTACTCAAGCATTACGTTTCATAAAAAAATAATGTAAATTATCTTGACACTCTTAGCGAGCGTTTTAGTTTTTATAAACTTGTGTTTAAACGCTATTGTTGAGTATTTACGACCGCATGGCTCATTCCGTAAGTTATGCATCAAAAATTGCAAAAAGAAATGATTTGACACAAGTATTATTCTATGTTGAAATAATTAAACATTTTTTGGCATCTTGAATTCAAACGTTTGTTGTGAGCAGAGCATATCTTTTGTTATAACAAAGGCGTGCAAAAGTACTATTCCGTCTGTCTCACACTGTATATTATGAACGTGGGTATTTTTTTTTATAAATCGCACACCTAATAAAAAAAAGCAATAACTCAAATATTAAGAAGGTTGGGAAGTTGCGTTCGAAGTTTTGCATGTTTAATTTGTCGCACTAAAGCCCACATCAGCCATGACACAAGTTAATAGTTCTCTTTTCTTTTAAAATAAAACTTAAATAGCTGTAAGCTGTAAGCTGTAACTCTGTCGCCATTCCGCTAGGGGTGGCCAGAGCCTCTGCAGAGTTGCCTCCATTTTTTCCTATCCTGACATACCTCTTTCAATTCCTTCATATCCATCACCTTTTTCATGCATTTTCTTCTTTTACGCTCACTTTGTATATCCCATTCTTTCACAATCTCCACAATCTGATCACTCCATACTTTTCTCGGTCGTCCCTTCCCTCTTTTTCCTTTCACACTTTCTTTGTATACATACTTTGTCAGTCTATCATCATTCATTCTTTCCACATGCCCAAACCATCTCATCACATTCTTTTGTATAAATTGTAAAAAAATATCATTGGTATAAATTTGAATTATTTCTCTTTTATCCGTAAAATACAGAAAATTATGTCATAACATTATCCATTATTTTTTATTGCACTTTTTTTGAAAACATAATTGGAAACTGAAAAATAATATTTCACGTAGGTAAGTAATTATTTTAGTTAAGTGATGATAAAAACAGTGAAAAGTAAAACAAGGACTTGGCTTGGATACTATTTTATTCAAAATACACTTTCAGTCTTAAAGTTTGGGACATAAAGACAGAAACTAGTAAGGTAACAAAAAATATGAAAATAACATAGAAACTTCTAGCACAGGGGTGTCCAACTCAAAATCGTGGCAAGCCGGATTTAGCACTTTTGTAATCGTGGCGGGTTACAATTTTTTTGTTGTACTTTTGTCCATAATAATTCTGTTGACGGGGGAGGGGGGGGAGGGGAGGGTAGACACGCAATTTTAAAAGTTCATATTGTCCATAATAATTCTGTTGACCGGGGGGGGGGGGGGGGTATGGGGGGTAGGCACGCAATTTCAATCTTCGCGCGCAATTCAAATCTTAATACTTATCAATATCAAATACAATAATTAAATAGTTCAAATTAAATGAGTCTTAATGAAGTAAGGACTCTTCAACTTACGTCTTGTATAATCTATCTGTAATCTAAACTGCAAAGATATGTTATGGCTCATATGAAATGCATGCCTACAGACAGGCACATGTAGGTTCGCGCCTACACATTCTGCATGTGTGCATACAAATAAACAAAACCTCACATGAACATAAACCTTGCTACTCTGCCGCCGTTCCCTGAACCGGGGTGGCATTGGCAAAAGTGAACCGATTTTTACAGCACGGGTGGTCAGCCTCATACCAACCTACAAGTCAAGGAGGTCTTGCTTAGGCAATTTATAACAGTTGAGATCTGGAGCTTACAACAAAATCAACTTCAAAAACTTTAATCAAAAACTCCTACCTTCTTTTCGCATTTTTATTGCGTTCTTCACATTGGTTCTTCATCAAAATCTCAATTTTCCCAATTTTTGAGTTATGGCTCTTTATTGTAAAGCGTGCGTACATCTTGCGTGTGCCGAAAAAAACGAATCCCTTCTCCAAGTATAACTGTCAACGCTTTAACTATGCCGCGGCGCATACAAATAATGTATCAGGATGTAAAGCAGCACCTCCTACGAGCGTCTCTATTTCCATATATTATAATAAAACTCTGTGGTTGAGTATAAAACTTGTTTTTTTTACGTTCATTCTTCCTCACCGCAAAAATACGTACATGCCTCGAGTATAACATTGGACGTTTAAACTCAAACACGGAGAAAACAAAAAATAAAAAACGATTTTAAACAGCGCCGTGTGGCCGTCTTAATTTTGATGCATTTTTACAAAACGATAACTCCGAGTTACAACGTAAAAAAATATTTGCCTCGACGGAAATATGAACAACGAAAATGTCTCATAATTTTTGTCTCTCGGAAATATAATTGTTTGAATAGTTCAAAAAACCGACACAATGGCGCACTAGGGTGGATTGCGTTTAGTATGAAAATCATTCTCTTTCCATTATTAAATATAAATTGGAAGAGGAAAAATAAAATATGAATTACATTAAACACATAAAAAATATCACTTCAAATCCTAAAAAGAAAATAAACCATTAAAATGCAATTTTAGCTACACGATCGTATGCAAAATTTGGGTACTTTTTAAATAATTATAAAAAACCAATGAAAAGTTTAAAAAAATAATGTTCATCTAGATAAAATAAAGCTAATCAAAATAAATGTTGTGAAATAAAAAAAAGTTAGGATTCATTCAAAACAACAGTAGAAATCTCCATTTAAGGTATCTCCGTAAATAAATTTATTTTGAATTGGTATTTTATGGGAAAAAATACCTAATTTTATGTGTTAATTTAAACTGGAGAAAAAATACTACCTTACCATTCAAAATATGGGTTATTTCGGTCATCAAAGTTGGGCGCGCTGACCTCTCAATCACCCTTAATGTTTATATTCGTACCGAACAAAGTGTTGCTGTCGTACTATTGAACAATTCAGGTAGAAAAAAACTCCAGTATTTTTTAAGAGCTTTTAGATGGTCAGCCTCACACCAACGTATGAGTCAAAGAACAGTAATTCTCAATCTTTATACACGAGTAAATTAAAAATGTTTGTCGTTCTGAATTAATTAGGCTTTCAAGCAACATAAATAATTTATACAAAGCATATCTGTCTTGTAAATTTAGACTAAAATTAAAATTTCTTGTTTTTATTAACATCAAACATTCATACCAAAAATCTGCGCACAATAAACTTAAAACTGAATTTGTTAAAATACTTAAAAACTTGGCACTTTAATGCCAAAAAGAAAGTTTCAGGACAAAGAAAACATGAAAAGATTATGGTAGTAGGAGCACCATGAAGTTGCGATGGTCTCTGGCACAGAGTTATGACGCTATTAGCCTCGTCAGTGGCACTAAGTGCTGTTTTATAGCTGGAATTCATCTCGTAGAGGCCGTTCACATGGGTATACTAAGAGTGCATAAGTAGGTGGATGTGTGCGTTTTTTTTTTTTAAGAAAGCCTATGCGGGAGACTCCCTAGATTCGAGTTACACTTGTTATAGTGCCGCAGAGGTGTTGGTGATGTGGCAGTTGTCCATGTCCGGTTGCAGGGTCGTTAGCTGCGCAGTGCTGTGGTGTGTGTGGCGTTGCTTTGTTTTGAGACACTGAGAGGAAATGGCGATTGATATTGGATTTGAAAAGGGCAAGGTTAAATTGGGATGGAAACACAGATACCGGTAACTCATTCGTGCTTGTTTGTCCATTAGTTTAAAGTTATTTCACATGAGCAATGTTTACATGTTTACTGAACCAATGTGTCTTATGAAAGCTGGGGATTTATTTGTAAAAATATGTAAAACAACTCTCACATTATCGTGTTCTACGCTTTTCCCTTAACTATGATTTTTGGAATTTGATTCTTAGGTCAATTTCATTGAAAGGTCATCTTTGAATTAAATAGTGGATAAGCCAAACAAGCACTGGGGGGACCGATTGATTTAGTTTTCTCGACTATTTTTTTCTCGATAAATTTATGTGTTAATATTATATTATTTTATGAATTACTAATTATTCCTGTAAAGTGTATATTTCTTTACTGTAAGGTGAATTTTGTCAAATTAAAAATATCTATTACACGCTTTTTTTAAGTTAATTACCTGTAGTCTATGCTTGGACTCCTAAAGTAACTAATTGTATCGATGCATATCAAACTTCGTAAAGTCCACAAACTAAAAAAAAGGAGAAAGTATTTGTATCGGAATTAGACTTGAATTCTGTATCCATTGATGTATTTCAAACCCTCAAAAGTCTCGTATTTTCATAAGAATTTTATAAAAATAAGTTTAATTTTTTTTCAACCTTAGTAAAGTCTATAAGGAGATTTTTTTTATCAAAATCAACAAAGTCCATCTCGGCCAATCAGAGACAGAAAAGTGGTCTGTCATGGCCGCCATCGTGATATTATTGGCCCAGCAGTGCAGAGAAATGTTTTCTAAATTTTAAAATAACAGTTTTTGTCATTTTTATTAGTTAAGCATTCAAGTGATTTAATGCCGCTTGATGCATCGACATAATTACTTGCTTCTCTGTACTTGTGACTAAATAAATCACCCCGTCTGAATGAGGCAGTTGACTTTCATCTACGGTGCAGAAGCTCTACGAACTAAAGGCGGGAGCCATCGTAGCAGATTTCCGAGAAACCTTAACGCAAAAAATTCACGAGGTAATTCGCGCAAATCTGCAGGGTCAAGATGACTGTAAGCTGAGAAAAATATATGAAAATGTTGCAAACAATTAGTTGACATATCGATACCTTAAAGGTAAACTGAATCAGTGGCATATTAAGCTAACAATTATCAGATAAATGCACCTTTTTCCTATTTTCTACGGGAGAAAACACTAAAAAATGTAAAAATCTTGTAGTTTGGAAGATGGTCATGAGCACTTTCTTAATATAAGTTCACTTTTATTGTGAGAAGCCACACACAATAAAATGTTTTATCTACGATTTCTCAAATCAGTAAATCAGCATTTACTCAGTTTAACCTTTAATGTGGCCATATTCTATCATACGAAATATTATATCATAAGAAAAATCCTACATTGCTATATTTAATTTTAGTATCAGACTTTTTGATCTGCCTGAAAAAACTCCCTGTAATTGTTTCTTAAAATCAATAATAATAAGTACTTAATTTGATAATTTATAAAAATACCGAGAATTATTCCAAAAGCTGAAAGAAGATTTGAAATATAATTATTCCTCGACTTATACGTTGGTTTGAGGCTGATCACCCATACTGTAAAAAATGATTCACTTCACCAATGTCACCGACTGTTTCAGGGAAGATCAGAAAAAGGTTAAGGGATTATGTTTTTTTGATATTTAGATTGATTTTAATTTGTAAGTCCACATGCAGTATTTGTAAGCGCGAATTTACACGTGTCTCCTTGTTGTGGGCGAACATTTAATATGTATTTTAAATGCTTGTATATCTTTGCAATTTAGATTATAACTAGCAGACTGACCGTGCTGCGCACGGTTGTCTGCTAGGCCCTTCGGGCAGTGTAAGTCTGGCTTCGCAATAATTTTTCCTCACACCTCCTTCATAGTAATTAAATGCTTTAAGAAGTAATTTGAAAAAAAAATTGCGGTAAAAGGGTTATTTAGTTCTTTCATGTTCTGAGTATCTTGTATGAAGCATGAGGTATGAGGCTGACCTCCCATACCTAAAAAATGTTCACTGAACGAATGTTTCTCTGTTCCTGAAAAGGTCGGCAAAATTGCAGGGCTTATGGTCAAGAGAGGCTGAAATTTTTATTTGTAATTACACATGCAGCGTTTGTAAGCGCAAACTCACTCATGTCTGCTTGGGGGCATGCATTCAATATGAATTATAAAATGTATGTATGCAACTTAGATTTATATTCTAAAATTAAAAACATCAAGTGCCACAATTATATGTTAGCGTGAAAGAACATTTGCCAGCTTGTGGGTGTGCATTGTATTTGAATCATAAAAACTCTTTTTGCAACTTAAGATTATAAATTAAGATAACCGTTGTTTAAGGATTTTTCAAACCCAAACTCCTTGACCTAAGGGTTAGTATGAGGCTTACCACCCATATCGCATAAATGGGTTCACTTAGCTAATGTTCCCCCTGTTTCTGAATAGGTCGGCAAAAGTTGCATGGCTTATGGTTATGAGAGGCTGAAATTTTTATTTGTAATTACACATGCAGCATTTGTAAGCGCAAAGTCACTCATGTCTGCTTGGGGGCATGCATTGAATATGAATTATAAAATGTATGTATGCAACTTAGATTTATATTCTAAAATTAAAAACATCAAGTGCCACAATTAAATGTTAGCGTGAAATGACATTTGCCAGTTTGTGGGCGTGCATTCAATTTGAATCATCAAATAACTTTTTTTGCAACTTTAGATTATAAATTAAATTTAACATTGTTGAAGGATTTTTTAAACTCAAATCCTTGACGGATAGGTAAGTATGAGCTTGAATACCCACATCGCAAAAAATGGTTCACTTGACAAATGTTTCCCCTGTTTTTGAAAAGGTTGGCAAAAGTTGCAGGGCTTATGTTCATTAGAGGCCTTAATTTTAATTTGTAAGTTAACATGCAGCATTTATAAGCGCGAACCCACTCATGTCTCCAGGGGGGCATGCATTGAATATGAATTATAAAAGTTATTGTATCTGTGCAACTTAGATTATATATTCTAATATTTAAAAAAAAATCAAGTGCCACAACTATATGTTAGCGTGAAATGACATTTGCCAGTTTGTGGGCGTGCATTCAATTTGAATCATCAAATAACTTTTTTTGCAACTTTAGATTATAAATTAAATTTAACGTTGTTGAAGGATTTTTCAAACTCAAATCCTTTACTTATAGGTAAGTATGAGTCTGAATACCCATATCGCAAAAAATGGTTCACTTGACAAATGTTTCCCCTGTTTTTGAAAAGGTTGGCTCTCCGGTCGATAGCTCAGGTGGTAGAGTGCTTGCATTCCATGCCGAAAGCTCGGGTTCGAATCCCACCGACGCGACGGTGTCAGAAATGATTTCCCGTTTCGGTGTTTATTTCAAAACCCAAAATAAAATACCGGCAAGGTTTACTCAGCCTTCACAAGAAATGAGTACCAGCACTCTCGGGAGCTGGGAAACCTCCACTTCAACTGAAGTGGTTGGCGTAAGGCCGGCCCCCTTACCTGTAAAAATAAATAGGTTCAACTCGCCACATGCGACCCCTTCGGGGATAACGCGGCAAGAAGTTACACTATATGTGTAGCTTAGTTGCGTTGCGTTTGCGTTTTTGGCAAAAGTTGCAGGGCTTATGTTCATTAGAGGCCTTAATTTTAATTTGTAAGTTCACATGCAGCATTTATAAGTGCGAACCCACTCGTGTCTCCAGGGGGGCATGCATTGAATATGAATTATAAAAGTTATTGTGTCTGTGCAACTTAGATTATATATTCTAATATTTAAAAAAAATCAAGCGCCACAACTTTATGTTAGCGTGAAATGACATTTGCCAGTTTGTGGGCGTGCATTCAATTTGAATCATCAAATAACTTTTTTTGCAACTTTAGATTATAAATTAAATTTAACGTTGTTGAAGGATTTTTCAAACTCAAATCCTTGACGGATAGGTAAGTATGAGCTTGAATACCCATATCGAAAAAAATGGTTCACTTGACAAATGTTCCCCCTGTTTTTGAAAAGGTTGGCCAAAGTTGTAGGGCTTATGTTCATTAGAGGCCTTAATTTTAATTTGTAAGTTCACATGCAGCATTAATAAGCGCGTACCCACTCGTGTCTCCAGGGGGGCATGCATTGAATATGAATTATAAAAGTTATTGTATCTGTGCAACTTAGATTATATATTCTAATATTTAAAAAAAATCAAGCGCCACAACTATATGTTAGCGTGAAATGACATTTGCCAGTTTGTGGGCGTGCATTCAATTTGAATCATCAAATAACTTTTTTTGCAACTTTAGATTATAAATTAAGATTACCGTTGTTTAAGGATTTTTCAAACTCAAATTCCTTGACTTAAGGGTTAGTATGAGGCTTACCACCCATATCGCATAAATGGGTTCACTTAACAAATGTGTCCCCTGTTTCTGAAAAGGTCAGCAAAAGTTGCAGGGCTTATGGTCATGAGAGGCTGAAATTTTTATTTGTAAATACACATGCAGCATTTGTAAGCGCAAACTCACTCGTGTCTCCGTGCAGGAGTGCATTGAATATGAATTATAAATGTTAATGCGTCTATGCAACTTAGATTGTATATTGTAATAATACTTTAAAAAAATTAAATGCCGCAAAAAGTACGGTTTCATATAAAAAGTTGACCGAATCGATCGTCATTATTTCTAAAAAATACATGTTATAACTGGTTGAAGTATAATTTTGAAATAAATAAAGAATATAGGTAGGTACTCAACGGAATTCAACCGAAAAATAATCGACTTGGCAATGGCAACGATGGCAACTTTGAAGCCTGTTGAAGTGCTGGCAATTTATTTGAAATTCGAATGTCAAAATGAGTTTTGTTTCTCGCATAGGTTTTACATAAAAAGGTGTTGTGATTGATCATGTTTATTTATTTAAAAAACAACAATTTAAAATCTACTAATGATGAGGAAGCACATCCCAAGTCCTGAACAATATTTGTTGTGAATATGACGTGCATCTGTTTAGGAGTTCTTCAGTTTGAATGCCATTAACGCACAACTATTTTGTATGGGGAGGCCGTTGCATTTTATAAAGATAAGGGATTAGAAAAGCAAAGTTTGTGGAAAAATAATGACTAATTAAAAGAACAAAATCTGATAATTCCTATTAATCTTGAGAATTAATCCAAAAGCTAAAGAGATTTAAAACAATATTTTTGTTTTCCATTTTTTTAAACATATTTCAAGGGGCTGTACAAAGATGGATTAAAAAAATTCCACTCTTTTTTGGCTACACAAAAAAAGATTAATTAATATTTTTTAGTGTTTATCTGTTAACACAGTGAAAGTCCATTTTTATAAATATTTAAAAATACAAATGGTAAAACATTGTTTTAATTCACTTTATTCTTTTTTTTTTTGCTCGAATATTTTCGCCTAATGAGGCATCTTCAAGAGCAGAATGGTTACAAATATATTTTTATAAAATAATTTTCAAAACAATTTTCAAAACAATTTGTTTTCCAAAACAAAAGCAAAATTCATAGATAAATTTTTTTTTACACAAAAATATATTTGTAACCATTCTGCTCTTGAAGATGCCTCATTAGGCGAAAATATTCGAGCAAAAAAAAAGGAATGAAGTGAATTAAAACAATTCTTGAATTTAATTAAAACAATTTTTGAATTATTAAAAAAAAATTATAAATTAAATAATTAAAACAATGTTTTACCATTTATATTTTTAAATATTTAAAGATTAATTAAGTCGCATAGAACCAACGATAGCCATCTATGATTGTAAGAATTACGGTCGTTTGACATTTTGACAATTATATTAATTTTTAAAACTGAACAAATTTCAAAACTTAATTTAAATCGGATTTAACGGACCGTTTAGAGAGAACTTACATCATTCTCGACATTTCGTCAGCGACGTAGCCGACGTCTTCAGGAGAATATCCTCTCTGCACGACGATTCAGTTCATCTTCAGTCGTCGTGCAGAGAGAATGTTCTCCTGTAGACGTCAGCTACGTCGCTGACGAAACGTCGAGAATGATGTAAGTTCTCTCTAAACGGTCCGTTAAATATCCAATTTAAATTAAGTTTTGAAATTTGTTCAGTTTTAAAAATTAATATTATTGTCAAAATCTATGATTGTTTCTAAAAATAAATAAATATATACTACACATGACTACTACGCTCTGCCCTCACTGCTGTCAACAAGGTCATAGTGCCCAAAAGAGCGAACACATCAAATTTTGCAGACAGGAGCTTTGCAGTGGCCGGGCCGGTTGCCTGGAACAATTTGCCTGTCGGTGTTCGCGCGAACCAGCCTACCACCACCTTCAGAAAGGGACTGAAGACACTGCTTTTCTCCAGAAGCCATGGTGCCCTTAAGATGGTCCTGGACCATTAAATGGCACCACAGGAAAGAAATCATCCACCATCATCATCATCATCATGAAAAAAAAACAATACATATTTTTATGCTTCTGTTTATTTTTCTCCTTTGAGAAAGAAATTCTAGATCTCTGCCTTTAGTTCTATACGAATAAATCGAAGGTTTAGTTTTTTTTATAAATAAATTTCGCTTTCATTACCTTGTATGGAGAATGGATTATAATGCTTGTTTGTACGTGGGTTCTATTTCATTAAAACTTTATTTAATTTTTTTTCACAATCAGTTCGTTCACAGAGTTACTTTACACTTGCACAGTACAGCGGCAGAATGATTTTTGGAGCTCCAGAGCATTTCGGTCCCTTTTTTATATACAAAATACAGATCTAAATCTAATCTAAATCTAAGCTGCAAAGATATGTTTTTGAGATTCATATTAAATGCATTCCCACAAGCAGACACGTATAATTTGCGCTCACACATGCCGCATGTGTGACTACAGTACAGTATAAAAAAATCCAATCTCAAATGAACATAAGCCCTGCAACTCTTGCCGACCTTCCCTGAATAAGGGGTGACATTGGCAAAGTGAACCATTTTTTACAGTATGGGTGGTCAGCCTCATATCAACCTTTAAGTCAAGGAATACAAGCAATTAATTACATCCAGCTATACAAACAAACACTAAAAAATCTAACACACATGCTTGTTAAAAACACATTTTCCCGTGAATTTGTTCGCTTACTAAAATCCAGAATATAAATAAAATGGACTTTGATGCGAAATATGTTTTAATTGTAAAATGGGCAACTAAAATAATTAATGCAAATTGCCCATTACATGATATTGACTTTTAATTAAAATAATTCTCTGATTTCCATAAAACACAATACTTCGAGTATTCTGATTAATTACAATTCATATATACGAGCAGCCCGAGTATAAAACATACAAGATTACGCTCACATGTTATGGAGAGTAGAAAATGTAAAAAAGTTTGCTTTGCCATTTACGCTCACTGGAGGCGCTGTTAAATTTTACATTTACAGATCACTTTTTACTCTCACAACATTTATGCGTACTAGTTTTTTTACACTAGGGATGCAGTTTTTAGAATGTATGGTTGTTCCATTTTTTTTTAACGTCGGACAAACGTCAAATGCAATGAACGACAGTTTTGTTTTTTTCATATTTGTCAGCCTGTTTCCGTTTTTCTTCTGGACGCGTCTTTGCAATCAGTATGTGAAAAAGGAGGATGTGATTTCAGCTGTCTGGTAATTTTTGTTTACAAAGTTTTTTGCACTTTCAATAAAAGAGCCTAATCTAATCGAATCTAAGTTGCAAAGATATGTTACATTGGAGATTCACTCTACATGCATTCCCACAACCAGACACGTACAAGTTCGCGCTTGCACATGCCTCATGTGAACTTACAATACAAAAACCAAACCTCAAATGGGCATACACCCTGCAACACTTGCCGTCCTTCCCTGAAACAGGGGGGACATTGGCAAAGTGAACCATTTTTACAGCATGGGTGGTCAGCCGCATACTAACCTATAAGTCAAGGAACTAACCTCAGAAAAACCTTGTTTATTATTGAATGATTTATATCAACAGCAAAACTTTAAAGAATTGTATGGAAACAGTTTTGTACGAGTATTTTACATTTTAAAATATATTTTTGTGGCTAGTTTCAATGCAATACAATTGGGTTTCCCTTATCACATACACCATTTAAAATTAAAGAAGGTTCTTGAAAACTCGGTTATCTAAAAGTACAAAGGCTTCCACAAAAAAATTAGGAATTTTTATAGCCAGACAGCGAATATAAGATCCTCCTTTTTGACATATTGATTGTAAAGGCGCCTCCTGGACAAAGAACTCTTTTAATCCTCTACAACAGAGGTTCCCAAAATTGTATTACTCATAGACCCCTTCTTTATACATTTCAAAATTTTTTGGGGGTCTGGTATATATCGCCCACGGGGGGGGGGGGGGGAGGTAGGCACGCGATTTTATAAGGTATCACCCCCAGGGGTCGATATCAACCACATTGGGAATCACTGCTCTACAAGTTTCCCTCTGAATCTAGCCTCCATTTGACTAAGAGTGGCCATTACCTCTGCAAATGCGTCTCCACTATGTTCTGTCTTTCATCTCCTCGACATTTACAACTCTCCCTATGCATTCATTTCTTTTTCGCTCTACCGATTTCAATCATTTCACATCTGTAAAACAATTGTTGAAAATTTAAAAGCTCTAGAAACTTTAAAGCTGTTTTATTAGTTTTGTTTTTGGAAATTGCGCGCAAATATTTGACGTCTGAATTTGTTTTCAACAAAGATGAATTATTTACAATCTCATCATTCGCGAATTTGTCTAATTAAAATGTTCCACGAAAACATACTTTTGAATAAGACTCGAGTCTTATTTGCTTCAAAAAGTTTGCAAATTAATAAAAGTACTTTGCCATGTAGATAGTGCTTAACTTTATTATTATCTGAGTAAGCTGCAAACATTTCTATGAGAAAAAAACAATAAAAAAATACACCTACAATACTAGTTTCTATTCGTGATAGAGTTATTGCAGTGGTCGAAAGCACAGTTGCAAATGGGTAAAACTGAATAAGTGGCATATTAAACTAACATGGGTTTCTCAGACAAATGTA
The DNA here is from genome assembly GCA_951799405.1 of Agapetus fuscipes. Lineage (NCBI taxonomy): Eukaryota > Metazoa > Arthropoda > Insecta > Trichoptera > Glossosomatidae > Agapetus > Agapetus fuscipes. The sequence continues at coordinate 4,603,213 of OX637344.1, forward strand.
CTTTTTCCCTAATTAAAAAAGTACAGTTTAGAAGTTTGTCATAAGCACTTGCTTATAATTAGTTCGCATATAAGTTTCCTTGACTTATAGGTTGGTATGAGGTTGACCACCCATACTGTAAAAAATGGTTCACTTTGCCAATGTCACCCCTGTTTCAGGTAATGTCGGCAAGAGTTGCAGGGCTTATGTTCATTTAAGGTTTGGATTTTATTTGTAAGTACACAATCAGCATTTGTAAGCGCGAACTACACGTGTATGTTTGTGGGCCTACATCTGAGAGCTTTGAATGAATATATCCTTGCAACTTAGATTATAGATTATAGATACAATGAAAAGTTACACCCAATAAAATGTGTAATCCATTATTTCTCCAATAAGTGAATCAGTACTCCTTCAGTTTTACCTTAAAATTGGCGATATCATATTGGTGTAGAGAACATTTCAAGGATCACAACCATATATTTTTTTTAGAAGAAATTCAAATCTTGTGAGAACAAAACAAAGCAAAGTTGCGACAAATTCAGTTTCCCTATTTTTTTAATTTGTCAGTAAGTAAATGGATCTACTGACGGTATTGTATTTTTTTTATAGCTGTGTGTACAATTAAGAAAAAAAAAAAAAATCGCAGTTGTAATACCCAAACCAATACAAAAATAAAATTACTTTTAAGTTAAAGTTAAGTTAAGTTAATTGTTTTAAGTTAAGTTAAAATTATATTAAAATATAATTTTAAGGAATCGCTTTTTGCAGCATCATCTCATAAATTATTGAAAGCAAGTAAAATAAATTCTCAACGAACAGGATCGAAAGTCCGCTGAGAATATTGAAGTAGACTGTTTGCCATGCGAATACTCAATCATAGCGTAACCCAAAACTGTATAGAAAATAAATTAGCGCCTATAGTGAGGACTCAAGCTTACATACATTTTCGGTAAACGCTTACGTCAAGTTGTATACTTTGGTTTTTGGATAATGGCGTAGAGTGGAGGGCAAGCAGACCTCATCTTGAATTTCATAATTGTGGTTTAATAGCCATACTTCCTTCTACGACTGTTTAAAACGGTTCCTTAATAACACTTTAAAAGGATCTTCAAGATTATAGCTTGCTTGTATAACTGTTATAGTAACTCTCTTGTTATTCCCTTAGAGGAGGTCAGAGACTCTATCAACTTGCCCCTACTTCTTTCTAGTCTATCGTAGCATCAATGCTTTTTATAATGGCTTCCATAATCATTTTTTTATAATGGCTTATATAATAATAGATTATATTGCAAAGTTAAAATAATATTTAAAATTCATACCTATGCATACTCGTAGATGCACGCCCACAAATAGACACGCTTATGCTTGCGGTTACAAACGCTGCATGTGTAGGTACTTAAAAAAAAATCCAAATCTTAAATAAATGAACCCTGTAACTTTTGCCGAACTTTCCTGAAACAGGGTTTACATGGCAAAGTGAACCACTTTTTACAGTATGGGTGGTCAACCTTATACATACCTATAAGTGAAGGAAATTAATTTGCTTATATCGTCTGCTGACAGATGGGAGAACGCTTGGGTTCAAAGCCAGATGGCGAGGGTTCGATCCTGATAGAAACATAAACAGAAAATCATGTTTTTGTATTCATTTAAAATCCAAAAAAAAATTAACCAGCAAGGCTTACTTAGCCTTCACAAGAAAGGAGAACCGGAGCCCCCAAAAGCAGGAAAATCTAATTTATTAGTGAAATGGTTCTGGTTGGTATTTGTTACTCTGACACGAGAGTCTCTGGAAAGTTGCATATATTTCTTTCTATCTTTGCGTACCTCTTTCAAATCCATAACTTATATCATCACTCACTCAGGGAACTGGATTTGGAGAGACTATTTAAAAGAAGTCTCAAGACTCACCTCTTCATCCAATCATATGGACAAGCGCCTTTGTAGTGACATAAAAGGCGCTATATAAATGTTGTATTTTTTTTTTATCCATTTCGTCCTTTAACGAACACTTCTTATATACTGTTACAATTTACGGGCTTAATTTCATAAAAACATCGGTAAATTTATTTAACACAATTTCTTTTAGGATTCCGTTCACAGTTGGTTCACAGTTAACTTTGGTACTGTCTTGCTCAGCGGCTCTGGAACTAGTCTGCACTACAGACGGTTTTAGCCCTTATATAGTATGACACAAGAACGGTTCTCGAAACATAGCAAACTGCAGCATGTGAGACTTCGCCAGAACCTTCGAGCAAACACTAGTACAATTGGACAAACACCTACATCTAGAGACATACTCACACAAGTAAAAAAAGCTCACATTTACACAACCACAAGTAAAAACATTCGTAACCATACATTCTCAATTTCACCAATCCAATCAAGCCATACTCGGTCTTCCTGCTTCACCGTTTACCTTAAACTTTTTCGCTCTCTGAAGGATGAGAAATCTTTGCTGTATTCTCAATAAAAGTTTCTTTAGTGAAACTTGGGGAAATTAAATGTAATTTTCACTTGTAGTTTTTTTTAATATCCTGCCTTACTACCTTTGTTAAGGCCCGGTATTTTGAAGTATCGTAAAGTTAACTAAATGCAATTTTAGTTAAATCATCTCGAATTTCGCCAGTAAATATTTAGTAACTTTAACTTTCGATTTTCAAGATGGCGGCGCTTCACTGACAGCCGCTGTTCTTTTTTAATGTAAGGATACATCAAAATTGTTGCAAACTGAACGTTTTTTGTCTCGTTTTCTAGCTTAATGAAGGTTAGGGATATGATTTTTATGAATAGTTGTTTGTTTTAAAGCTTTTGAATGGCATTTTAATTATTTCCAAGATTTAGGGGCGTGGCTTCATACTTCGGCAATGTTCGGTTTTAGTTAACTCGAGATTGAGTATTTTGAATAAAAGTTCAAGTAATAGTTAACTAAAATATTACTACAGTTCAATATACCGGGCCTTAATGTAGAACATCAGCCATAACTTTTGAATCGTTTTAATAGAGAATTTCAAACTTTAAGTTCAGATACAACTTTGAAACTTTCCTGGTGCAGATTGTAGTTTAGAGCTTTTTATTTATTTTTTATCCCAAGTCTGAAATTTTACGTTTACACTCTATTATTTCGTTTTATCTAACGTCCTTAATACTTAAAACTTTGACTTATAGGTTGGTATGCGGCTGACCACCCATGCTGTAGAAAATGGCTCACTTTGCCAATGTCACCCCTGTTTCAGGGAAGGTCGGCAGGAGTTGCAGGGCGTATGTTCATTTGAGATTCGAGTTTTTATATTGTAGGACTACATGCGGCATGTTTAATTAAGCGCGAACTTAAACATGTCTGTTTTGTGAAAATGCATATAATGTGAATCTCTAATGTTACATATTTTGCAACTTAGATTAGATTTGATTAGATTAGATTCCAACAGTGCTATTTAGTATTCACACAAAATTTGGTCCATAGCTGATATACGGATCATCGATTTTTTATCGAATAACACGGTATGAGAATACACGTTAGGTCAAATTGAGATATGTATGAGTAGTACCTTGACTAATAATTTCGAACAAGGCTGACCAGTGACCACCCATGCTGTGAAAACTTGCTTCACATTTGCAAATGCCACCCTGGTTTCAGGGAAAGGTGGCAGGAGTTGCAAAGTTTATGCTCATAAGAGGTATGGTTTATTTTTTATGTATACATGCATAATGTGTAAGTGCGAACTTGCATGTGCCTGCTTGTGGGCTTGCATTGAATATGAGCCTTGAATGTTATTACATCTTTGTAACTTAGACTGTATAATAAAGTATGTAAGGGGTATTAGGTTGGTGTGATAGGAATAATTGCAAGAAACAAATGGTTGATGATGCAGTTGAGAATTGTGGTACGAAAATAGCATATTCCTACCGACATTGATGTCTGGAAACGAAGCATGGAATACAAAAGACAGAAAAATGAGTATGGTTGAAAGGTAAGAGGCAAAACAGAGAAAAGAATGGCTGGACCAGATTGGTGACATTGTTAAGGAATAAGATATACAATGTGAATGTCACTGAAGAAAATGTGTGAAAAATGTGACGGATATTAATGAATTGAAATATATATACATGGATAATAAAGAATAAAGGCAACTCTGCAGAGGCTCTGACCACCGCTGGCGGGATGGTGACAGAGGTAAAAGAAGGAAATTCTTGAATAAGATAATAAATATGAATTGATTGAAAGAGGTATGCAGAGATAAAATGAAATGGATACAACTCCGCAGAGGCTCTGACCACCGCTTGCGGGATGGTGACAGAGGTAAAAGAAGTTCATTTATAAGAAGGAAATGTATGAATAAAGTTATAAATGTGAATTAATTAAAAAAGGTATGCAGAGATAAAAAGAAATGGAGGCAACTCGCAGAGGCTCTGGCTACCGCTAGCGGAATGATGGCAGAATTACAGTTACAGTTACAGTATGGAAAATGATGTGATCGTTTTAGATTGTATGTTTGATTTTCAAGGTAAAGTTCTACAGTAAAAGTTTTGAACACAACACGCTAGTTCGTTACACAATGCAATGGCAAACGACAGGGAGATAATATCAAATAACTGTTTTATACTCAGTGCATGTGCTCGGAGCGACTTCAACGAGAGCTTTGAAAACTATTTCAATAAAATACTTTAAAAGAATCTTACTTCAGAGTTTTAGAAGATGAAATGCATTGCACTTCTCTCCTAGATCTACAGTCCAAGTTGCAAGATATATCGCCACCTTAAAGGTAAAACTAAATAAGTGCTGACGGCTCTTTTATACCCTAAATCGGCCGTTTTTGTTTCTTACACTTTATGGTCGTAGCAAAAGAGCTACAGTAATGAAAAAAATCAAGCCTGTTAATTATTTTTTACCTTAATTATAAAGTTCGAGCAAAATGTATAAGTTAAGAATTGCCACCACAAAAAAATATTAAAAAAAACACGTTTTTTTCACATTCATAGCTACTTTTTCGTGTGTGCTATATTTTGGAAATATTATTTTTGTTTTTAATGACAGAACTACACATTGTTTAGTGACGTATCGGAACAATTTTTTTTTAATGTCAATAGTTTTTGAGCAAATATGGAAAAACTGAAACTACTTCATGAATTAAATTTTAATTAAATCAAAGAACACAGTTTTTCCATATTTACTCAAAAACTATTAACATTATAAAAAAATGTTCCGATACGATTTCCCGATTCGGTCTTCATTTCAAACCGTGAAATAAAATACGGTCAAGGTATACTCAACCTTCACAAGAGATGAATACCTAGAATAAGAGATGGAAACCTTCACTTCAACTGAAGTGATTGTCATAAGGCCGGCTCCCTTACCTATAGAAATAAATAGGTTTAAAAATGTACAGTGAATTAAAATAATAGTGAATTAAAACTGTGCTTTTAAAAAAAATGGTTTCACTTGCCACGTGCGAGACCCTTCGGTGATAACGCGGCAAGAAGTTACACTGTGTGTGTAGCTTAGTTAGCCTTCTTAAAGTCGCATAATCTAACGTTAAAATCACACCCTTACACGAAAAATTTACTCCAAAAAATATTCGTTGATAACAATGGACGTGTATGTAGGGGTGACTGATTTTATTTTTAGAGTTAAGTACGTTCAATTCGCTTGAGCTCGGTACAAGGGAAAGGCTTTCGCCCGACTTGGGGTTGAAAAGCGAGAAAATATGGCGCGGAAAAGTATGACAATAACCTAGCCCGCCATGTGCTGCGTGGTACCAGATTTTTCTGATAAATCCCTCGAATTGTGGTGATATCTCAAAGAAATTCCGACAGATATGATTCCAGCAGGAGTGGTTTGATGATAATAATATTAGGATGATTTATTTGCTGAGCGCTTTTTTGTGTAAGTTACACCCTCTGCGAGCTTGGTCGTTGCTATAGAAAGCGTCAATTCGTCCCTTTGTGCTTGTTTGTCTTATCCCAACAGAGGTAATTTCACATGAACAATATGTGTACTGGACCAATGTGTCTTAATAATGCTGGAAATTGGTTTTGAAATTACTAAAAAAAACTCTCACACGAATTTTTTCGACGTTCGGTTTTAGCTAAAATGAGACCAATTTCTAACAGCATAGGGGATCAGCCTCATATCAACCGATTAGTCAAGATACTCAAATCAAATTAAGTAATATATTTTAAATTGATTATTTTTTTTACCTAGATAAATTCTTTGGTTTATTGTATTGAATTTAAGAAATAATGAACATTATCTTAAAATTGTATTTTTTATCGTTAAGTTTATTCGCTTTGTTTTGTTTTCCACGAACAAATTCTTTATTCGTGGAAGGAAATTAAGAAACGACTAAATTTTATCTTTATCATTTTTAATCCTTTCCACAAACATCTTAACTTGGTTGATTGTAAAGGCATGTACATACGTACAAGTATCTTTCATCTTACAAGCTGATATGATATATTTATATTTTTAAATTCAAATTAAATGCATGCCCACAAACAGACACGTCTAAGTTCGCTCTTACAAATGCTGCATGTGTACTTACAAATTCAAATTTAAATCTCCAACGAACATAAACCCTGCAACTTTTGCCGACCTTCCCTGATACAGGGGCTACATTGGCAAAGTGAAGCATTTTTTACAGTATGGGTGGTCAGCCTCATACTAACCTATAAGTCAAAAAACAAGATTTAAATAAATCAGCAAGTTTGTAATTACTGAGTATATTTAGTTCCACGTAATTATTAAGCCGCCTGAGGTTGCAAACGGTTTGTTTGGGAAACATGTTGTGGATCAAAATATACCTACTCACAGTAATAACAAACAAGTTTTTTTGAAATCTTAATTTGAATTGATTAACTTGAGGATAAAATAAAGACAATTTTGTTTTCGATTACCGGTTGTGGTATAATTTATAAAATATATACACTCAAGTAATCGAAAACAAAATTGTTTTTATTTTATCCTTAATGATGAACGATTGCAAAGTGAATGCCTTTACAATCCATAAAATTTATGTATTTGAGTTCAAACTGTAGAATAAATTAGTCGTATACGCTCCAAGGTAGCAATTTCGATTTTTGCCAAAAAAAAAAATAATGAAAATGCACAAAGCATTTTCTAATCCATTTTGTATACAGGTATACGTCACATTGAAAAAAAATCAAAGAATTTTTCTTTGTGATGAAAAGCCAAAAATATTAAGAAAGTATAAAGCATGTAAGTGTACCAACTTTTTTTGTATCAAAATTACAGAAGTCGTTAGCGTATCAGATCCCACTTCTTATTTTGTTGTTGTTATGTTGGTACAAATTGAAAAAAGTTGTGTTATACAAAAACAGCAACATGTTTTTACCACTTTGTGACATAATGACCTAGCGATACACATATTTTTTTGTTTATTTTTAACTCACGTTTTTTTTCTTTAACAATGAAATTTTTAGATTTTTGGATAAGTACCTAATTAGGCTTCAGTCTACTGCTGATGAAACGCTACGCAAAATGAAATTAAGCTACGCATACAGTGTAATATCTTGCCTGCGTTATCACCGAAGGGGTAATCATGCGGCGATTCGGGACGTATTTATTTTTAAAGGGGCTGTCCTCATACTAGCCACTTGAGGTTTCCCAGCTTCCAAGGGGGCTGGTTCTTATTTCTTGTGAAGGCTGAGTAAGCCTTGGTATGCTGGATATTTATTTTGGGTTTTAAATAAACACCCAAACGTGAAATTATTTCTGACACCCTCGGGTCCTTGCTCTCGACATGGAATGCGAGCACTCTATCAACTGAGCTATCAACCGGACCTTAAATGAAATCAATTGTTACATTATGTCTTAGGCTTTTACAATTAAAATTTCATCTGTTATTCATTACCTTCAACTGCCTTTGAACAATTATTTATGAAAACATTTGAAAGGTTAATATTGCATGGAATTTCATATTCTCGCAATAACTTCACTATTTCAATATTAAGAAATGTATCTTCACTAAAATGTTTCTCGGAATACTTGCTCTCGCGAAATTTTACAATTTTCGTAGTTGTATCGCTAAAAGGCACGAATGAATATCTCTACAAAATTATTTCGAGAAAATAATGAAATTCCTTTTGACTTCAGTATCCTTTGAAAATTAATAACTGAAATTAGTGAAAGAAAGAAAAACTATAAAATCATTATGAGAGAAATGTAGACAAGTACCCAGTAATAGTAGTATAAAAATGGCGTAAATACTTGACCATCGCATGAATAGGAAACAGAAAAGAGATATTGTTAGTAGTATGGTAAAGTTTGCTCTATCTAGGGCCCGTGGGTTGTGACATCAAATTTGATTGCTTAATTCTGGTAAGGAACATGGTTTTAATATTTATCGCAAGTGGATAATAATATGATGGAATATTAACAAGAAAGATGATGCAGATACATCAGCTGACTTACGTAAATGCAACCAATTTTTTTATTTGATGAGAGAAATTATACTTAATTTTGATTTTTGTCTGATTGGAGTTTGGTGCAACAGGCTCTTAGTCTCGCTCAAAACTGGATAGGAATGCACTCAATCTCAAAACTGACCATCTTATTGAAAACGTTGACTCGGAGGTATTTTTCAGGGTGCTAGAAACCCATGAAAAAGGTCCATCCAGCCTCACAGCAACTGGGTCTTGCTTGAGTAATGGCGCTTTGTAGCGATGACCAAGCTCGTAAACACCTCTGCGGCATTACAACAAGTGTCATATAGACCCCTAGAGTCTCTAAAATCTAGGGAGTCTCCCGCACAGGATTTCTTAAAAAAAAAATCATCCAACTATGTGATATTTCATATTTCCAGAACTTCACTATTCATGTTTGAATAGTGAAATTTTAGTACATGGTTTGGACGGCAAAGTTTCCAAAGTAATGCCTCTATTCAGAGTTGCGTTCACAATTGCCGGAAGTCAGGCTTTGTTTGCCAGAGTTTTAACCTTAAACCAGAGCTGAGCAGGAGATCAGAGCTGCAATTACCGACTTAATTGCTTCTCACTTTGCGATGGAGTTTTAATCAAGAAGGCGTTTATTCGGAACCCAGAAACTGTACTCGATTGAAATTTTCTTTTTCATTTAGATACACCGTACAAAGCGTTGCGTAAGCTCCACTCTGTATGAAAATTAATTCACTCGATTGGAGTGCTGTCGTGTTTTCTATACATTTTCGATTTACGCGATCGAAGGGAGGTTATGCAAATGTTTTATACTCGAGGTACAATTTAATGAAATGGTTCTGGCGGGAAAATTATGGCCTCAAATAAATCAATCATTTCCACTTGTACTCAACCTTCTCAAGAAATAAGAATATGCTATTTCGAGAGTAAGTTGGACAACGTATGGCAGAAAATGTACTTAAAATTTAAATTAAATTCAGTGGTTGGTATAGAAGAAATAGAAAAATAAATTGCATCTAGTATTGACCATATTGTTACGAATGAATAAGTTCATGTCCATGAGTTTTTATGATTGTGTGTCTAGGCGTATTTACTTGCTATTTATATGTGTGTACAGACTTAAGTGTTTGATATTTTGTACCTTGTATTTCTCGTACATTCTAGAAGCATCCATTCGAGAGGCGTCTTGTATGGTCTGGAACACGCAAAATTAGGCCAATGGTTATATATATAAATACGGACGGCGCGGTGGTGCTATGAACCTTTTGATACCCAAGCCGCGAAGCCACCAGTGCAGAAGTTATAGAGTGAACCACATGTAAAAGATTTGTTCTAAATAAATACTGTAAAATAAATTTAATTGCAATTTTATTAAAATTGAACCCAAAATACCTAAATCATAACAATATTGAAACATATGTAATGAAACAGTGTTTTGTTTTCATGTTTTTTTTATTTTTTTAAATTTCATAAATTTGAGTATTCGATACAACAGTTCCTTTTATCATAACCGACCGTCGTCAATCATGGAAAAAAGATAAAATAAGAATCTATTTGTATTAAATCAGTTATATTCAATACAATCTTATCTAATCTAACTTGCAAATATGTCTATTGAAGATTCACATTTTATGCATTTTCACAAGCAGACACTTACAAGTTTGCGCTTGCACATGCCGCATGTAAGCCTACAACATAAAAAACCCAAATCTCAAATGGACATACACCCTACAACTTTTGCCGTCCTTCCGAGAAACAGGGGTGACATTGGCAAAGTGAACCATTTTTTGCAGCATGAGGGGTCAGCCGCATACCAACCTTTAAGTCAAGGAAAAGTTATTTTATTTAAATTCAAAGTTCCAAAACAAACTAAACTTGTTTTAATTATGACAATATGTTTTCTCATTTTAATAATGGCTCAACTTTTCGCAGAAATTCATTTCGCCAAAACTTAATTTTAATTTTTTATACATTTTCAATTTACCGTCTGCTACGGCAGTCGGAGGAACAACTTTTCAAATTTATCCCTTTTGTTTAACAGATAAGACGTTTTCTCATTTAAAATTTATGCAAGTATAACTGTTAAAGTTTTTCGTAAATTTCCATGATTAAGTAACATATTTTATTTTATTTTATTCAGGAAAAAAACAACAAATTTCTTCGGATAATTACAATAAATCAGTAGATTAATAAATAATTGAAAAAATTGTCTCTACATTTTCCGTTAATAACAATAACAATAAAATTAATAATGATAATAACAATAACAAAATCAATGAATCATCAAAAAGCAATTAATACTTTCATAATTAAAAAAATATCAACATACAGGCACACATACACACCTCCATACATCCACACATCATGAGCACATTTTATTAACTACGTGTTTAAACAATTAAATATTAATATCATACATGACTCTGGAGGAAATGAAAGAAGTATGCAAGGATAGAAAGAAATGGCGGTTGATCTGTGATGTTGGCGGCTAGGGTTTGTTAAAGTGAAATTGGTTTTATGATTTAGTTTTTTATGTCCATGTATATATTGTCATTTTCATTCTTTGATTTAAAAAATGTAATTTGTCATGTATGTTCCTTGACTTATAGGTTGTTATGCGGCTGACCACCCACAATATAAAAATCAGTTCACTTTGCCAATGTCACCCCTGTTTCAGGGAAGGACGGCAAGAGTTGCAAGGCTTATGTTCATTTGAGATTGGGTTTTTATATTGTAGGTCCACATGCGGCATGTGTTAGCGCGAAATTATACATATCTGCTTGTGGGAATGCATTTAGTGTAAATCTTAAATGATGTGTATCTTTGCAGCTTAGATTAGATTAGATTAGATTAGATACATAGTAATAAAGAAATCCTCATAGTAGCACTTACACACGAGGACAATACAAGCCCCGCTTTCAAATTTCAAATTTAGTTGGATAACTGTAAAAACTATGGCAGTGACACTGTAAACAAGATGGTAATTCCATTACCACAAACTCAGCAATGCTTTTTTGAATTCATTAAAATCAAGGTTAAATATATCAGCATGGACAGAGAGTACGGTATTGTAATATTTACAGGCTCTATAATAAAAATCATTTTTCCTATAATTGGTGTTAGGGATGGGTAGATGAAACGTAGATTGAAGTCTCGTTCTACTTGGTATAGTGTAATAAAGACCTGATATCAAGTCTGGACAATCAATCACATTATTGACCAATTTATACAAAAACAATTGGTCAGCAATAATCCTCCTGAATTCAAGTGACTGCATTGAGTACTGAAAGTGACCAAATCTGAAATTGATAAAAGACAAAAACTTAGACTGAATCCGTTCAACATTATTTATGTAAACTTTGCAATGGGGGTTCCAAATTATAGAAGCATATTCTAGCTGGCTTCTTACGTAAGTGTTGTAAAGCAATATTAATGTTTTTATATTTTTAAAAGGTTTGGACACCCTTATTAAAAATCCCAGCATTTTGTAAGCTTTACTCACTATTTCAGAGATATGTCTATCAAACAATAGCTTAGAATCCAATAATATTCCGAGATCTTTAATAAATTGTTTTCTGGGTACGATTTCGTTTGACAGATTATAATGATAGTTTATAATGTGATGCTTACGTGTGAAAGATATACTAGTGCATTTATCAATGTTTAGGACGAGTGCATTTTTACGGCAATATTGAGAGAATCGATCAAGATCTGATTGCAGAAGTAAGCAATCATCTAGTGTTTTAATTGGCATGTAGATCTTACTGTCGTCAGCAAAGAGCAATGATTTAGAGTACATAAAACATTCTTGAATATCGTTTATAAATATGTTAAAAAGCAGTGGCCCAAGGATAGATCCCTGTGGGACGCCTGAAGTTACAGAGAACCAGTCTGATCTGTATCCCCCAATTGCTACAGCTTGAGATCTGTTATCTATGTATGAACTCAGCCATCGAAGAAGATCACCACTTATACCAATTGCTATTAATTTGTTTAATAAAATTTTATGGTTGACCTTATCGAAAGCCTTGCTGAAATCTGTGTAAATGGAATCAATTTGAACTCTCTTATCCATATTTTCTAGAAGATAATTTGTGTAGCACACCAAGTTGGTCACAGTAGATCTACCTGCTATGAAGCCATGTTGACACGTATTAAGTGAAGACTTGATAGCTTCTGATATTTGATCAAAGATTATTTTTTCAAATATTTTCATAAAAGCAGATATCTTTGAGATTGGTCTATAGTTAATAACTTCTGATTTAGGACCCGATTTGTAGATCGGGGTAATATAAGCTGACTTCCACGAAGTAGGGACTGAACCATTAATCAATGACCTCTCAAAAATCATTGTAAGTGGGATAGCTAATTGATTTGCACAGTTAATAATAAAAAAGGGTGGAATTTTATCTGGTCCAGCTCCTTTAGATGGATCAAGTTTTTTTATATAATTCAGAACTATATCAGAATTTAATTCAATGACACTGATCTGACTATGAGAGTTTGAGATTATGGGACTAAAAGATTCATCTGATGGGCTGACATAAACAGATTTGAAGAATGAGGCAAATAAATTACATATATCCTTACCATTTTCTGCGACAACATCATCAAGAGTTACCAATGCAGGGATAGAACAAAAGTTTTGCTTAGATTTTATATATGACCAGAATTTTTTAGGGGAAACATTGATATTGGTTTCAACATGATTGATATAATTTCTGTAAGCTATTTTAGATTGAGCTTTAAGACGTGATCTTAGGAGAGAGAAAGTGGAATAGTCAAGTGGATTGCCATTTTTCTTAAATTTGTCAAAGTATTTTTTCTTTTCTTTGGAGATTTTTATAAGGCTTACTGTAAACCACGGCGGGTATCTAATACATTTGGAAAATCTTTTGAACGGTATATGTTTTTTAATGAGATTATCTAGTACATTATACAATGAAATTAATGATGAGTCAATGCTCTTGAGTTCGAACAGTTTATGCCAATCTATTTCACTAAGATCACTACAAATAGCTTCATAGTCACCTCGTTGGAAGATTGGTATTTCAGTGAGATAAGGCTGAATATTGTTATTGAACTCGAATGAACATTCAATGTTCAATGATCTGTGATGAAGGTCCTCCGGGACAAGAGGAAAGTCTGAAGGAAACACGTTAATTTTATCATTTGTACTTAATATCAGGTCTAGGACTCTATCATTATAGTTCAGAACCCCATTAAATTGATAAAGGCTGCAAAAGTTCATACAGTTGATGAACTCAGTACTGGCTTGAGAGGAGAATCCATTCGGAGTTAAAAAGCAGTCATTGTTACGATATGTCCAAATTACATCAGACAAATTGAAGTCTCCCAACAGCAAGAAATCTGCATCCGTCCCAACTGTTACCATCCGACTAATAATTTCTGAGAACTTGCTTATTTGGTTGTGGTAGGTTGGACCTTTAGGGATGTAAGCGCATGAGATGAACAAAGATTTACCAGATTTCATCCGCAGAGAGACCCAGATGTTTTCAATCTGAGACTCATAACCACGGATGAAAGCTGCTCCCAGCTCTCGCTTAGTTGCCAAAATCACGCCCCCACCACGTAGATGACCGGCCACCGATGGATCTCTATCGATTCGAAATACATCGTATCTTTCATCAAAAAGCTCTGAGCTGTGAAAACCATCAGTAAGCCAGCTCTCCGTAATTGCGAGAATGTCGAAATCAGTGCATAATATGTTGCTATAAAAGGTTTGGGTCTTGGAGCGCAGCCCCCTCACGTTTTGATAATACACTTTTAAAGGCATATTGAGTGCAGAAATACGAGGTAATTTTCAAGAAATAAAAATATTTGAGTAAGTAATGCCTTGGAGGATAATAAAGGATATAAAAAAATACACATACAGATATCATTACATACTACATAATATGCATGCATACGCATAGACATATATACACATGCACACATACATAAACATAAACATACGTACGAACACGTATGAAAGTGTGCATAAACGTGGAAACAAATTAAGTATAACAACAGAAAAAAAATACACAGATTATGACACAAATGCAGGATAAAAACAAGAATTAAAATAACAAAAATATAACATATACAACCCATCAACACTTCACATAGACTGCAGTGAAATTCAATATCATAGCTCATGATGTGAGGACGTAATCTACGTATCAACTTGAATTTAAAGTATTTATACAATGCAAGTGAGAGAGATACGAGTAAACATTCAGGATAAAAATTGTAATTTGAATTATAATATGTTAATAAGGTAGATATTAAAAGATAAAAATATAACAGAACTAAGTACTGTGTAATAAAAAATTTGCAGAAATATGAATTGAAGGGAAAATTTAATAGAATAATGGTAGTGGAATAATGGATAATATCATAATCCTCTTGAATGATATTAAACTTTATTATTTTTTTATTTATTTTGTGATTAAGATACCTAGATATTAATAAATAAATGCGGCTTAGTCGATGGTCACTTTTTATTGATTTACGCTGAGGTTGGTTGGCCTTAAAAATTAGCATGTTGACATTATTAATTATTATTGATTTACACGCCATTGCAAGACTACCGGGCCCTCCACTCATTGAGCTGCAAAATCGCAAAACTAAGTGAAGATAAGAACAAATAAACATAGGGAACAAAACCATTGCAAAAGTGCAAGCATTAATTGACGAAAGGACCAACAAGTAAACATTTAAAAAGGGGAACAAGATTGCAAAAACATTCGACCATTGTGCATAAATGATGGTGATATTCTCATTTGAAATTAAAAGCCCAAACGTCAGTGCAGTGATTATAATATTTTCTTTAAGTCCTCTTCTCTTGATATCCGGATTGGCGGTGAAGTGGGGTTCTTCCTGACGAATAAACGACAGTCTCTTGACCAGACAAACTGAAATCCCGCACTCAGGCACTTTGCCTTTGCGGCGCGCAGCAGAGACTTGCTGGTACTTGTCAGATGGTCATTCAAATACACTGCCGTTTTGCCGGCGTATCCCACCTTGTCCGCAGTGATACCCTTTGCGCGCCTCACCGCTGCCAAGAGCGCGTCCTTCTTGGACTGCTCCTTGAGCTGCACAATTATGGCTCGGGGCCGCTTGGCAGCCTCGCGAGACGTGTGCGCAGCTCGGGAGATATTATAATAATATTATATTATAAACAATAATTCATAATATAATATAATTGTCCGGTCGATAGCTCAGTTGGTAGAGTGCTTGCATTCTACCCCGTGAGCTCGGGTTCGAATCCCACCGAGGAGGGTCTCAGAAATGATTTCCAATTTCGGTGTGTATTTAAAACCCCATTATATAAATACCGGCGAGGTTTACTCAGCCTTTACAAGAAATGAGTACCAGCCCCCTCGGGAGCTGGGAAATTCCCACTTCAACTGAAGTGGTTGGCGTAAGGCCGGCCCCCTTACCTGTAAAAATAAATAGGTTCAACTCGCCACATGCGACCCCTTCGGGGATAACGCGGCAAGAAGTTACACTATATGTGTAGCTTAGTTGCGTCATAATATAATCAATGTAACTAACTTATTAGAAAAACAATAGCGTCTTTGCTACCTTTCATAATTTTGTTTTTCCTTTAATACTTATACAATAAAAAAACGCAACTATGTAAGCTACATATTTCATGTAACTCCTTGACGCGTTATCCCCGGAGGAATCGCGTGGGGCGATCGGGACCTATTTATTTTTACAGGAACTATTTAGTTTTACTTTAAGAGGCCTTACACCAAACATTTCAGTTTTGAAGTGGGGATTTCTCAGCTACCGAGGGGGCTTACACACATTTTTTTAGGCCAAGTAAACCTTGCTGGTATTAAATACAAAATTAAAATAATCCTTTTCGTTTAAAATCCTCTGAAGCTTTAAATCGTTTTACTTCAGAGATATATTTTTTGCAATATATATGAAGTACGGTCTTTACAATTTGCCTTTATCCAAGTTTCGCCCCTTTTTTATACCGTTTCTTAATCTTTCTATACAAATATGATATTGTTCCAAATGTATGATTTTATGTCTGTGTATGTTTACTTATGATTGTGTGCGTGTCTCTGTGTTTTTACTTACTAGTGTAAGTGTGTCTCTAGACGGAGGTATATGGATGGTTGCACTAGTGTTTGCTCGAAGCTTGCCATTCAGAAGATTCTGGTTTGGTCTGGTGTATGCCAGAGTAGCCCTTATTTACCTATAAATACAGACCGTAGGGCATTGAAGGATCATGAGCCGTTGAGAAAGATAGTACGAAAAAGTTTGACTGTGAACCAAATGTGAGTGAATCGTAAAATAAGTTTAATCAAAGTTTTATTAAAATAAACCCACGCAAATTGTAAATTTTTTTAACGTAGAAGAAAATTGAATAAAATATTGAATTCTTGTTTTTACATAGCAAATACGTAGGAACCCGAATCACGTAAAAGCGAAGAATTTGTATGTGTATTGGTATTTATTTTCTTTTTACTTTTTGTGTTTTTTGCATTAAGAAATTCATTATAATTCATAGAGGATTCATTTTGGTCGGCAAGAAATATTTCATGGCTATCTTTTAGTGCCCGGGTGTAATAGAAACAAGGACGTGATGAGAAACCTAAAGGAGTATCTCAATAATCAAGAAGGTTGCGGCCGTGATCTTGTGGGGCGTTCACACGCGCCAGACACTAAAGCATTAGTGGATGGGAGTGTGTGTTGTGAGCCGCCATGTTGTCACTGTGCTCACGCAATCACTCGCCTTTTCCACGATGAGTAGAATCGCGTCTATTTTTTTTCATTGAGCGATGTATACTGCATAGTGCTGAAAATCTTATGTACGATCAGATAAATCTATATTTTGAAATGCAAAAATATACTGACATTTAAGGCTCATAATTATTGCATGCCCACTAGCAGGCACATGCTTGCTTGCGCTTACAATTGCTGCATGTTTAATGTGTATGTGGAAAATAAACCGAACCTCACATGAAGATAAGCTTTGCAAGTCCTGCCACCTTTCCCCGAAACGGGGTGGCATTGACAAAAGTGAACCAAGTTTGTAGAGCATGGGGGGGGGGGGCAGCCTCGTACGTGTTTTTAGTTTTTCTTGACTAGGTTTTTATTTACATGTAGGTAAATACGTTTTGTTTTTTCATTATTCATGATTATATTTCTTGAAATATTTAAAGCAAATTTAAAAATACCTACTTCTATTTTATTAAAAATTATAAAAATAGGTATTTTTTTTCCTAGAACAGGCCTAGATAGGCTGTTGTAAAGGGTGTTTTTTTTAGAGGTATAGAACTTTGAAATGGAATAAAACAAGGATGAATTTTTAAAATTGACATGAAGTTGACTTTATTCGAAAGATAATCCTTTGGCATTATAATTTAAATATGATTTCTGGCATATGACCGCCACGGCTGGCTCGGACGTAATCTAATCTGGAGGTCCAATTTTCAATAACTTTTTCCAACATTTGTGGCAGTATATCGGCAATAACGCGGCGAATGTTGTCCTCCAAGTGGTCGATCGTTTCAGGCTTATCGGCGTAGACTAGCGACTTCACATATCCCCACAGAAAATAATCTAGCGGTGTTAAATCACACGATCTTGGAGGCCAATTCACGGGTCCGGAACGTGAAATTATGCGATTACCAAACGTTTCCTTCAGTAAATCAATTGTGGCACGAGCTGTGTGACATGTTGCGCCGTCTTGTTGAAACCAAAGCTCCTGCACATCATGGTTGTTCAATTGAGGTACGAAAAAGTCAGTAATCATGGCTCTATAGCGGTCACCATTGACTGTAACGTTCTGGCCAGCGTCTTTTTTAAAGAAGTGCGGACCAATGATTCCACCAGCCCATAAAGCACACCAAACAGTCAGTTTTTCTGGATGTAACGGTGTCTCAACATACACTTGAGGATTATC
Organism: Agapetus fuscipes; assembly: GCA_951799405.1. Classification (NCBI taxonomy): domain Eukaryota; kingdom Metazoa; phylum Arthropoda; class Insecta; order Trichoptera; family Glossosomatidae; genus Agapetus; species Agapetus fuscipes. The sequence continues at coordinate 4,621,538 of OX637344.1, forward strand.
TTCACTCCAAATACGGCAGTTTTGTTTATTGACGTAGCCATTTAACCAAAAATGTGCTTCATCGCTAAACAAAATTCTCTTATGAAAATCGGGATCAACGGCAATCTGGTTTTGGACCCATTCACCGAATCTACGCCTTGCTAGGTGATCGTGTGGCTTCAATTGTTGCACGAGTTGTCTATTCATGTTGAAATGCCAAACTAAACTAAACACAAATCACTTGACAGCTGACAAAATGGCCGCCAGTTAAAACAGTGTTGCCAACTTAAAGTTCTATACCTCTAAAAAAAACACCCTATATATGCCTGATAACTTTAGGTAACTAAGCACTTGCTACAAGGCACTAAAGAGATCGACCCGTCTGAACAAGGCATTACATTTAGTAGAAAAAATATGAAGACCTATTTGCTTTGTTATAGAGATTAACCGAAAATTATGGCAACTTGACCTTAAGAAAAAGGAATGTCAAAATAATCTGTAGTGAAGAAGGTCGAGTACATTGGGTGAATTTGGCTCTCTTCTGAACAAACGATTGGAATATATTGTATCATAAAAAGTCCTAAGCCTGAGACTTCAAGCCAATGATTGATTCACTTTTGCCAATACCGACCCATTTTTAGGAAAAAGAGGCAAAAACTGCGGAGTGCATACGAGTGACGTAATAAGCCAACAAGGATTTCTACTAGAAAAACTATTTTCTACGAAAAAAAACACTTCAAAAGTGTAAAATTGAGCTTCTAATGAGTAATAGTTTATAATGAGTTCTGAGAAGTTGCCCCCAGTAAAATGATTTAACCATGACTTCTCCAATCAGTGAATCAGCACTTATTCGGTTTTACCTTTAAGGTGGCCTCATATTGTTATTTGAGATTAGGACCGTTTTTTGTACACATGCAGCATGAGTAAACGCTTACTTACACATGCCAACTTTAACAAAGTGTATCGCATTTTATTTTATTTATAAAAAAAATCGCTTTTCGATTTTTTCTCGTTTTAAATTTAGTGTCTAAAAATCTAACTGTAAATTTTCACTCATAAACCAAAAAGGGTTTGAAAATGAAACTACTAGTTGAGAGATGGCCTTGGGCGAGGCTCAAAACCTCACTGAAAACGAGTTCCCGAAAATCTCTTAGTATCACAAGTATACAACTTTCAATCAAAACCATAGAGTTTTACCATAAGTATATGGGAAGTCAAACGCTCAGTAGAGACGCTGATTTTGGGTTTCGTACATTTTTTCGTAAACGTTATGTTTGAGTTTTAACATAAGGTTGTGTATTTGTGGAACCATGAGAGAGAAGAGAAAATTACAGTTCGCGTTTTGACAGTCACGCGAGGACAACCTTTAATTTGAGAGGAAATAGAATAAAGTATAGGCTGAGATAGAGAAATGTGTGTATCAAAGGATATCATATAATAATATGGTCGACTAAGAATGATATGAAAGGGTTTTGGGTGTAGAAAATAATGTAGCTTACTTCAAAGTATTGAATTTGTTTTTTTTTTTTAAGAAAATTTTACTTCAAAAAATCCTAGCTGAGGTGATTACATCATCTATGTATCTAGCTATAATCTAAGTTGCAAGGTATATTGTCATTTAAACTTAATGCACGCCCACAAACAGACACAATGGGAAATGCTCAAACCCTCCTCATACCCACCCTGTATGTATGTGTTAGAAAACCCACAGGACATGGACGCTCAAGCAAAGCTATATATTTTGTCAAGTGGCGGAAAGCCTTCCTGTGAATTAAAAACTGAAAAACGTGTAAGTTCGCGCTTGAAAATGCTGCATGTGAACTTACAAAATAAAGACTTGATACTCAAATGAATAACACGCCCTGCAATTTTCACGGACCTTTCATCCAACAGGAGTGGCATTGGCAAAGTAAACTATTGTTTACAGTGCGGTCTGTAAGCCTCATACCAACCTATAAGACAAGGAACAAAAGTCATCGATCTATGTAAAATAATCACATAGTGTTTTTCAGTTTCCTACAATGGTAATGCACGTGCCTTGGTACGTAATAGGTAGACCAAGAAAAGAGACTGGAGATATCTGTGTCGTATGCTTAATGAATTTTGTTTGACAGTTGTCTTGACAGTGTTGTTTGACAGTGGTCTTTAACAAGACCTTGACTGAGACTATGCTTTTTGACACGCCCGCACAGTTTTTTTTTTCGAATAGATTTGTGAAAAGGAATGCGATTCACCAACCTATTCTGCCTGGCCAGAAACAGGTATTCATAAATCATATCATCAATGAACAATTCAGTATTGTTTATTTCAATGAATTGTTAATTAATAATTACTCAATAACATATGTTGAACCAGGGCAAATGACCCAGGCGGTGATCGAACAAACGTTATTCTATTCCAAATACGCTAGAAAGATCAGCCCGCTTGGTCCCCTCGGCCATAACACCGACAACAGATCCCGGAAAGCAACTCTCCAGCAAAAAAATAATAATTGATCTTATGGTTTTCCATTGATACCCTCTCTTCAAAAATGAGGAAGACTTGGTTGAATGTTTTTACTTTCGTTTTGATTCTCTCTTTTCAGTACAAGTTAGAAGTTACAAGTTTCTCTACCCACCGGGCGACAAATAATGACTTCGGGCCAACAGTACCCTTAGTACGAGTTGCAAAACATGAGTAATGTAAAGTTTACGGCAATTATTAAAGAGTGATTTCCCCATTGATATTATTTATATCGATGGATTTCTCCTAAAATCTGCCGTTTTTGTTTGTTTGAACTTGATTTTCTTCATCACTGTAACTCTTTTGCTAAGACCATAAAGTGTAAGTAACAAAAACGGCAGATTTTGGGAGAAATCACTCTTGAATATTTTCCGTAAACTATACTTTTCTCAAGTTTTGCAACTCGTACTAAGGGTACAGGCCGACAAACGTTGTGACGACTACATCGCTTTGTATTACAATACAACACAAAAAAAAATAACAGTAAATCCGGCTCGGCCGGTGTCTTGCCGAACGCCGGCCAATCAGCGTGTAGGGCTAAGTTTTGTCAAGGAGTTCGACGGATGGCGAAATTCAGGGCCTGCACAAAAAAGTGTGCCGTATCACCATACGATTCAGTACTTTCAAATACGTCACACTTACCTGTTTCTTACGTATATAAATGTTAATCAATAATTTAAAGAAAAATTACAATAATTTTTCAGGGAGTAGGTACTTTGTAAGCATATTCATGAATCATGTCTATAAATACGACAGCAAAAAAAAGCTCTTTGATATTGTCACGTCGTTTTACTTTTATTTATGAAAAGCAGCGTCGGAAATTATAAGCTTTCACTTACGGAGCTTTTATTGAAATTGATGACCGTGTTAGTAGGGAGTTAGCTGCAAGAGGCGCGGGAGCTTTTAAGAAAGCACAAAACATTTACAAAGTTAGAACCACACAGTGACAAAACGACGTATGAAATAACGGCACATGACAGAATGACACATTTTTTAAAATTCATTTTTTAAAATCGATTTGTGAAGACGAATGTTATTCAACAACCAATTTTACCTGGCCAGTTGTCTACATGCGTAAGCAGAAGCTTGTATGCATGCAATGCCATCTGTTGAACCACGGTCAAAATTATGGTCAAATGGGCCAGACGTAATTTTCTGGAAGATATTGATTCGAACCAGCGTTATTCTGTTCAAAATAAGCTAGTCAGGAATAGCGACTTGATCCCTCGGCCATAACATCGACAAAGCATGACAAAACAACATATGACAGAACGACACATGACAGAACATCAAAATGACAATACATTACATGAAAAAACATCACAGGCAAGTACACCACAGTGACAAAACATCACAAAAAAATGTCATATGATGTTTTTTCATGTGTATGTTCTGTTTAAGGTATCTGATGTTTTTCCATGTGAGGTTTTCTTATTGTGTTGTTTTGTCATAGAGATTTATTTTCTGTGTGTTTTTTTTATCAGTGTGATGTGTTGTCATGTGAGAATGACAAGAATGAAGTATACTTTCATTGTGATGTTCTATCACGTCTTGTTCTGTCATGTGTTGTTCTTTCGTGTGTCGTTTTATCATGTGTCGTTATATCATGTGTCGTTATGTCATGTGTCGTTATGTCATGTGTCGTTATGTCACTGTGCCGTTCTAACCTGTCACCACACAAAAGAAGAACGTTTATTGAAAGCAGAAAAACGCGACACTAAAAACAGTTTAGTAGTATTGAATAGTGTTCACGCTTGTACTTACTTGTACGTGCTAAAAATATTTTTATTATGCTAAAAGAATCATATTATCTTTGATGACCTTTAAAATAAAATTGTCATAAAAATCACCCTCTACACAATCTGAGCTAAGAAAAACACGTAAAACACGATAATGTGAGAGTTGTTGAAAAAAAAAAAAAAAATTCTAGCATCCATAAAACACGCAACTAAAAAACGAAACTAAGCTACACATATAGTGTAACTTCTTGCCTGCGTTATCCCCGAAGGGGTCGCATGTGGCGCTTCGGGACCTATTTATTTTTACAGGTAAGGGGGCCGGCCTCACACCAACCACTTTCAGTTGAAGTGGGGGTTTCCCAGCTCCTGGGGGGCTGGTTCTCATTTCTTGTGAAGGCTGAGTAAACCTTTGAGATCGAACCCTTGCTCTCGGCATGGAATGCAAGCATTCTACCAATTGAGCTATCGACTTTTTTACGAGCTTGATCGTCGTCGCTACAAAGCGCCAATTCTCAAGCAAGACCCAGTTGCTGTAAGGCTGGATGGACCTTTGGGGACCGGTCATTGGTAAAGGTTTTATGAATTTTTCAACCCGGCGAAGAGCAAATTTAAAAATATAAATGGTATATTTTTTTTGTGCTCCGCCGAGAATCGAACCCACAACCTTCCCATTCAGCAGTCCGCAGTGTTACCACTGAGCTACGGACCGGTCCCGCATTGGTGTTAAATAATGTGACAGTAGTTTTTATATTTTCAAATCAATTTCCAGAATTCGTAAGACACAGAAGTCTTCTCGAAAAAAAGTACATTTAAATAAGTTTACAGAAAATGTGAGTGACTCTAATTATTCATGAAATGTTCGACACGAACTAAACTTCAACTCTTACAGGAAATAAGTAGATTCTGAGTGATTAACTCAATTGTATTAATTCACTCTCCACTGAAACCAAAGTATACAGCTTTCTGTGCAAACTCAACCGCAGCGTTTATCAATAAAACACATCAAAAATAAAACGCTCAATACGTGCAGTATTTCAGTTTCCATACTTTTTTTAGTAAACGCAATGTTCGAGTAAAATTGAATACTTGAGATACAAGCTTCATTGGCTCTACTCTCACCCATTGTGTAAAAATAACTTTCGTTCTGAAGCTTCCATCCCCTTGCTTCAAGAATTTCCAATTTTCAGCCGACCGGGAGGCCAAGAAATCCTGGAATTTCCTTCATCATGCCTTCGAGAGGCGCGCTGATGGCTAGACGTCGATTTCTCTTCCACCCCATTGACTTTATTGCCTCATTTCAGATTTCTTATTCTGGCTGAGAAAGGTGAGGCGGGAACGAGAAATAGAAGCTTCGCGATACGGAATGAAGATTTAGTACCTCAATATAGTTGATCTATAAAATGAAGAATTTATTTAGGCTCTTATCTACGATAAGAGCTTTATGCTCTTTTTTCATAATTTTATCTACCGTATACGAAAAATATCAAGAAGAACTTTTGCAGTCGTATGGTCTAGTGGTTTACGCCACCGTACTGTCATCGGAAGGTTGCGGGTGCGATTCCCAGAAGGGCAATATTTTTAAATTTAGCTTTAAATTTGTTTCTCCGGTCGATAGCTTATAGTCCGGTCGATAGCTCAGTTGGTAGAGTGCTTGCATTCCATGCCGGGTTCGAATCCCACCTAGGATGTCAAAAATGATTTCCCGTTTCGGTATTTATTTCAAACTCAAAATAAAAATACCGGCAAGACTTACTCATCCTTCGCAAGAAATGATTACCAGCGCCCTTGAGAGCTGGGGGGGGGGGACCTCCACTTCAAGGGAAATAGTTGGCATAAGGCTGGCCCACTTACCTGTTAAAATAAATAGGTTCCACTCACCACATGGGACCCCTTCGGAGGAAACGCGACAAGACGTTACACTAAAAGTGTAGCTTGGTAGCGTTCCCTCGCTGCATTGAAAAATAAAATTGCTTGAAGAATGACCGGTAAATTTGAAAGAAGAATAATGAAAGGCAGGTGTGTACTGGGTGCGACCGCTTGCATCGCCAGGAACCAAAATCTCTCAAAAAATGTTAGATTGGCGGTGCACGGTGGTATACTAGTGCCAACCTTGATGTATGGAAGTGAAGCCTGGACGGTGAGTGAAAGGGAAATTAGTAAAGTCCATACAGTAGAAATGGACTATCTAAGAAGTATGATTGGGAAAAAACGAAGTGACAGGGTGAGGAATGATTTTGTAAGAGAAGAATGTGGTGTAAGGGAAAGTGTGAAAGTGAAGATTAAAAGAAGTATGTTAAGATGGTTCGGGCATTTGGAGAGAATGAGTGATGAAAGATTGACGAAGAAAGTATATGTTGCTAGAATACATGGATGTCGTGGTAGAGGAAGACCGAGAAAAGTATGGAAGGATCAAATCTCTGAAATAGCGAATGAATGGGATATCCAGAGTCATAATAAAAGGAGGACTTGTATGAAAAAGGTTATGACTCTGGATGAAATGAAAGAAGTATGCAAGGACAGGAAGAAGTGGCGGCTTATCTGCAATGTTGATTTCTAATGTTGGTGTATTCATTTGCTACATTTTTTGTAAAGGAAATTTTTGACTTTTTTTGTATAGATTTCTTTGTAAGGTTTTGTTCTTTTTTATATTTAAATGTAATTTATTATTCATATTCCTTGACTTATAGGTTGGTTTGAGGCTGACCAACCATACTGTAAAAAATGGTTCACTTTGCCAATGTCACCCCTGTTTCAGGGAAGGTCGGCAAAAGTTGTGGGGCTTATGTTCATTTGAGGTTTGGATTTTATTTGTAAGTACACATTCAGCATTTGTAAGCGCGAACTACACTTGTTGGTTTGTGGGCATACATCTGAGAGCTTTAAATGAATATATCCTTGCAATTTAGATTATAGATTATAGATTGACAAAAGATTCATTACAAGTGATCCATCTATTCTAGACTGACGACAATCGGATTTTGTTTTAGAGTAAGAACAAAAACCAAGCTCGCAGAGGTCGCTTCAAATGTGACTCACACAAAAACAGAACTCACTAAATAATTTCGTTTTGGTACTAATCTATGTTTGACATACAACCATCTACAGAATATATGAGAATGGTTTTCTTCAATATGCGATAAGCCTCTGAAATATTGATAATACTAATTTTGCCGTTTAAAACCTCCATTATTGTGAACTACTGATTATCGATTTTGAAAGTCGTTTTTTTAAGACTGGAATACTTTGTGCGTAGCCGACGGATTCAAACCCACGCCTGTATTTACGATCGTAAATTTCTCATAAATAATGATCTCACATGAAATAAATTAAAATAAATTCCGACTTCAATTACTCGCCATGAAAACTATTTTCAAATAATAACATTAAAACAGTGATTATACATTAATTTATTTATTAAAAGATGTTGAAAATCTGTTTGAAAATTATGCTTTCGCTACTTTCCAATAAATTATTCTGCATGAAATAATCCTGAACTTTTAATTGGCGAAATTGATTAAATTTTACTCGCATGTCCAAGAGTAAACGAAAATTTTTAGCGAAGGTACGTTCTTGGCGATGCGATGCTACGTTTTTAATGTAAGTACGTTATTGGCGTATCTACATTTTTGGCGTAGCTACGTTTTTGACAAAGCTACGATTTTGGCGCAGCTACGTTTTTTAAAACGCTACGTTTTTTAAAACGCTACGTTTTTTAAAACGCTACGTTTTTTAAAACGCTACGTTTTTTAAAACGCTACGTTTTTTTAAACGCTACGTTTTTTAAAACGCTACATTTTCAACGTAGCTACGTTTTTAGCGTAGCTACGTTTTTTGCGTAGCTGCGTTTTTGCCAAAGCTACGTTTTGGGCGCAGCTATGTTTTTGACAAAGCTACGTTTTTGGCGTAGCTACGTTTTTGGCGTAGCTACGTTTTTCGCGTAGCTGCGTTTTTGACAAAGCTACGTTTTGGGCGCAGCTATGTTTTTGACAAAGCTACGTTTTTGGCGTAGCTATGTTTTTGGCGTAGCTACGTTTTTAGCGTAGCTACGTTTTTCGCGTAGCTGCGTTTTTGACAAAGCTACGTTTTTGGTGCAGCTACGTTTTTGACAAAGCTACGTTTTGGGCGCAGCTATGTTTTTGACAAAGCTACGTTTTTGGCGTAGCTACGTTTTTGGCGTAGCTACGTTTTTAGCGTAGCTACGTTTTTCGCGTAGCTGCGTTTTTGACAAAGCTACGTTTTCGGTGCAGCTACGTTTTTGACAAAGCTACGTTTTCGGTGCAGCTACGTTTTTGACAAAGCTATTTTTTGCGTAGCTACTTTTTTGGTGTAGCGAAAGTTTCAACGTAAAAAAGCTGGTTTGCCAAATTGAAATAATCACATTTAAGGAGATATTAGACTAATTTGAGTTTGCCCAAAATTGCCCTGACAAAATGAGTGCCGGGGAAATGAGAGAAAAATGTGCCTGCGTCACAGCGTAAGCGTTTATGCCAAAATATCACGTATTCTTTGGTATTAAATTTTGATTAAAAACAAAAACCTTTTAGTCGCAAGGTAAACAACATTATGATTTATTTTCATGTATCCTAAAGTTGGTATTGAAGTTGGAGGAAATGTTTATTTTTCATTTGAAATTGAAGCCAGTTAAAATGACTCAAAAACATGCCATCAACTATTGCCAGACTTTAATAGTGAATAAACTCTCATTTAGTAGTATAATATCAAAGATCGCAATGGATTATTCTTATAAAATGAGATATTCTTGAAAATTATGAGAATCTCCCCCCCTGTATTTCTATACATGCGCGTCATTTTTGAAAAGAAAAAACGCCTAATTTCGGGTGATTTTGTTAAGATGGAATGGTGCATAAATAAGAACTAATTAAATTAATTTTAGATGACAAAATAATTCACAATGTTTTTAAATGCAATGAAAAAAAAACATTTAAGTCATAAATACTAAACTAAATATTAAACTATGTTAAACAAAATTTCAAGTTAAATAATTTGTGCAAATGAACATTTTTATGGGAATTAAAATCACATTATTGTCTTGGCTTAAAAAAAAATTGTACACATACATACAACCAAATTTCAAATGAACATAACCCCTGCAACGCCTGCCACCTTCCATGAAACAATGATGACATTGGTAAAATGAAACCATTTTTCACATCATGGACGTTGAGCGTCATATGTACAAACCTGTAATTCAAGGAACTAAAAAAAAACTCTCCTTCCTTAGCTCTCTCTGCCTTTCTCAGTCCACATCTGAACGTAGGCCTCCTCCAATCTTCTCTATGTCTGTCTTTCGACCGATGTGTTCAGTTTATCTTATCAGAAAATCACGATAAGATAAAAAAAAATACACATTTTTTATGTGCAAAAAGGTTTTTGCAGACTTGCCTGAACTAATCTATCTAATCTAATCTAAGTTGCAAAGGTATGTTACATTGGAGATTCACATTATATGCATTCTCACAAGCAGTCTCGTACAAGTTCGCGCTTGCACATGCCGCTTACAACATAAAAATCAAATCTCAAATGGCCATACACCCTGCAAATCTTGCCGTCCTTCCCTGAAACAGGGGTGACATTGGCAAAGTGAACCATTTTTACAGCATGGGTGGTCGGCCGCATACCAACCTATAAGTCAAGGATCATACACGACAAATTACATTTTTATAAATCAATAAATAACAACACGTAAGGTCATCAAAACTAAAACAGTCCTGTAAAAAAGTCCTAGCCGTCAACATTACAGATCAACCGCCATTTCTTTCTGTCCTTACATGCTTCTTTCATTGAACAGTGTATATATGTATATATCTTAGGAGTTGTACATTACTTAATAACATTGTCGAAAGTTTCTCAAACTCTTGCTAATAACAATAGACTATTGTTACACTTTTAGGAGAGCATTATGAGTGGTAGATGCTTGTCCGCGGACAAAGTGAGCTAATGAAGATATAATGAAGATTTACGAACTCTGTTTCATAATCTTCACACTGCTTTTGTTTCAGTAAGTGTTGGAATAATTCACAGCTCAGAATGAATGGAGATGAATCCAGACAAAAGCTGCGTATTTCACCTCTTTAATCCAATTACTTTTTAGTTTTTTAAAGCTGCAAAAAGTGCGCAAATAAAAGTATTATTCGTAGATGTTTTACATGAAAAACGTTGATTATTGTACATGAGTTATTTCGATGAAAAAAGTTTTATTGTGAATACAAATTGGCTATCTGTTAACTTGAAAACATTGCGAAATGACTGTGAATTCATAAAAAAAAAAAAACATTCTCTATTATTCTGAGAGTTTCCCACACAGCTTTAAAATAAACTTTTCTTTTCATAAGTGTTAACTTGTCTACAATGAATGTTTATAAAACAAGCGGTTAATTTTATTTTAATTGATAAAAATTTAAATCACCATTTAAAAATTTTCAAATGTAATTTCCCGGTCTGTGAATAAAAACAACTTGGCAAAGTTTCCATTGAAGGGCGGCATAAAGTGTAACGAAATAATTTAAAAAGGAAAAGTGCGCGTGGAAGAGATTTTCGTTTAAAAATTCGCAACAATTAAAAAGTTTGCTCGACACGGGCAGAGTTCACGTTTTCGCTAAAAGTGTTTCCCTGTCTATGAATTATTATGGAAATTGCATTAGGGCGACTTTGGAACACGCCCACTGAAATAATGATGTTCTATAATTACATTACAAGTTATGGGTTTACCCGCAAAATCTATTGATGGGCCTTGAAGGAAGGATTAAAGTTAAAAATATTTATCGATAAAGTTTGAAGTTTTTTCACTTGATTTGAAGAAGGAGTTTCCCGGCTTCTGACGAGGCTGGTAGTCATTTCTTACGAGACTTAGTAAATCTTGCCGGTATTTTATTTTAAGGTTTGAAATAAACACGGAAACTGGAAATCATTTCTGACACCCTTGATGGTATTCAAACCTGGGCAGGGCTGGAAGTCTCATCACCACGGCAATTCTTACCTACCGAATATCGGTAATATGTGTATGAATACTTATCAGCTGTTCACTTGTTCACATCTTGGATTGACAGGTCTTCATACAAATATTACCAATACTTGGTAGGAAAGAATTGCCGTGGTGATGAAACTTCCAGCTCTGAGCTCCCGGAATAGAATCCAAGCTCTCTACAAACTGAGCTATCGACCAGACACAGTGTATTATGTTTACTTCGTGGAATAAAAACCCTGATTGTATGAAATCAAATTTATTAAGACCGATATCCTGTGACGTCATCAGGCCGAGGGAAACTTTGAATTTGCAATCTCCATGCAAAGCTAATGAAATCAGAATGTTCAAAAGCAACGTACGAGTATAACCTGTCTGAAAATAGTCGCCCTTGTAGGTGCCGTACATCGGTAAAGGCCAAGACTTATTGGGCGCCATTGCATTACATAAGTGCTTGTTTGTCTTATCTCCAACAGAGGTAATTTCCAATCAGCAAAGTTTGTATGCGTATTGGACCAATGTTTTATGGGTGCTAGAAATTCATTTAATTATTTTTAAAAACAACTCTCACATTATCGTGTGATACGTTTTTTGCTTAGCTCAGATTGCGCAGAATGTTATTTTTAAGACAATGTCATTGAAAGGTTGAATGAAGTGGTGGATAAGCCAAACAAGCACTTGGGGGACGGTTGGGGTGAAGTTCTGACAGAAAAACATCGCGTTCAGTAAATCTTGATGTTTAATTCACTTTGTAATGTTGTTGAAGGAGTCAAGTTTGTTCCCACCAAAGAAGAAAATATGGGCGATGTATTTGAAAACGTCCAAGTTCGACAGGTTCATAGACTAGTGGTAACGCTTCGGACTCGTAAATGGAAGGTTGTGAGATCGAATCCCGGTGAAGCACAAAAAATAAACCGTTTGTATTTGTGACTATGCTCTTTGCTGGATTAACAAAATCATATGCCTTTACCCATCACCGGTCACCCAATGTCCATCCAGCCTTACCGCAAATTGCGTCTTGCTTGAGAAGTGGCGCTTTCTATAGCGACGACCCTGCTCGCAGAGGGCTCTTGAGTTGTAATTCACACAAAAACAGCGCTCACCAAAAAAAAATCTTCTCATATTATTATTATTATTCTCCCAGCAAGAGGCAAATCTGCCACAATCACAGACAATAATCTATTATCTAAGTTGCAATAATTTATTGTCATTTTTGGCTCATATTTGATGCATGCTCAAAAGCAGGCTCATGTAAGTTCGCGTTTACACATGCTGCACGTTTACATAAAAAAAAAACTAAGCCTCACATGAACATAAACTTTGCAACTCTTGCCAATCTTCCCTAAAACAGGGGTGACATTGGCAAAGTGAACCATTTTGTGAAGTATGGGTGGTCAGCCTCATACCAACCTTCAAGTCAAAAAATACCAAGCATTAGGATTGCAGTGTACGATTTAATTAAAAGGATGTGAATCTCCAATGTAACATATCTTTGCAACTTAGATTAGATTAGACTCACCAATTTCACTGATGATTAATGCATAAGAAAAAAAACGCAACTAAGTTACACATATAGCTAAACTTCTTATCGCGTTACCCCCGAAAGGGTTTCATGTGGCGAGTGAAACCTATTTATTTTTACAGGTAAGAGGGCCGGCCTTACTCCAACCACTGTTGAGGCGAAATCCCAACTGGTACATATTTCACTGAAAACAAACACCGAAATTATTCCTTGACTTATAGGTTGGTATGAGGCTGACCACCCATACTGTAAAAAATGGTTCACTTTGCCAATGTCACCCCTGTGTCAGGGAAGGTCGGCAAAAGTTGTAGGGCTTTTGTTCATTTGAGGTTTGGATTTTATTTGTAAGTAGGTACACATTCAGCATTTGTAAGCGCGAACTACACGTGCTTGTTTGGCGGCATGCATTTGAGAGTTCTAAATGAATATCTCCTTGCAACTTAGATTATAGATAGATAGATTTTAGATTATAGAAATGGGATATCATTTCTGACACTCTCGGTGGTATTCGAACCCGAGCTCTTGGCATGGAATGCAAGCACTCTACCAACTGAGTCATCGAACGGAAATCACTATACTGTAACTGTAACTCTGTCGCCATTCCGCTAGGGGTGGCCAGAGCCTCTGCAGAGTAGCCTCCATTTTTTCCTATCCTTACATACCTCTTTCAATTCATTCATATCCATCACCTTTTTCATGCATTTTCTTCTTTTACGCTCACTTTGTATATCCCATTCTTTCACAATCTCCTCATTCTGATCACTCCATGCTTTTCTCGGTCGTCCCTTCCCTCTTTTTCCTTTCACACTTTCTTTGTATACATACTTTGTCAGTCTATCATCATTCATTCTTTCCACATGCCCAAACCATCTCATCACATTCTTTTGTACCTTAACTTTCACATCCTCTTTCAAATTAGATTTTTTTTACCCATTCATTCCTAACTCTATCCCTCAGAGTTTTTCCTGTCATGGTTCTCAAATGCTTCATTTCCACCGTACATACTTTACTCATTTCGCTATCGTTCACTGTCCATGCTTCACTTCCATACATCAAAGTCGGTAACAATATGCCATTGTGTACCGCCATTCTCAGATCCATCGTCAATCGCTTGTTCTTTGCTATTCTTTCTATTGCACCGACCACTTGCTTTCCCTTGCACACCCTATTCTCAAGTTCTCTTGTCATCTTTCCATTCTTCTCAAACATACTTCCCAAGTATCTAAATTCATCCCCAATTTCAACTTTCGTACCATTCTATTTACTATTTTTCTTGATAATGTATTTAAGAGTACATTCGCTTGACTAGATGCTTAGAAAATCAATCAAGTTAATGCATTGCCATTTCATATTCATCAAGTTTGCTCAATGTGTTAACTTCACGCTTACGTAATGTCAATCCCTTGTCTAAAGGTTTTACGCGGTTTTTTGTGTACAAACTTCAAATGGGAAATTTATAACACACAAATCAATGTCGGGGCATGTTAATGGTTTATTGATCGACCTCAAACTCAAAACCGTCAAATTGTTTTGACGCCAAAACAATTGCGAAGTATACAAGCAAAAAAGGTTTTTTTTTAAATGGAAGTTTTTTTTTAAATGGAAATAAATATTATAAACCTAAACATGATGAGAAAATGATACGCTAATCTAATCTAAGTTGCAAAGATATGTTACATTGAGGATTCACATTGCATTCTCACAAGCAGACACGTATACAGGATCGTGCTTGCATATGCCGCATGTAAACCTACAACATCGGTGTTATGACCGAGGGGGCCAAGTGGGCTGATCTTTCTAGAGTATTTGAAATAGAATAACGTTGGTTGGATCCAGGTTCGGGTCATTTGACCATAACTTTGACCCTGGTTCAACAGATGTTATTAGGTAATTATTAATTAATAATTCATAAAAAATAAACAATAATGAATTATTAATTGATGATATTAATAGCTGTTTCTGGCTAGGTAGAATAGGTTGGTGAATTGCATTCCTCTTCACAAATCTATTTAAAAAAAAAAACGTAAAAACCCAAATCTCAAATGGACATACACCCTGAAACTCTTGCCGTCCTTCCCTGAAACACCTTTCTTCTTTTACACTCACTTTGCATATCCCATTCTTACACAATCTTCTCAATCTGATCCCTCCATACATTTCTCGGTCGTCCCTAACCTCTTTTTCCTTTCACACTTCCTCTGTATACTTCTTTCATATCATACAGATCAATAACCCAATATCTTTACATCAATATCCTTGTACAAAGATGATTTATTCTGTCAATTTGGTTCAAGGCGAAAAAAACCCCCGGAGTTTTCGGAAGCATGTCCGAGAAAAGAAAACTTACCGGAAATTGGAAATTCACACAAAAGGGAAGTATGTGAATTCCGACATAAGGTCCACTTCTTTACCATTATACTCGGGATCGACCCTTGTACCGTTGTTGTCGTTTTAGTGTTGAAGAATCCCGCTAGAGGTCAGATTGAGGGTTTTCAGGGGTCCTCTGCTTTGATTTTATGTAAACTTTCCCTTTTAAGACTTGCTGATACTTGCACAACAATAGTTTGAGTATTCGAGAAGATTGTTAGAGAGAATAGTACAAATAAAACACACTTGAACACATCAAAAGGGTGGATGTAGCGTTGTTGTCCTAAGAATAGATCGTACGGGGGTATGAACGAAGCTGTTTTGATGTTTTTAATTTTAATTTTAAAATCAAATATTCAAATCAAGTGAGTAATCAAAATGAATTATTAAAAAAATATAAGGCCGATTTCTCATGTCCTAAAAACTTGGTTCACTTACGTCAATACTACTCCTGTTTTAAGGAAGTGCGACAAGAAAAAAAATTAGAAGTTTATGTTCATTTGACGCAACGCAACTAAGCTACACATATACTGTTACTGCTTGCCGCGTTATGCCCGTGGCAAGTGGAATCTATTTTTTTTTTTAAGTATGGAGGCTGGCCTTACGCCAACCACTTCAGCTGAAGTGGGTGTTTCCCAGCTCTCGGGGAGCTGGTAAGCAATTCTTGTTATGGCTAAGTGAACTTTGCCGGTATTTTACTTTGGGTTTTTGAAATAAACACGGAAACAGAAAATCATTTCTGACACCGTCGCTGGGATTCGAACCCGAACTCTCCACCCACTGAGCTATCGAGCGGACATTAGTTTATTTTTGTACGTCGAATTTTCGTCATCAAGATCGCGGCATTACTTACGATTTCTGCCACGTTCATTTTAAGTTGTGTAGCTCTGTAAATCAACATTGATTCTAGTACCTACGGGTACACGAAGCATGTTGATTGTATTAAATGGAAGCGAAAACTTTTTCGGGTTTACTTTTTATTTGCGGAAACCGAAACGTTATTTTAAACAAAAGTTCCGGAAGCTTTTAATCTGTTTAGCTTTGATGTATTTAAAAAAAAAATCCAGAATGTGTGTGTTTTGAAAAAAAACCCACTCAATCTAGGAACGATGGGTTTTATTTTGAAGAAGAGATGAACGTTTTTCTTTGTGTAGAAAATTGGAGTTTTAAAAAATACAATAAACATTCCTTGACTTATAGGTTTGTGTGAGGCTGATCATCCATACTATTAAAAAATGGTTCACTTTTCCAATGTCATCCCTGTTTCAGGGAAGATCGGCAAAAATTTCGGCCAACTTGAAAATCTGCATATGTTTATCACAAATTTGTAAAATAAAAATGAAAACATCACAGTTTCATCGACATCACCTTCTACACTTCACTTTGACGCTAAAGAAGCCCATCGCAGACATGGGCGAAACGTCCGGAAGCTCCAGCTCCCACAGACCACGGCAACGAATCCTGGAAAGCAACTCTCCAGCAAAAATAATATCCAATTAAATCGCAATTTATTTTATATGACGTCATATTTAGCTTAAGGATATTTTGAATGTGCAGATTTTATTGTCACGAGGATTGTTCCAATTAGGTAAGCATTTACGACGAGTGAAATCTCTGAAACGTTCTTCTTTTTGTGTTTTATTTTTATGAAATGTATCGTTCATTTTGCGGTTGCATTGAAAGTAAGGGCACTGCGATTGTCGTACCTACATACAATGCCACACATTCATTTCTAGAATCTTCCATTCACCATTGAGAGAGACGTTCCTTTATCATGCCTTCCTTTAGCTTGGCAGAAACAATATTGCAGAGATGTGCACTTTTGTGGGATTTTAATACCGGTGAATATCAGGTGTTTAGAATACTGGTGAATATCAGGTGTTTAGAATACTAGTGAATATACGGTATTTAGAATACTAGTGAATATCAGGTATTTAGAATACTAGTGAATATCAGGTATTTAGAATATAACCCAATAGAGGGGCAAAACGGCAATATTACAAAATATGCTATAGGTCCTTCTGACACATCAGACAGGCCCTTAATCTAGTGGATAACGCTTTGGAATTGTGAATGAAAGGTTTTGGGTTTGATTCCCGGCGGAGTACAAACAATACATAATTTATATTTTCGATCACCAAGATCCATCCAGCCTTGCAGCAACTGGGTCTTGCCTGAGAATTGGTGCTTTCTACTTGAAGCGATGACCAAGCTCGCAGATACCTTTTCAGGCGTGATTCACACAAAAACAGCGATGAACAAATAAGATTGATCAAATTGAAACTGTGGTTTTTTATAAAAATAAATAAAAGTAATATCATTAATTGATGAGGCATTCACTTTGTAACCTTTCAGTTTGAAAAAATTTAAATTAAAAATAAAAACAAATTGTTAAACCTAATACAATTTGTTTTTTATTTTTTTAAAAGTAATATCTTCATATTATGGAAGAACAATTAATGTGTTTTTTTAAAATAAATTTGTGGAAACAGGATCGTACTTTACCTTTTTTTTTTGTTCTACATATTTTCCTGAAACACCAATAAACCGGTATTCGAGCCCCGACCATCTCTATCGCAGATTGCCAAGGCGACATCGTGAGTAGTAGCTGGGTCTGTGTGAACCACAAAGAGCCTGTCCGCCATTACCACCTGGGGGTGCAGATCTACAGGAAATGCCAACACGCAAGTGTAAAACTTATGTTCCACGTCAACCAAAAACCGTGCTGAAACGTAAGCAGCGCATTATACAGGCGTTTTAGTTTACATACACTTTTGGTAAAACGCAATGTTAAAGTTTGGACACTTGTAGTGCAAATTTAAAGGCATTGAGCTATAATATAGAGGAGCAGAAACTAACTTACTGCATTGATACCTACTATCGACCACATTTGTCTCAGTCCAGTCAAACATTGCAGTTGTGTAGTCATACAAAACATGTTTTTCTGTGTCAAATTTTATGCTTTGTTGCTTTCTCAATTTTGGGTTGTGACACCCAATTGCAACACATTAGCATAAGTCTTTTCCTTTAAAATTAGGCAATTATATCTATTCCTTGACTTATAGGTTGGTATGAGGCTGACCACCCATACTGTAAAAAATGGTTCACTTTGCCAATGTCACCCCTGTTTCAGGGAATTTCAGCAAGAGTTGCAGGGCTTATGTTCATTTGAGGTTTGGATTTTATTTGTAAGTACACAATCAGCACTTGTAAGTGCGAACTACACGTGTTTGTTTGTGGGCATACATCTGAGAGCTTTGAATGAATATATCCTTGCAACTTAGATTATTGATTATTGATATCGATAACAAGATTTATACCACATGCACCTATGTTCGGACTGGTCTCAGCATAGTATCTTTCTTACTAAGGACATTTTCGTAAGTATAAAGGTTGAAACAGATGTATTATGTCTATTTTCGTTTAAATAATTTCTAGTCCACAGCTATCATTACGTCAATTTTTAAAGGAAATGCCAGAGCCTCAAGTGTAAAACTTTATGTTTCAAGTCGACCGCAGAGCTTACCAAAAAATGTGCCGAAATATACACAGCGCATTCTACAGGCGTTTTAGTTTACATACATTTTTGGTGAAACGCAGTGTTTATGTTGTTAACTTGGGGTACAGATTGTAGAGTACAATGCATATTGTGTAATAAGGAGGGCCGATTTTTTTTTTTTTTGATAATAATCATCTAATAGTAAGAATATGTTGCCAAAAGAAGTTCAAATTACGTGTGTAAAATAAAATTCCGTAAAAGTATTAATTATCTGTCTCCAAATCGGCCTCAAAGTTTCGAAAAAATGCCATTTTTATCATTTTTTATGAGGGCTAATAATACAATAAGGAATTGAGATTTTACGGTAATTCCTATATTTTTATGCATATAATATAGTAATGCGCACCAATAGTACAAATAAACAAGTTATTTTTTCACTAAATAAGCAGTAGGAGGGGTAGAGAGAGCGTCGAATTTCACTATTTTGCAAAGAATTTGTGACCGCGCGTTGTCACTATGAATTGAATACGAAACTTATTTCAATGCCCTGTGACTGGTAAAATTTGTTTTATTCTTTTAGAAAGCATGCAGTGTCATGAAATGTATCTTTTAATGCAGTAATGTAACTGCACAACTGGACAAGAAATGTTTTTAAAATCACGAAAAAACGCCAAAATCTCCAAAAACAACTGACATTGTTTAAAAAAAACCCACCCTGTTGAGCTGTTGAGCTTATGATGAAGATGATGAATAATGTGCTGTTTTACATTTATTGTCCTGTAAAAGTAAAGAAATAAATCAATGCGCCTTTCATAGAGATTGCGGAGTGTTCGCACAAGAGTGAAGCTTCCTAACTGACTAGCAAACATCAGGAAAAATGATTATTGGAAATAGATACAGCCATAGTCGTTATAAAGTAACTAAGAAATCATAGAAAAAAGAATCTACGTAAAAAAGCTTAGATAATCGAACCAAAATACATTGATGGTAAAAGAACACGCCTAAATCTTAAAATAACATTAACCCTTTCAGGCCTGACCATATTTCTACTTAAAAAAAAAAATATTTTTAGTGTGGATTTTTTTATTTATATTTTTTTAAAATTTTTCCAATTTTTTTTTTTTTATTAAGTGTTAAAATTATAGATTTTATGCTATGTATGTTTAAACATACACTAGGATTCAAGGGGTATAAAAAGTTGACCAATGGTTGAGTAATATATTGTGTGGTGGTACTAAAACAATATTGGTGGTATTGGTAAATCATTTATATTTTACAATAGACATAACAAATAGTTAATTATACATATTCAATTTAAGTTACTTTATATAAATATACCACTGCAAGGTCAATTAGGTGAAAGACTATTCTAAGGTAATAGCGTTTCGAGCGGATGTCGGTCCGGTACAGCTCCAACATATTGTGAAGGTCAACGCCTCCCATGAATTTGTTGTAGCTGGACACAATTATTGGGCATGGAACATCTATAAAAGCCTTGGCAGCATGTGACCAACGACACACAGTTCCAATTGGTTCCACCCCAACATACTGTTACGTTTTTCCTGGGTTCTTTTAATTAAAACACAAGTTTAACACAAGTTAGCCATACAGTTTATTTACACAGACTTTCTTACAATAGATTTATTTTAACAGACTTATTCTAACAGATTTATTTTAACACACTTATTTATTTCGTACAGATTACATTTATTTTACACCATATTGGTCGCCCTAGTAACTAGATATTCCACTGTGTGAGTGCTTTGAAAGACTGACTCCCTTCAGCCGAATGTCGCCCTTCTTATAGCGGAACCTAGGGGCCATTCTAGCCTGCCCTAGAAAGTTCCACTACCACAGTTGTATAGACGATTCTGGACATATTTATTTCATGAAGAGTCCATTTCCTACCTACATACACACCTTACAATTACAATCGTCTGGGCCAGAACATTCTCTCAAAACACACGTACACCAATAAACATCTACCAGTGTATTTCGTTACATTATCCCCCCCTTCGACTGTTCCGCCCCGGAACAGTCTTTTCTTTAAGAAGGTACGGGCAGTTTGACCCACAGTTGCATCCAGTGGTCAGGAAAAAATGACGTTCCACGGAATTTTCCCCTTAGGGTTTTGCCCGTCATTGCTGGCTGGTGTGGGGGGGGGGTGCTTTCCTCTTGGCGGCCGGCATGGGCGCCTTTCCTTGGCTGGGGGCACCGCTTTGCGTCCCCGGGCGGCCACCGCTCCTAGGCCCCGCTTGCTCGCCGGCGTCAAAGGATCAGAATCCTTGGTCGTCGGAGCCGCTCTCCTGCTCGGAAGCGAAGTTCTCACTCTCGCTCTCGTCCTCTGACTCGCTGAGTGGCTTCCTGCCGCGCCATGCTTGGGTCGTCCCTTCTGCTTGCTCTGCTTGGCTGAGCCCCTGCGGGCGGGGGCGCGGCGCCTGCGGGAGGGAGCGCCCCCCTCCCTCACTGACGGGTCAAAGTCAGAGTCCGCCTCCTGTCCGGAGCCACTCGGGTTGTACGAGCCATCTGAATCCCCTAAATCATCCCTGCTGACTTTGGGTCCCCGCACTTTGGTTTCCGGATCTGTTTCATACTCCTCGTTAGAGTAACCTCTCTTGACAATAGCAGCAGCGGACCTTCTGGGGCTGCCTCCCGTGGCCTCGCCGCGGTCAGTCACCGGCCTCTCCTTCATCAGCCCCCTGGCGTGCGAGGAGACCTGCTTTGGCAGCAGCAGGAAGCCCACCACCCTGCTGACCAGCTCCGTGGGCGCGCCCCTCTTGTCTAAACCCAGCTTCTCGCACAGCGTCCGCAGCTGCTTGGGCTCCAGCTTCTGCACCTCCTCCAGCTTGGCCTTGTGCTCAGGCGTGTCCTTCTCAAACTCGTAGCCCTTGAACTTCTTTTTGTTGCGCTTGATGAGGTTCGTGCGGCACAATTGATTGTACCGGAACTTGAGGTCTTCCATCTTGAACCTGGAGATGGCCACCTCCACGTCGGGGATGTGGTCGATGGGGATGCCCCGGCCCGCGGGCACGGGCACCGGCGGCTCTACGGCCTTCTTCTTCTTGGGAGCCTCCTCCACGGCCTCCTCCGCCTTCTTCTTGGGCGCGGGCTTCTTCTTCACACTGTTGGCCTTCTTGGCCTTCTTCTTGTCCTTGGCGTCCTCATCCTCCTCCTTGGCGTCCGTCTCCTCCTTCGCATCCTTGTCAGCCTTCACCTCGGCCGAGTCACTCTTGCCGTTTTCAGCCGACTTGACATCATCTTTGTCATCTTTGCTGTCAGCTGCGTCCTCAGCCTTGAGCTGGCCGTTGTTTTTGGCCTTCAGGTCTCCCTTCCCCAACTTCTGAGACGACTCATCCTCAGTTGACATATCGGCCTTTTTGTCATCCTGATTATCACTTAATTTTACACTATCAGTGTCCACCGACATTCTTAAGGCTAGGTTTTTAGCCCTCTCCTCCTTCCAACCAGCTAGGTCTTCCCTCAAGCTCTTGAAGTTGGCAGCCATCTTTGTTTTAAACTCTTCCACGGCTCGCTCGCGGTCCCCTCCAGACGCCATGACAAAATATGCCGGGTCTTCGCCTGACTGTTCCAAGGCCTCCATCAGGCGTGCTTGTAAGGCCGCCTTCCCTCCTGAGGTCTCCAGGTCCCTCTCCAGAAGCTCATTTTTAAGTTCCGTGACTTTGAGGTCCTTGATGTTCACCTTAGCCATTTTTTTATTTTTAACAAACTTCAAAACAAAAATATTTGCAAATTTATTTAATACGGGTTATGAGTTTTATATATAAAGTTATTTTAAATACGTACTTTAGCAAAATAATAATTTATCTAATTATACTGATGGTAGGTAGGTACCGCCTTTTAATATTTATTTTTAAATTTCAAATAATGATATTAGATAATGATTATTTACTTTGCTTCGTCAGATCGGCTAATGAGTATTTACTAATACTAACACAATATTATTAACACGTTATCTATCCACACTTCAATCAAATTTTTAGTGGGTAACCACACGATCGTTTTTAATTCAAGTTTAATCAGTTTTATTTAAACTTTTTTTTATTATGTTGTCCAGATATATTTTTCAATACTCTCAAGCACAGTTTTTACTTGGTACTTGGTTTTAAACTTCACACCGGACACCACTGTTACGTTTTTCCTGGGTTCTTTTAATTAAAACACAAGTTTAACACAAGTTAGCCATACAGTTTATTTACACAGACTTTCTTACAATAGATTTATTTTAACAGACTTATTCTAACAGATTTATTTTAACACACTTATTTATTTCGTACAGATTACATTTATTTTACACCATATTGGTCGCCCTAGTAACTAGATATTCCACTGTGTGAGTGCTTTGAAAGACTGACTCCCTTCAGCCGAATGTCGCCCTTCTTATAGCGGAACCTAGGGGCCATTCTAGCCTGCCCTAGAAAGTTCCACTACCACAGTTGTATAGACGATTCTGGACATATTTATTTCATGAAGAGTCCATTTCCTACCTACATACACACCTTACAATTACAATCGTCTGGGCCAGAACATTCTCTCAAAACACACGTACACCAATAAACATCTACCAGTGTATTTCGTTACAATACGATGATGTCAAATGCACCGGCTTACTATCGAGCCATTTTACAGCAATGATACCGTTATCCACATCAGACTTGTGGTCATATGATCCTCGACCCAGTCTCTTCAGCTCTGCATCACTTTTCAGAATGCATCCTGCTAAGCGATTGCTGCGGACTGTGCCGACTGATCATATACCCAAAGACTTTAATTTGGCCATCAGTGCGTGGGAGTAAACCAGTTATCACAGGAGATTATTCCTTTGAAATTTTGATTTGTCGGAATGTTTCGACAAAGTCGCATTACAATGTCACCACTGATTCCCAGTGCTGACCTCTCACCCACTGCGGTATCTTTGCCCCTATAAATTTCAAAGTCGTCGATGAATCCACTAGCCCCTGCACGGGCGAACACTTTGATGCCCCATTGATGTGGTTTATTTCTATGTATTGCTTCAAAGATGTTCGCCCCTTGAAGGGGATCATGAATTCATCTACGCTATGGAATTCTTCTGGCTCAATTTTAGCCAGGTTCTGGCGAAGGGCATCGACCAACGGTCGTACTTTAAATAATTTATTATGGTCAGGTTAGCCGTAAGGAGTTGATTTGGAATTATCATTCAAATGAAAGTATTTCCGTAGTTTAAAAAAGTTATCTCTTGACATAGCATCACAAATAATAGGTATACTCACATCCTGCTGCCAGAATAGGCGCAGTTGTGGCAACGGATAAATACCCATCATTATATGCATGCCAAGAAATGACTCTATCTCAGCTTTTGAGGCGTTGACAGACCTACCAGTTATCTGCACCGAATATAAATTGGTCTGCTGGGCCATATTTTCAATTATTGTATCATCTACAAATAATTTAAAATATTCCAGCGACGTTAAAATTTTAATGGGTTGAGAAAAACTGGCAGTGCACGTTGTGTCGGGGATATCCAAGTCACGGTGTCACCAGCGTACTTCTGTCCGCAACGAATGGGCCTAATGTTGTCCATCACCTTCCCCCGCATTTGCTTCTTCCTCCTGGTCAACATCACTAGGTGCCTGAAAAAAAAAATAGTTACGTTTATAATATCATCCACAAATAAAATAGAAATTGACACCATAGAAAACCTATTTTAGAGGAATTTAGTCAATGTCAATGCAGTACAATCTGTGATTAATTATAAAGATATAAAGGTACCAATTTATAGCTAATTTGTTGAGATATATATATTTTGAATAAAATGAGAATTTTTTTATAGATAAATAAAAAAAAAAATACTAACGTTTATTTCAATGGGCATCCCAATTATCTGGCTCAACTAGGCAACTCCTGGTCTCCGTTTTCGATCCTTGGCTCCCCAGGTTGTAATTTCGTCATCCCCATCTTCATCTTCAAGTTCTACATCTGATGCATTTCCATTCAAACACATAATAATCTCTCGAATAGAGGAAGACATCTGAAAAAACAAAATAGTAAGGCGGTTAAAAATGACCTCAAAGTCCTGGTGTATGTTCAAACATACATGTTATTTTGTATACAAAAATAAGTACTAAAAAACATAGAACTTGCAACAAATTATATACTGTTGGATAGCTTATGAACTAAGGAACACGCTAAAAATTATTTTTGTTTCAATTTAATGTATAATTACCTTGAAAATTGACGATTTTGAGGGGAAGAATTGTCAGAGTTGAAACGCAAGCCGGCTTGACAGTTGACAGACGTTGTTGTGGTTAAAATGCAGGCAGGAAACATAAAGAAAAAATATAATGCTGTAAGCAAGAATACCAGCTAGCAAATAAAAAAACCCCACGCCTCTATGAGTTTTGTACCTACGCAAACGCAAACGCAACTAAGCTACACATATAGTGTAACTTCTTGCCGCGTTATCCCCGAAGGGGTCGCATGTGGCGAGTTGAACCTATTTATTTTTACAGGTAAGGGGGCCGGCCTTACGCCAACCACTTCAGTTGAAGTGGGAATTTCCCAGCTCCCGAGGGGGCTGGTACTCATTTCTTGTGAAGGCTGAGTAAACCTCGCCGGTATTTATATTATGGGGTTTGAAATACACACCGAAATAGGAAATCATTTCTGACACCCTCCTCGGTGGGATTCGAACCCGAGCTCACGGGGTAGAATGCAAGCACTCTACCAACTGAGCTATCAACCGGACTAACCTACCTACCATAATAAAATTTTGAAATCTGTGTATGTTTAAACATACACACGGTCTGAAAGGGTTAAACACCTTTATCATTGAGTATGTATATCTCCACAGCCAGTCTCACAAGAATCATTTCCAAAGCTGCATCGCCAACTTTTCAAAAAAGGCTTACTGAATGTTTTAAATTGGCAAAAACTTTCTACAGGTATTGAGTTTTGGGAAAAGTGGCAGCACTCATAACTTCAGAAGTTCTGCATGATATCAAATGTGATACATTCAATTAGTTTTCAAAAAAACCTTGAATACCCATTATGATTTATTTTATTCGCACAAGATTTAAGTACAGATCAATTATATCCATACAAGTTTGTCTTAGAAAACATAAACTTAGCCCTTAAAACTCCAGGAAAAAAATCCTATGCTTGGTGGATTCCGCGAGCTATAGAGCTTAGGATCCCTTAAAAAACTTATTAATTTGGCAAATTATGTTGTTCAAGCATACGCTTTAGCTTGATTTATAATAATATGTCTTATTTTTTTAGCAGTAACCTTCTTAAGGTACATACATATACTCAAAAATAATGATTACTTTTCAGTTTAACTATGTTCAGTTACACTAATGATATTTATAAGTGCCATCCTATTGCAAAGATGGTTTCCGACATTTATCGAAGTTTATTTAAATTAAAAATATTCATCAGGAAAACCTAAAATGATAATTGATTGCGCCAAGTGAAAAAATAGTTGCTTTGCTCATTCAGAAAACTTACTGATAGCGAAGTTACGAATCTTCACAAACACCTAAGTGAACTCCTCGCAGATACACGTAAGATTCTAAAAAATCTTATCATGCAAGGTGGGAAAATTGACTCTTACAAGTTCCATGAATCAACTTTGTTGTTGCAACTTACTGTGGTATTACAAATTGGCAGAAAAAAGCATCTGAACCACTAACATCTCAAAAGACATCTGATGGAGATCTCATTTTTGTTCACAGCACACGGTGGGCAAATGGATCTATCTCATCTGCGTTTATCATACGAAAACTAGCAAAATGTCTTTGAAGAACAGCACAAAAGTCTCTGCAACGTTTTTTTTTTAAATCAACATTAGAAAAACATATTTAACCTAAAATAACGTCTCGCAGTGTCAGGCCAAAATTCGAAAAAAAAAACGGATTTTTTACGTTATCAATAAAAAAAAATACTTTCTGTAATTTACTTTTTTCTCTCAAATGTGTTATTTTATACCTTAAACATTTGTTTTACATGAGAAATAAAATTCAAAAATCGGGTTTAAAGTCAGTATGTAAAAATATTTTTTTTGTGTTTTTTTTTCAATTTCTCATTATTTCAATGTCGATTTGGAGACAAAATTTGTTATTTGATTCTAATGAAACTTTCTGTACAATAAAATTACGTCATTTAGCAACATAATTTCACTCTTAGATTAAAATTCAGCGTAATTTTTTTTTCCTCATACATCAGTGGCCCTCCTTATTGTGTAAGGCAAAGTAGAATACGAGGAGAAGACGTTCAAAGCAAAATTATCAACAGAGATCTACGAGTGTGATTGCACCATTATCTATCTGCAACTAAGCTATACATATATAGTATTTTCAT
Source organism: Agapetus fuscipes (assembly GCA_951799405.1). NCBI lineage: Eukaryota > Metazoa > Arthropoda > Insecta > Trichoptera > Glossosomatidae > Agapetus > Agapetus fuscipes. The sequence goes on from OX637344.1 coordinate 4,648,486, forward strand.
GCAGCGTTATACTAAAGGGGTCGCATGTGGCAAGTGGAACCTATTCATTTTAACAGGCAAGGTGGCTTTCCTTGCGCCAACTACTTCAGTTGAAATGGAGGTTTCCTAGCTCCCGAGGTGGCTGGTTTTCATTTCTTGTGAAGGCTGGGTAAGCAAGTATTTTAATTTGGATTTGAAATAAACATTCAATTTGGAAATAATTTCTGACACCCATCTGTAATCTGGTAAAAAGTTACAAAGATGAATTGACATTTCAGACTCATATTTAATGCATGGTCACAAGAATATGCATGTAAGTACATTTATCACATTCTATACGATCTGAGTTAAAAAAAAAGTAAAACACGATAATGCGAGAGTTGTTAAACATATTTTTTAAATCAATTTCCAGTTATCATGAGACACATTGGTATAGTACACATACAAGCATTCCTTACGTGAAATTATCTTTGATTAACATAAGACAAACAAGCACTTTATAATAATCTATAATCTAAATTGCAACGATGTATTAACATTCAGAGCTCATATCAAATGCATGCCCACAAACAGACACGTGTAAGTTCGCGCTTGTACATGCCGCGTGTGAACCTACAACATAAAAACCCAAATCTCAAATGAACATGCACCCTGCAACTCTTGCCAACCTTCCCTGAAACAGGGGTGACATTGGCAAAGTGAACTACCTTCTACAGGATGGGCGGACAGCTTCACCTACCTATATGAGTCAAGGAACATATACAACAAATTACATTTTTAAAATCAACAAATAATAATAATATGTATAAACATCAAAACAAATATAGAATACACAATTCTAATTTAAAGAACTATAGACCTAGCTGCCAACATAACAGATCAACCGCCATTTCTTTCTGTCCTTTCATTTCAGCGCTCAGGTGAAGATTAGTCAAGAAATAAGTAACAGACACGTTGTAGAAGTGTGAATGAAGTTTAGTGTCAATATGATTTTTATTTTCATGTAATAGCATTTTGCAAGATGGCAGACTTTTGATTCACGGCAAATATTTATAGAGAAGATTGTTCTCTCTCCATGTAATTACATATCAGCGCCACAATGTAAATTATCCTAGTACAAACAACTGTAATAAAGTGAAAACTTAATTACATCTAGGTACGTGAAATGAAGTGGAGGGAACCTTTGAAATTTAATATTGAAGAATATCACGTGTCCGAAATTTTAATTATCCTAAAAAATGTCATGTAACATGAAAGAGACTTATTTTAAATATGCTTTTAAAAAATAAGTAGAATTTGAATTCATCTCTGTTTTTGTTTTTAACTTTAACAGGTTTTAAAAAGAGATTGCTCATTTAAGTGGAATCGTGTGTTTTTGATGTTTTTTCTTCAATAATTATTTTAGAAATATTTTAATTCCTTTGACACAGATCTGAGAATATCTGATTTAAAATGTATGACATAACCTAAAAATACTGATGTTTTGAAATCAACAGTGGAATTGGGCCGGTTTTGCACTATAATCTATAATCTCTAATCTAAGTTGCAAGGATATATTCATTCAAAGCTCTCAGATGTATGCCCACAAACAAACACGTGTAGTTCGCGCTTACAAATGCTGATTGTGTACTTACAAATAAAATCCAAACCTCAAATGAACATAAGCCCTGCAACTCTTGCCGACATTCCCTGAAACAGGGGTGACATTGGCAAAGTGAACCATTTTTTACAGTATGGGTGGTCAACCTCATACCAACCTATAAGTCAAGATCTTCATTATTATAATTTTTCTCAGAAAGCAAACGTCACACGATTATATAATTAGGGTTCTCAGCAACCAATTACAAATTATTTGTAAGCTTTAATCCGGCTTTTATATGTGGTCATTGCGAATGGCATCTTGAAGATGTTATACCTACAAAATTTATAAGACTTTTTAAAGTTTGTGTATTCACACAGTGAAAATTCATTTTTATAAATAATTATAAAAAATTATAAAAAACACAGAGTTTTATTTTCACAAATTGAGTTTTTATTTCCACCTCAAGTACTTTCGACTTATTTACGTCATTATCAAGAGGATACTCTGAGTATATATATATGATAATTATTTATAAAATTTATAATCTAAGTTGCACGGATATATAACCTTGAAAATTCATATTAAATGCATGCCCACATATAGACAGACACGTGTAAGTGCTTGATCATCCATGATCAATTTAAAAACTTTAATTTCGGATATTCTAAGTAATCCTTTGATTCTTCTCATGTATTATGATAGGACCTATCTATCATCTATCTACGTATAATCCAAGTTGCAAAGATATACAACATTAAGGATTTATGTTAAATGTATTCCCACAAGCAGACACGTTTAAGTTCGCGCTTAAACATGCCGCATGTGAACCTACAAAATAATGCCTAATCTCAAATGAACATAAGCCCTGCAACTCTTGCCGACATTCCCTGAAACAGGGGGGACATTGGAAAAGCGAACCATTTTTTACAGTATGGGTGGTCAGCCTCATACCAACCTATAAGTCACGGAAATAAAAAACCAATCCTTCATATTTCATTCTTTTCACATTTCAACTTGTTTTATTTTTGTTTCAGATGTCTTCTTGAACCTCCAAAATGGACGAAAACTACGTAAACGTTTGGCTGGACAATGCCACGGAGGTCATCACAAATGCCACGGCGCTCCTGCCCTTCAACTCCTGGGATCCCACCACCCTGTCGTCCATGGAAGACGACGAAGAGTACACGCCGTACTCCGAGAGACCAGAGACCTACATTGTCCCAGCGGTTTTTGCCATAATCTTCGTGGTCGGAGTGCTGGGGAACGGAACTCTGGTGATTGTGTTTCTGAGACATCGGGCGATGCGGAATGTGCCAAACACGTAAGTTTTTGCCATTTTATTCGTTCAGTTTTGTCACAGTTTTTTTGGAAAAAGAAATTTTAAAATTAATGTAAGTTTAAATCTAAGCTGCAAAGATATTTATCATATAAAATTCATATTAAACGCATTTCCACAAGCAGACATGTATAAGTTTGCGCTAACACATGCCGGATGTGTACCAACAATATAAAAACCCAGGCGCGTGCATAGAGTATGGGCAAATACACTTCGGAATAAAAAAAATCTTCCATTCGTTTAAAATAACTCATTTGAAACTGATTGAAGTGCTAACGATGGCTCCAATCGAACTTCAATTTTGAATTTCAAATCAGAATATCAAGCTTAAATGTGATATTAGTTATTACCATATATTGCCCACATATTAGGCGCATGTGCCTGTATGGGATGCACGCCCCTGTAAAAACCCAATTTCAAATGAACATAAGCCCTGCAACTCTTGCCGACCTAAGGATCTCTTTTGTAAAAGAGACTATTAGCTTAATATGATTCGCAATGTACATTTGTACTATCCACTTCATCAATTGAAGTACTCGTTTAAACATAAAAGCTGCTATCAATTTACCTAATGGACATCCATATAGTTTTCAACAACAAAAACATTGAAATTTCAGCTGTACATCCATAAAATCATCCAGATTCACCTTCGAGGAAATTCAATCTCAATAAAAACAGAATCCAATAAAACAGAATGTTTGTTTCTGAACGGAGAGATCTCCTAATCTAGATTCCGAGAGCCCTCCATTAAACAAATAAAACAGAGAAAGAGGCAATGCTTCCCTAATAATTAAGCACATATACCAGGGAAAGCACACACAACTTTTCCAGAAGGTATTGTGTGTAACTTTTTGGGGATGAACTTAAAGAAGTTGCGACGGAAAAACTAATTTTCAAGACTTTTTCTAACCATGAAGATTTACGTATTTTCTTAGATTAAAGATGCATGGAAACGAAGAAAGAAAGAAAAACATATAAAAAAGTCATTGAAAGTCGTATCTTATCTTAGTTGCAAAGATTTATTAACATTTAAAATTCATATGAAATGCATGCCCACAAACAGATACGTGAAGTTCGCGCTTACAAATGCTGCATAACATAAACCCTTCAACTTTTTCCGACCATCCCTGATACAGGAGTGACATTGGCAAACTGAACCATTTTTTACAGTGTTGGATGTCAGGCTCATACCAACATATAAGTCAAGGAATACAAATAATAAATAACATTTAGGTATATAAAAACAAAGGAACCTTGAAAATAAATCAATATAAAACCTATTAGGTATATTAATAACATAAAATAACGTATTAATAAGCCTCGAATATAACAAATTAACATAACAGATTATAATTATCGAAAATTACAATATTGTTCCTAAGCTTTATTATATCTTATGTTGGCATGAGGCTAACAACCCATACAGAAAAAATGCCAATTCTTTTTTAGAGAAGTGCAAAACGAGTTGCAAGACTTATGTTAATTTCGAGATTTGTGTATATTTCTTTGAAACATATATTATTGGTAGATGGTTTGACAGTCTCTTATCGAAATCTAAAAAAAGTATTTGATTATTTTGTGTCTTTAATATCTAAGTCCGTTTAAATAAAACTAAAATAATGTTATTTTTAAAAATAAAAGTTTTTTTTTTAATATGAAGGGGCCCGTCTCATTGTCGGCGTTTCGTTTTTCTTGGTCTCTAAAAATCTTTTTCCGAGTGGAGAGCGCTTTCCGAGATGAATGAGTATTTGGGATTACACATTGTGTGATGGCTTTTCAGAGAAATCTCAAATCTGGACTAAGGGAGAATATAAATTAATCCTTTGAAAGGACCAGCATTGTGACAAAAATAATGCCATGCTCTGCCTTAATGCTATGTTCTGCTATAATGCCATGTTCTCCTATAATGCCATGTTCTCATGGAGTTAAAATTTCTATGAAGTGGCTAAAAGTTTGATTTAGTTCCAAAAGACATCAGGCATCCGTCATTGACGTTTTGATTTCACCAGAAATTGTTTCTCGTTTTGTCTCGCTTGCACGACATACGCAATGTTTTTTGTCCTTTTGTAACACACGACGTGTCTCTACTCCGTCTTTAATACGTGGTCCTAGTTGATGTTGTCTTGGTAACATCAATTGTTATTATTTCCACACACTTGCTTTTGAGCTTTAATGCTTTTAAAAGCTTCGATTATCCCTAATGTTCCTTTACTTTAAAAATATACATGTAAAAAAATGTTCCGGTCATATGTCATGGTATCTGATACAATATTCTATCATCAGAACATCTCTACGACAGCAAATGGCCGAAAGTTTGCGAGTGGAACATTTGAATTGTGGCCATCGCTGTTTGCAGATACAAAATCAAGTTAATTTACTCAAGTATAAACATAAAATAATTTTTCGATTAGGTTACACATCTTGAAGTGATAACTCACGAAAAGGCGCTATATAAATAAGCAATTATTATTATTATTACACCTGTTGACAATTGGAAGGTTACCGATAGACTCATTGTTTCTTTTCATTCCAATGAGCGCGTTAGCTCATTCCTATGTCTCAAAGGATTGTTTCATTAGCACATCTAGTTCTTATAATATATCTATGCACGTTCTGCCTAACTTCTTACGTTGTATCTACGAGATTTTGCCATAAAACCAAGTATTGCCATGAAAAATATCAATAGGCAACAAATACATTACTTACCTGCAACAATAGCAAGGGATAACAAAGATTGATTCAGAATTCTATCATTGTTTAGTATTTGATAAAAACAAAAAATATATAGAATTTTTTGCTATAAAGCTAAAACTATAGATTGAAACTTTCACGGCCGTTTGATGTTGAAGTCAGTGTTAATCAAAAAGTAAAAATAACTATCAAAAACAAGTACACAGATAAAAAAACCCGAAAAAGTAAACATGTCAAAGTTAGAACTGTTTGACAGTGAGTATAGTTAATTGTGTTAAAATTTTTAGAGTGTAATCCAAAGATGTGTGATGAGTCCATGGCTTTTTAAATAATCCGGTCGATAGATGATCCTTGACTTATAGGTTGGTATGCGGCTGACCACCCATGCTGTAAAAATGGTTCACTTTGCCAATGTCACCCCTGTCTCAGGGAAGGACGGCAAGAGTTGCAGGGTGTATGTCCATTTGAGATTTAATTTTTATGTTGTAGGTTCACATGAGGCATGTCCAAGCGCGAACTTGTATGTGTCTGGTTGTGAGAATACATGTAATGTGAATCTCCAATGTAACATATCTTTGCAACTTAGATTAGATTAGATTAGATTAGATAGCTCAGTTGTTAGAGTGCCTGCATTCCATGCCGAGAACTCGGGTTCGAATCCCAGCGAGGGTATCAGAAATGATTTCTTGTTTCGGTGTTAATTTCAAAACCCAAAATAAAAAAGCAAAGCTTACTCAGTCTTCACAAAAAAAAAGTACCAGCACCCTCGGAAGCTGCGAAGCTCCCACTTCAAATAGTTGTCGTAAGGCCCGCTCCACTTGCCTGTAAAAATAAATAGATTACACTCGCCAAATACGGACCTTTTTTGGAGAACGCAGCTAAAAGTTTCACTAAATGTGAAGCTAAGTTGCGTTTGAACTTAACATTATTTGTGATATAAACAAATTCCATTAACGTTTCATTGTGTAGATTTTTCTTTGATTTTACATCAAAGAGACTTTTCTGAGACGATGACAATAGAAACGTAAGGATGCCCATACTTTCATACAAAGGCATTATGTATACTATATGTAGGTGTCATAGCTTTTATAATTACGAAAGCTTTGATTTCACACGGTGTCTTTCATTCTACGAAAATCATTATTTGTATTGATGTCATTAAAACATCAAAAAGAAAACTAGAGTATTGTAGTTTTTCATATGAATATTCTTGAAACATATTTTCAGAAATCAATCTGTACTGAGTTTCAAAGAAATAAGTTTTTTTTTTTTTAACTATTGTAGTTTTTATTTCAAAAGTCACAAAAAAACAGCTTGCATATACAGGGATTTCAAAAATAAAAATAAAAATCTTTGTTAAAAATATATTTTAGGAAATAAATTCCTTTAATGACAGCATTACTTTATATTGTACGTTTTACTTTTTTTTTTTTTACTTTAATTTTTTGTATACAATAGCGAATTGATGAAAGGATAAAAAAAAACATGCAGACCGGGAAAATTGATGTACCTTTTATATCAACCTTACAAATGTTTCATAGTGAGTGTGTATATTTTTTTTTTCTTGATTAAGATCTTGAATCTTGGGTTGATATTTCATTGACTATCACTTTTTTAGATTATCGCGTGGAAGGGGGATGGATATATGGAAAGTATGCATGTGTGAGGGAGATAGATAGCAAAAAGTTACGGGTTCGTGAATGGTTTATGGCTTACGTTCTTTCGAGTTTGGTAGTAAAGCATGACAATGGGTGGCATATATCATCGACAGTGAGAGTTGGCAGCAGTGCTATGACCAGTTGACACAAAAATTATCTCAAAATAAAAATAAATGAAGCCATGTCAAAGTTACAGCTCATTAAAATAAAATTGTTAAGTTTACTAAAATATCCTTAGCTATATACATATATAAATAATATCAAAAACATTCGCTCTCCTTCACAGTTGTTTATTTTGTTCGCTCTATACCAGGGCTAAAACATCGTTTTCCCCAAATGTCATTGTTAATTTTGGAAGGCTTATTTTTGAGATTTCTTTGTAAGTTCTGGGAACACAATAATTATGTATCAGTAGTGGTGACGCATTAGTAGCGCCATCTGTTTTTATTTTTATTAATTTACTAAAGAAGCGAATTTCATGTTGATTCTGTCACAAGCTGAAAAAAAGTGCGGATAAATCGCGAGATGTCAGTATTAACCTTTTTGACGCGGAGCGATGTGAGATTAGCAATGCATTATTGACTTCCGTTCTACCGTCGTTGTAATACAAACATGTTTTTGTGTGTGTCGAACGATTTGAAATTTAACCCGTAAAAATCCGTAAAAATCACATTGACTTTTTTAATATTTCTATAATTTGTGATTGTGATATGTAATGTGATTGTTTCATATAACATCCAAGTACGGTAGTTGTGAACAGAGCTCATCATCAGGATCCTGGGAAGACGATCATCATTTTGGACCAACGCAGCACAATTGGGTGAGTGGCAGGCCTTTGATCATCGCTTCTTTTTGGTACGGGAAGGTCGTCCAACCATTGAAAGCCACCTAGTGAAGGTCGGTTTTTGTTTGAGAGAAAATATCTAGGCATTAGATCTAGGTATTTTCATAACTCTCATTTGGAGGAATACGGTGTAGTTTCTTCATTTGTTTTTTTCATATTTATATACTCCCTGTGGGGTAATGGTTACGCGTTGCCCCTCCAAGTAGAAATCTTAAAATATTGCTTTAATTCAAAATTGAGCTAGTGAGCTATTGATTTAAAAAAAAATGTAATTTGTCGTGTATGTTCCTTGACTTATTAGGTTGGTATGCGGTTGACCCCCCATGCTGTATAAATGCTGTATAAATGGTTCACTTTGCCAATGTCACCCCTGTTTCAGGGAAGGACGGCAAGAGTTGCAGGGTGTATGTCCATTTGAGATTTGGTTTTCATGTTGTAGGTTTACATGCGGCATGTGCAAGCGCGAACTTGTACGTGTCTGCTTGTGAGAATGCATAAAATGTGAATCTCCAATGTTACATATCTTTGCAACTTACATTAGATTAGATTAGAAATGAAGACGTTCAGCTAGAGTTTTCCAGCTAGGCTTTGACCTATTGCGTGAGTCTTTCATGGCTCATTTTGAAATCACGATCTCTCCAAAATTACCTCCTTGCTCCGGTTTATCCAAAATTTGCTTCAATACATTCCTTGATTTATTGTTTTAACCATGTAATCTATAATCTATAATCAAAGTTGCAAGGATATACTCATTCAAAGCTCTCAGATGTATGCCCACAAACAAACACGTGTAGTTCGCGCTTACAAATGCTGATTGTGTACTTACAAATAAAATCCAAACCTCAAATGAACATAAGCCCTGCAACTCTTGCCGACATTCCCTGAAACAGGGGTGACATTGGCAAAGTGAACCATTGTTTACAGTATGGGTGGTCAGCCTCATACCAACCTATAAGTCAAGGAATACGAGTAATAAATAACATTTAAGTAAAAAAAACAACAACAACAACAAAACCTTAAAAATAAATCTATACAAAAAAAAGAATAATAAACTCTTAATAAGTAAGCTCCTGAATTTGTATCATGAAAGAAAACCTTCACTTTAGGAAATGATTTCTTTTGATACATTCACTTTTTCTCTGTTTGTTTGATTTCCGGAAAGATCTTTTATGAAGCGACAAATCTATAAATACTCTTCATTTCAAAAGAAGAAAAAAAACAGCATTTCTGTGTGTGGGTGTCGGCAACCATTTACGCTTCCACCCTTCACAAAAAGAAAGTTTATTTTTTGTTAATCTCTGGAAAACAACGCTGAAAGATTTTCCAATTCATTAGACGCCATGTACCTAATGGTAACTTGGTGACCGTAAAAATACAGAAAAGAAAAGATAAAGTCGCCGGGCTCGTGTACTATTTTTTTTTTATCCATGAGATCTTTTAATTGAAGAGCGAAGAAAGTTTTTACATCGAATTAATTTCTGAAGATAGATGGTGAAATCGGGAAAAATGTGTTCTTACTTATCGTAGTGGTATTGATAGTCTTTACATGAAAATATAAATAATGTATTTATACAGTATAGTCGTGTCGATAGCTCAGTTGGTAGAGTGCTTGCGTTCTATGCCGTGAGCCCAGATTCGAACCGCACCGAGGGTATCAGAAATGATTTCTCCTTTCGGTGTTTATATCAAACTACAAAATAAAATACCAATAATGTTTATTCAGCCTTCGCAAGAAATGAGTATCATCCCTTAGGAAACCTCCGCTTCAACTAAAGTGGTTGGCGTAAGGCCACACTCCTTATCTGTAAAAATAAATATGGTCCACCCGCCACATGTAGAACTCTTCGCGGATAACGCAGCAACGAGTTACAGTATATGTATAGCTAAGTTACTTTTTTTTTTTGCAACTTTCTATGAATTTTTTATACATCTTTTCTTTATTTATTTGTTTAAAGCTCCTAGATTTCATCCTTTGGTTCTATACGGCTCTAAGCTCATATGCGTTTCACAGTTAAGAATTTAATAATTATTTCATGACGATTCGACATTTCCGCAGAAAAAACCAAGCACGCAATTTCAGCAGAGATAATTGCAGACTGTTCCTGAAATTCCGAAATATGTGACATTAATGGAGGTCGATCGTTACGTATGGAGGAAATCGCTCCTCATTACATGGGCAGTAAAATAGGGGTCGTTTGCATATTTTCCTGCTTCTCCTGAAATTAGCTTTTGTTATCATATGATAGTTAAGGTCATTCAAAGAACTATTCAATATTTTTTTTAAATAATACTTTGGTAGAAGGCTGACTTCCCATACTGCAAAAAAAAATTTTTTTATCAAAGCCACCATGATTTTAAGTTGTATTAATTAATACATATAAAATTAATAATGTTAATTAAGTTCTTCTTCACATGTTATTAAAAGTACAATTTATTGTATGAAAACACCGAAAGCGCTCGAAAACATAAAGAAACTTTTAAAGAAAAACTTTGGGTGAAACGCGTCAATTTTTCAAGTCACCCCTGTTTCAGGGATGGTCGGCAAGAGTTGCAGGGTGTATGTACATTTGAGATATGGTTTTTATATTGTAGGTTCAAATGCGGCATGCGCAGGCGCGTACGGCAAAAATGGCAAATTTTGGGGAAAACCACTCTTTAATACTTTCCGTAAACTTTACTTTACTCAAGTTTTGCAACCCGTACTCAGGGTACTGGTTATCGATTTAATGCAGTGTTTACAAACCTTTTTTCGCCCATTACCTTTTTATGCGTAATATATAAGCCCATTATCACCCCCTTGTGTCTAAATAAAAATATTAGATTGGGAGGGCAAATTATAAATTATTTTTTCAAATTTGCTTTTCGCTGTGTTGAAAAAAATAATCAGCCTTAACAAAGACTGGTTCTCGCTTGAGAATTGGCCGTATCTTGCTTGAAAATTTGCGCTTTTTATAGCGACGACAAAGCTTGCACAGAGCTCATGAGGTGTGATTCACACCAAAAAAAACATTTGTAAATTTTTTATTATTTATAAAATTAATTGAAAAACAAATCAGAATCCAACAGCTCGCGGTGTTGTCGAGCAGTCACCCATCCAAGTACCATGCAACTATGTTAGTTGGCTGGGTGGATGAGAAGAAATTCCGTTACATATTAAAGTACAAGCGATGAATATGGAATGTGCTGTTGTCATGACAACGTTGCTGCGCGGATTTTACAGTTTTCATTTTTTTTTGTGAACTTGTAATCAAAAATCCCATCACACTGTTGAAGATAAAATAAAATAAAACAGTATTGTTTCATGGAAATAATTTTTCATTTAAGCAAGAGTCCATTTTTTCATCGAAAAAAAATATCTAGAAAATGAAAATTTAATTTATTTGTCCTTTTACAAATTTAATAAAACAGGTCTGATGTCGAAACATTTTTTTCCAGGTTCATTTGATAATTCTTACAATAACTTCCTTGATCAATAATAATAATTTAAGGCTGATTTGTTTGGTAACCGCTGTTTTTGTGTGAATCACACCTTAAGAGCCTTCAACCTGTTCAACCCAAGGGTTACCGGTCTTTGGTTAAGATTACATACACAATGTAAAAAAATACATTTAAAACAAAATAAACAATACGAAATTTATCCCCATTGAAACCATGCGGTCTACTTTATTATCATTTTTCCTCATTTTAAAAGGGAACCCGATGGGAATCGAGTTGTATGGCACCTTCGCTTCATTATTGTACACGAACTTGCTTGCTTGTTTGTGGGCATGAATTTAATATAAACTTTAAATGTTCATATATATTTGCAAAGACTGTTAGCCCTTCTAATAAATAACCTTATGCTACCCTTATGGAGATTATGACGATGAGCAAAGTTTGCAGGTTTCTATTTATGTGGAAAACGGTCTAAACTTTAAGCGCACAAGTTGTCTGCTGTCATTTCGGGCAGCGTAGACTTCCATATAACAGACCAAAAGCTCTACGATACTATGGCGTAGCACACTAACGTGTACACTAGAGATGGCATGAATATTCGGCTACCGTTTCGTAATATATTTCGTTTACACGGCTACTATTCGGTATTTAATTCGCAGCCTTACATAATTGTAACAGACTAAAGGCTCTACGATACTATGGCGTAGCATAGAAACATATAGAATATAGATGATGGTATGAATAGTCGGCTACTATTCGGTATTTGATTCGTAGTTTTTCATACAACATACCAAAAGTTCTACGATACTATAGTATACGATAGTACGCTATAGCGTAGAATAACAATATAGACTAGAGATGACATGAATATTCGGCTACCGTTTGGTATTATATTTCGCTTACTCGCGTACCATGGTATTTGATTCGTAGTCTTTCATATAACAGATCAAAGTCTCTACGATACCATGGTGTAGCATAGTAACTTGTAGACTAGAGATGACATGAATATTCGACTACCGTTTGCTATTATATTTCGTTTACTCGGCTACTATTTGGAATTCGATTCGTAGCCTTTCAGATAACAGACCAAAGCCTCTATTACTACTGCGTAGCATAAAAACATATACACTAGAGATGTCATGAATATTCAATTTTTTTCAAGTAAGTTCGATATTTTATGTTACGCCGATCGTTCTGTGGGTTGATCTATAATATAAGTTGCAAAGATATATAAACATTTAAAATTATTTTTAATGCATGCCCACAAACAGACATGTGTAAGTTTGCGCTTATATGTATTTTTTTTTATTTTTTTTTTTTATTTTAATATAAGACATTTTAAGTACATACATTACATTTTTCAAACTTATTTCTATTACATAATATTCAATTGTTTTATATGCTATACCTCACCAAAAAGAGTCAAAGCTCTTGTGTGTGGTGAGGGATTCACAATTAATTTAGTCAATAGTAATAACAAATTTATTTCAGTTATTTAATATATTTAAATTATAAACTAGAAATTTATTTAAGTTACTTCATACACTTAAGTCAAATACTTATGATGTGTATTTTCAGTGTGAAGAGATCTGATATGTGGAGAAATCAAATTAAAATAAGAAAAAACTGTATAATAAACAAAAGCAAATATATAAACATAGATAATATAGGCAAGTAGGTACCAAAGTATAATAAAATAAAAACATACATACATATGATTTATAGAGGTCTACATATGATTTATAGAGGTATATTTAATAATTAAAATTCAAACCTGATTTGAACATGAGCCCTGCAAGTTTTGTCGACTTTCCATGAAACATAAGTGTCATTGGCAAAGTAAACCATTTTTAACAGTATTGGTGGTCAGGTTTATACCAAACTATAAGTCAAAGAATAACCGATATTCGAATATTCATATTCACTATTCACGACATCACTAAAGTTGTCGTAGAGGTCTAGAATACCTGGTAGACCTCAGCAGCATCATAAGTCACGTAACTTTGCTAGAGATCAGGAGGGTTTTGATATGGAAAATAGTTTAAAGCAGTTGAAGTATTAAGCAATAATCGTTGTACGCAATCTATGGTTAAGGTAAACTACGCAAGCTGCAGAGATGTGTGCTCGGATATTGAAATTTGACATTATATTTCCAAATCTATTTTTAGGCTCACAAATAATCAATAATTAACATAAATAAATAAAGTTATGCATTCCAACACCAGAACGGGAAAGCGTTGTATCAACTGAGCTATCGACCGGACTTGCTCTAAATGTATGCAAATGAAATCTTCCTTGATTTCAGTGGTGGGGAACCTCATGGGACGGCTGGCAATCTTGCAAAGGTCCACCGCAGTAGCCCGGAAGGAATAATTAATGGCTCCTCGAGTCCGCAAGGTTGCAGCGAGATTAAAAGATGCCATCTTGAATGGTTAAGCAACAGAGAAACGCTTCATACAACTCATAAGAAACTTTGCAATAATTTGAACAAGTCTGTACAAAATAGCTGAATTACCAATACGTAATAATGCCCTAATTATACATTTAAAAACGGTGATCAGTACCCTTAGTACGAGTTACAAAACTTAAGAAAAGTAAAGTTTACGGAAAATATTAAAGAGTGATTTCTCCCAAAATCTGCCGTTTTTGCTACAAAAGAGTTACAGTGATGAAGAAAATCAAGTTCAAACAAACAAAAACGACAGATTTTGGGGGAAATCACTCTTTAATAATTGTCATAAACTTTACATTACTCAAGTTTTGCAACTCATACTAAGGGTACAGCTTGATAAACGTTTTATTAACAAACTCCTGGTTTGAATCCCAAGACAAATAAATACAAAAAATAATCTGTAATTCTTACCCAATATATCGACACCTTGAAGATCAAACTGAATAATTGGTACACTAAGCTAACATGAGTTTCTTAGATAAATACACCTTTTTTCCTAATTCCTACAAGGGAAAACACAAAAAAGTGTTAAATTCCTGTAGTTTAAAAGTTTTTCATGAGCACTGCCTTTTAATCAGTTTTACCTTGAAGGTGGCGATATGTGATGTCATATTGTTACTTGGGAAAAGGCCAACTATTTTTTTTGTTGTTAGCTGCTAAAGACTCTAATCGCATAGACTTATGAAATACATAGGTTTTCGTGAGGTAATTTTTAAAATATGAGTAAATAAAAAAGTAACTAAATACAGTTGAAATGTGCTATAATATAATCTATAATCTAAGTTGCAAGGATATATTCATTCAAAGCGCTCAGATGTATGCCCACAAACAAACACGTGTAGTTCGCGCTTACAAATGCTGATTGTGTAGGTACTTTCGAATAAAATCCAAACTCAAATGAACATAAGCCCTGCAACTCTTGCCGACATTCCCTGAAACAGGGGTGACATTGGCAAAGTGAACAATTTTTTACAGTATGGGTGGTCAGCCTCATTCCAACCTATAAGTCAAGGAATACGAGTAATAAATAACATTTAAGTATAAAAAAAAAAAAAAAACATAAAAACACAATCATAGGTAAACATGCACAGACATAAACTCATACATTCGTAACACTAGCTTCTACAACGTACATAATAAATCATTAGAAGTGATAAATCATTTTTTTTCAATTAAATTATTATGACATTTGAGAAATAATAAAACAGATGGTTTTCAAGGTGAAATAAAACGTTATCAAAAACCGTAGGTAATTATATTATCACTTAATGAACACCTATCCAATGCAGCTGCCAATTTATATATTTTTACTCTTAAAAAGTGTCTTGTCATCAAGTTTCCGTGGTGTAGTGGTTATCACATCCGCCTAACACGCGGAAGGCCCCCGGTTCGATCCCGGGCGGAAACATTTTTGCATTTTTTTAAGACTTTCTTTGAAGACATTGTGAAATACATTTATTAATAAGAATACACTTTGCCAATGTCACCCCTGTTTCAGGAAATGTCGGCAAGAGTTGCAGGGCTTATGTTCATTTGAGGTTTGGATTTTATTTGTAAGTACACAATCAGCATTTGTAAGCGCGAACTACACGTGTTTGTTTGTAGGCATACATCTGAGAGCTTTGAATGAATATATCCTTGCAACTTATCTAATCTAATCTAATCTAAGCTGCAAAGATATATATCATTTAAGATTTTTATTAAATGCATTCCCACAAGCAGACATGTATAATTTCGCGTTAACACATGCCGCATGTGGACCTACAATATAAAAACCCCAATCTCAAATGAACATAAGCCCTGCAACTCTTGCCGTCCTTCCCTGAAACAGGGGTGACATTGGTAAAGTGAGCCATTTTTTACAGTATGGGTGGTCAGCCGCATACCAACCTATAAGTCAAGGAACATACATCACAAAACACATTTTTTAAATCAATCAAAAATGAAAAATGAAAACCAGCCCCCCGGGAGCTGGGATACCCCCACTTCAACTGAAAGTGGTTGGTGTGAGGCCGGCCCCCTTACCTGTAAAAATAAATCGGTCCTGAATCGCCTCATGCGACTTCGGGGATAACGCACGCAAGAAGTTACACGATTTCGAAGTGCTATCACTGGACCACGGACCGGCAAGGTGACTAGAAAAAAAGGTAAAAGAAGAAGAAGAATTTATCGCAGTCAAAAAATATCTACTGCTTTATTAGGTAGGTACCTGCATAAATACCTACATGATTGAAATGAGAGCAAGGTGACGAAATTTATTTTTGAAACAATTTAGTGAAAGTCCAGCATGCAGTTTCCGTGGTGTAGTGGTTATCACATCCGCCTAACACGCGGAAGGCCCCCGGTTCGATCCCGGGCGGAAACATTTTGAATTTTTCCTTTTTTTTCATTTCTTATTAATCAATGGAAGAAAAGACCATTGATTCTAAATTATTTCTAAACATTTTTTCCAATACTTATATTGTCGTCTTACAAGTAAAAGTGACCAAAAGATTTTTTTTAAGTAATTGGATTAAAAATTATTATTGGACATAGTATAAATGTGGATGAAATGTTTTTTCTTAAATCGCAATTTTTGTAAATAAAAAATCGGATAAGTCGAAATTCTTCTTAAATGGATACAAGTATGTTACGAGTATGTATTGTTGCGAATGTGTTATTGTGTGTCTGTGTGAGGTCGTGTGCGTTGTGTCTGTGTGAGTCTCTTAAGTCTCTAGATGAAAGTACCTACTTAAATAATTGTATGTGAGTGTTTACTGTAATATTCTCGATTATTAATGAAATAAATTGAATATTTTGGCGAAATCTCGCATGTGCCATTGCTCAATGTTTCGAGAATAACTTTTATTCTCACCTATAAATAGATACCAAGATGCTCTGTAGCCAGACTAGTATCTTAGCCGTCGAGTTATACAGTTAAAAGCAACTCTGTTTACTTATCGAATGTGACCCGTATCTGAAAGAAATGGTGCACAATAAATAACCGCATTTTTTTATTAAATTGAAACCGGTAAAATAATAACTTTATCTACATGAAAGTTAAGGGCATTTACAAGTAGTAGATAAGTTCTCTCTGATTTGCATGTTAAGCCTCCAACAAAGTTTGCGATCTTCGCTGCTGTTAGCACATTTGCATAAACGCAAAACCAACAGAATCCACGACTAGTTTGTCTGCATCAGTACTGAATATCACGGTATGAAGCTGACCACCCATGCTGTAAAAAAAATATCCCTTTGCCAATGTCATGCCTGTTTCATGGAACGTCGGCAAACGTCGCAGGGCTTATGTTCATTTGAGATGTATGGCTTTATTTTGACATTTCTTAATCTATAGGTTGGTATGAGGCTGACCATCCATACTGTAAAAAATATTCCCTTTGCCAATGTGATGCCTGTTTCAGGGAAGGCCGGCAAACGTTGCAGATTTTATTTAATTTTTTGAGGTTTTAGTCTTTACTTTGTAAGTTCACATGCACCATGTGTAACTGCGAACTTACACGTATCTGCTTGCGGGCATGCATTGAATAATATTAATAAAGTTAATACCGATAAACAGTGATCAACTGATCACCCACCGCCATGTTTAATTCCGTTCTATCTTCAAATAGATACGGTAAGATCTACCGACGCGACAGCCATCGATTATTGTTATGATTTATTTTTTAAATTAAGTTTAAAAATGGTTCACGATTCCCAAAAAATATATCCTTCACAATAATTATGATGAAGAAAAAAAAATCAAAAAGTTTCGCCCAACGTGGGGCTCGAACCCACGACCCTGAGATTAAGAGTCTCATGCTCTACCGACTGAGCTAGCCGGGCTGTTGTGGTCCGCTGCCAAAATTAACCTGACCTACAAAACTAGAAGCACTTTCTATTCTTATCGCATTCCGTCTCAGTGTTACGATTAGACTTGACAAGATATCAATGCAAGATAATTCAAAGAATATTGCTTTTAATTCACAAATTAATTAAAGGCTAGTTTTGTTTGTAAATCATGTCTCTCAGCTCATGTTGTGTTTCCATTGTCAAAACATATTTGAAAAACTGTGAAGCATTGACAGATAAAACTAAAATAAGAGCATAGCTCTCAGAAATTTAAAATAATTACTAAATTATTTAAACTTGTACAAAGAAACAATCTCTGAAATCTAATGAGTCTCCCGCACAGGATTTCTTTAAAAAAAAGTAAACATTTTTTTCTTATGCCTTATCTATGTAGCTGTTATCAAAATTATGAAGAAACCGCTCAAACCTCGTACTCAAAAATGTTCTAAAATGTATCTTCTGGTGTTTCTTTAATCTAAGTTGCAAATTCATATAACATTTGAGATTCAACATCAGAGGGCTCTTGAGGTGTGATACACACAAAAACAGCGCTCACCAAATAAATCATCCTAATATTATTATTTATTATTAATATAACATGCATTCCCGCATGTGGGTTTACGACATAAAAATCCAATCACAAATAGTTTGTATACCTGGGAAGTAATTTTGAAAAAGATAGAAGAATGACCGGTGAATTTGAAAGAAGAGTAATGAAGGGCAGGTGTGTACTGGGTGCCACAGCTTGTATCGCCAAAAATCAAAACATATCTAAAAATGCTCGATTGGCGGTACACAGTGGCACACTTTTACCCACCTTGATGTATGGAAACGAGGCCTGGACGGTGAATGAAAGTGAAATTAGTAAATTCCATACTGTTGAAATGGACTTTCTAAGAAGTATGATTGGGAAAAAACGGAGTGACAGGGTGAGGAATGATTTTGTAAGAGAAGAATGTGGTGCAAGAGAAAGTGTGAAAGTGAAGATTAAAAGAAGTTTGTTAAGATGGTTTGGGCATATGGAGAGAATGAATGAGGAAAGACTGACGAAGAAAGTATATGTTGGTAGAATAGATGGATGTCGTGGTAGAGGAAGACCGAGAAAGGTATGGATGGACCAAATATCCGAAATTGCGAATGAATGGAATATCTAGAGTCATAATAAAAGAAGAGCTTGTATGAAGAAGGTTATGACTCTGGAGGAAATGAAAGAAGTATGCAAAGATAGAAAGAAATGGCGGTTGATCTGTGATGTTGGCGTGGGTTTGTTAAAGTAAAATTGGTTTTATGATTTAGTTTTTTATGTCGATGTATGTATTGTTATTTATTGATTTAAAAAAAATGTAATTTGTCATGAATGTTCCTTGACTTATAGGTTGAGATGACTAGTGTGGTGGTGCATTTATCTTTGTTTCTTGTTTTTTATTTTTTGTTTTCTGATGTTTTTTGATCTTTTTTGATCTTCTTAGCCTCCAACTTTAATTTATTTTTATTGTATTCTATCCTTTGTCTTGTATACATAATGTCTCACCAAATGACGTTTAATTTAATCTATTAATTCATATTTTTTCATAATTGCCATATAAAACTATTGTAATGTTAATAGAATTTTTACTGAATATTTTACCTACCTAACTGAATTTTATACCTCTTGACCAATTTTATTTATTTTTAATTATTAAAATAGACTTATAATAAATTAATTAGTTATTACCAAATAGATCTTCTCTTACTTGTTTAATTTATTTTATTTTATTAATTTAAAATTTTACTGTATGTTTTTACCTACCTGACTATCATTTATACCTATTGACAAAATTTCATAAAATAAAATTTATTTTCTGTAATCAATAATCATACCTGATGATGACCTTCTAGGTCGAAAACGTTAGTAACTTACTCTAAAGCAGGCCTGGCCAACCCAAATTGCACCCCGGGCCGCATTGATGGCCTAAAATTTCCCCAAGGGCCACACATACAAACATTTTACAAAAAAAACGAAACGACAACCAGATGTGAAAAGAAAACACGCATTGAACCAACAACGAAAAATGTATTTATGTAGTAAACAACATAAAATTTGTTTTAAGAGTAGAAAAATATTTTAACAAAAAAAATTATTACTTAACACTTACCTTGACAGAGGAAAAAAATCTTAATTCCCCCCCCCCTCCACGAAAATGTTTTTGCGAGAAAAATTCGATATTTTTTCAAAATTGCACCCCCATATTACGCATTAACGCTTAAGGCGTGTTATAAAGCTACATCTGCCGTTTTTGTTTCTTACACTTTATGGTCTTAGAAAATTAGTCACAGTAATGAAATAAATCAAGCAAGTTTATAATTTTTTTATCTTAATTATAATGCTTGAGCAAAATATATAACTTAAGAATTGCCACCACAAAAAAAAAAAAAAAAAAAAAAAACGCGTTTTTTTACATTTTTAGCTTTTTTTCGTGTGTGCTGTATTTCGGATTTTTTCTTTGCTTTTTAATTACAGAACTATACATTGTTTAGCTTCCGTACTTAACATTTTTTTTATAATGTCAATAGTTTTTGAGTAAATATGGAAAAACTGTGTTCTTTGATTTAATTAAAATTTAATTCATTAAGTAGTTTCAGTTTTTTCATATTTACTCAAAAACTATTGACATCATAAAAAAATGTTAAGTACGGAAGCTGAAGAAAATATAGTTCTGTAATTAAAAAGTAAAAAAAAAATCCGAAATACAGCACACACAATAAAAAAGCTAAAAATGTACAAAAAACGCGTTTTTTTAAAATATTTTTTGTGGTGGCAATTCCTAAGTTATGTATTTTGTTCAGGCTTTATAATTAAGCTAAAAAATTAATAAACATGCTTAATTTTTTTCATTACTGTACCTATTTTGCTAATACCATAAAGTGTAAGAAATAATAACGGCAGATTTAGCTTTATAACGCGCCTTAAATGTGTTGCCGCTGCAACTTAAATCGCTGAAAAATATCTCTAGTCCAGTCAAATAGTGTTTTTACTAGAAAAGTTCTGGGGTAGCTTTGATTTCAAAATTGTACAAATTTAACGACAGTAAAGTTCTTAAATAAAAACATATATAAATGCATAATTTAAAAAAATCATCACACATGACCGCGGGCCGCACGTAAAGGCGCCGCGGGCCGCGGGTTGGACAGGCCTGCTCTAAAGATTGTAATCTTTAAATATATTCATGTGAAAATAAACAGTGTTTTTGAATTCCTCAAAAAATTTTAAACTATAACTTATAGGTTGTTATGCGGCTGACCACCCATACTGTAAAAAATTGGTTCACTTTGCCAATGTCACCCCTGTTTCAGGGAAGGACGGCAAGAGTTGCAAGGCTTATGTTCATTTGAGATTGGGTTTTTATATTGTAGGTCCACATGCGGCATGTGTTAGCGCGAAATTATACATATCTGCTTGTGGGAATGCATTTAATATAAATCTTAAATGATATATATCTTTGCAGCTTAGATTAGATTAGATTAGAATAATAATAATATTTTGGCATTTTTTTTATATAGCGCCGTTTAGTGGCACTAACCACCCCAAGGGCGCTAAACATAAGCCCTGCAACTCTTGCCGACCTTCCTTGAAACAGTGGGGACATTGGCAAAGTGAAACATTTTGTACAGTGTGAGAGGTGAGTCTCATACCAAGCTGTAATTCAAGATATCTTAATTGATTCCTTGCATAATTGTTCCAGATTTTTCTTATTCGTATTTTCGAATATTATTTCCAGAAAATTAAAAATTAAATTAATTAAACCTAACTACTCGCATGAAATTGAGTTTGGAAAGCATCGGAAGTGAAAAAATATTAATTACCAAAGTTGAACGAATTTTGTCACGAAATCGGAAAGTTTTCCGACATTTCTAAAAATCAATTATTTCGTTTTCACGCCGATACTCTGAAAATCCATCTGGCTTAAAAAATAATGTTTTACGTCGAAAATTAGAGATGTTATAGACATCCGTATCCGTAACCGAAACTATCGGAAATTCGAAAAAATATATAACCGTATCCGTAACCGAAACTATAGAATATTCGAAATAAAAAAAATAGCCGTAACCGAAACTATCGGATATCTGAAATAAAAGTATAACCGTATCCCTAACCGAAACTATCGGATATCCGAAATAAAAATATAAACGTATCCCTAACCGAAACTATCGGATATCCTAAATAGAATTATAGCCGTATCCGTAATTAAAACTATCGGATATCTAAAATAAGAATATAGCCTTATTCGTAACCGAAGTCCGAAACTATAGAATATCCGAAAAAATATACAACAGTATCCGTAGGGGGATTCATAGGGGGAAGTGTGACTGTGAGCTGTGACATAGCCAAAGGATATTTGTATTGTCCCGAATTCATTTCGAGAACCCATGTATTAAAATTAAAGGATTCAGTAAAGATACCTTGACTAATAGGTTGGTATGAAGCTGACCACCCATGCTGTAAAAAATGGTTCACATTGCCAATGTACCGCCTGTTTCAGGGAACGTCGGCAGAAGTTGCTTGACCGTGCTGAATTAACTTTGATTCAATTTTTAATGCATGAATTCTTTGTCTTAGTCCCTTTATTTTTTAATAGTTTCGGGGTAAAATAGTTTCGTGGTTTTTAAAAATAGATTCCTTTGGGAAGAAACATAAAATGTCTCAAGGAAATATGAGAGGTGAGACTCTTTTATACAGCTATTATAAACTTATTCTTAATTCAAAAACCTTTTTTAAGACATAGTTTTATTTTCACATTTTTTGAGTTAACAATGCCTAAGCGCTATCGGACTTTATCCGTCCATGTTCAGAGGCTAACTGAGGTTAAAAACAAAAGGGTTTAAATTCAAGGTAGGAAAGAGAAAAATAAAAATGAATTTTCACTCTGTGAATGCACTAACCCTAGAAAATATAAACTTATTTCTTAGAATCTAAATGATTGTTACTATATGTGATTTTAGATTCATACCATGTTATTCACACAGCAAATCCATGACTCAACCGCCACCTAACGCGAATTTTCAATACAGCAACAACGATAATCCACGGATCAGTTGTGGATCAAATGCCTTATGAATAACATTGATAACGTTTTACTTAGATATATTTAAAATTCACATAAAATCAGCAAAATACTTTATTATACACAAATGTTTTTTTTTATTTAAAAACAATTTTCTTATTTTAATTAAAACAAAATAAAAACAATAAACAACTATTTGACTAAAAACATTTCATGGCACAACTTTTGTTGGAAGTGTCTTTGTATTATTTAATCACGCTTTATGTTTAATTTAATTATAAATTAATTTACTGAAAAATAAAAAGAAGTATTTAAATAAAAACATGAAAACGTGGCGTTGCGTCTGTTAAAAGGATTTTAAAAATAAATAACAAAAACATAACCTCGAGAGTTTCTTAAAATAAAAATTATAATCAGAGTCTCTTTTATAATGTTGTGTCACGGCAATTAGGTTAAATTAAAAATACGGAACATTTTTTCTTGTTACAACTTTTATTAAAACGGACAAAGCTTTATTACGTAACAAAGAAACATGATTTTTTTGTGTTTGTCTTTCATTTAATGAGGGAAATATAAAAATACCTTTCGAAGGTAATTTACATTACGTTTTTTCCATAAAAAAAACCCACGTTTTTTTTCGATTAAAAAAAACGCTTTATTTCACTTTCCTGCTGTTCATAGATTAGATAGACTAATGTTTGACTTATTGGATTGAATGTTTTATTCGTTTCGTAAAGTAAATATTAAGAAAAAGATTAAGGAAATATAAGTGTACCTCTGCTTTCATAAAAATAGTGTTCGTCAGTAAATGAAGGACGCTCATCAATATATGATGTAAGTTGCTAGGAGATAAATGATCCTAATTAATTTAATAATCCTAATCTAAAATGTTATTTGTTGTATATATTCCTTGACTTATAGGTTGGTATGCGGCTGACCACCCATGCTGTAGAAAATGGTTCACTTTGCCAATGTCACCCCTGTTTCAGGGAAGGTCGGTAAGAGTTGCAGGGTGTATGCCCATTTGAGATTTGGTTTCTATAATGTAGGTTCACATGCGGCATGCGCGAACTTGTACGTGTCTGCTTTTGCAAGTAATGTGAATCCCCAAGATTAGATATCTTTGCAACTTAGATTAGATTAGATAAGAATTCATTATTTCTACAAGTGTAAGGAAATACTTCGTTATTTAATCTCTGAAAAGTATGAAACTGTATACCTTCTAGAAAATAGTCTTTAAATCTAAAAAAAAAATCAAAGTTTGTCCGTTTTTTTTTTATTCTTACTCTCTATATTAGCAACTTTTTATAATTTCCCCCTTTTTAATACACTTCTGTGTGTATTTTTTCGGGCATAAGTTTCACAATCAGGAAAGGAAGAAAGGGTTGAAAAACACAGAAAAAAGGGCTGGAAATGGAGTTAAAAATTACGGTTTCACCCCATTTCAGAACCACTAAGTTTTCATGAAGCCACAGTAAGCCTTGTTGGTATTAAAATTTGTGTAAGATAAAAATATAAAGAGGAAATCTTGGTTTGTTATGAGAACGCAAATAAGCTGCACATACGATTACATTGAAACCTTTTAATGTGATGCCACCAAATATGGAAAATAGGAAAATAGGAAAGAGAACTTACATCACACTTAGAACCTAACTTGAAGTGAATGTATTCCAGCTCCTGAAGGGACAGGTTGTCAATTGTATTGAAGGTTAATTAAACCTTGCCGGTACAGTGAACTAAGTGTTCACAGCATGGGGGGTCAGACTCATACCAACCTACAAGTCAGGATGGCTTGTTTTTTTATCCTTCTGAGCAATGACCATCCATTCATTTACATCCAAATTTTCCAGTCTTTCTTCAATATATGTATTTCTTTTTTTTACATTTTAAATAGACTTATTTGAAGATTGTATATACAAATTTGAAAAACCTCTTGCTTTGATTACGTATTCTACCCACTTTAGCAATTCAGGAAAGCAAAATAACATTTCCTTCCATTAACTATTCCAAAGAAGAGCTTTAAAAGCACGAAAAATCTATACCTTTACAAAAAAATGGCACAAGTATAATATCATTCATGTCGTCACCCCAGTGCTTGTTTTGTTTATCTACCATTTAATTAAAAAATGACCTTTTAATAAAATTGACTTATGAATCAAATTCTAACCAATCTGATCTTATGAAACGTAAAACCCGATAATGTGAGAGTTGTTTGAAATATTTTTAATATCGATTTCCACGTTTCATGTGACAAATTGATGATGATGATGGATGATTAATTTCCGGTGGTGCCGTTTAGTAATCACAGGCCATCTCAAGGTCGCCGTGGCTCTTCAAAAACAGCGTTTTCATAAGGCCTCTTCTGAAGGTGATGGTGAGCTGGTCAGAGCGAAGGTCGACAGGCAGCTTATTCCAGGCAACTGGCCCAGCTACCCCAAAGCTCCTGTCCGCAAAATTAGAGGTGTTTGCTTTTATGGGTTCTTTGATCCTGTTGACAGCAGTAGAGGCAGAGCGCAGTGGTCGCCTTGTAGCGACGTCAGCAGGACATAGTTCAGCGAGACATGGGGGTGCCGTACCCTTTAAGGCCTTGTGGACTGTGAGACATAGCTTGAACTCGACCCTCTCACGGATCCTCAGCCAGTGCAGCTCCCGCAGCAACGGGGAGATGTGGCAGTATTTATCTAATCTAAATCTAATCTAAGCTGCAAAGATATATATCATTTAAGATTTATATTAAATGCATTCCCACAAGCAGACATGTATAATTTCGCGCTAACACATGCCGCATGTGGGCCTACAATATAAAAACCCAATCTCAAATGAACATAAGCCCTGCAACTCTTGCCGTCCTTCCCTGAAACAGGGGTGACATTGGCAAAGTGAACCATTTTATTTTTACAGTATGGGTGGTCAGCCGCATACCAACCTATAAGTCAAGGAACATACATGACAAATTAATTTTTTTTAAATCAATAAATAATAATGTATACATGGACATTAAAAAAAACTAAATCATAAAACCAATTTCACTTTTATAAACCCTAGCCGCCAACATTACAGATCAACCGCCATTTCTTTCTATCCTTACGTAGGTACTTCTTTCTTTATTTATCCTTTTTGTATATCATCCTGGCAGGAGCGTTGAAAGCGAATCCGTACAAATACAAACCTTGCTCATGTGAAAATACCACTGATAAGACAAACAAGAACTAAGGGGGCAATGTGTAAGTTTTGTAAAAAATATTAACGAAAAGGTTATCTGAATATATAAAAAGTTCATTTAATTTTAAACTCAATTTTTACGTTTTCTTTTCCTGAAAAGTAAAAGGAACTTCAAAATGCTTGTTGATCTTTTTCTCATCGGAGATTTTTTTACTCACATTATCTCCTCGGCAGCCTTCTCCTTTTTTTTCTTCTCGAGTGTGTAATTATTTGCTCGAGAGATAAAGTTTTACAAGTATCCATGAAATATTTCAAGCAGATATCTTTGCTCGCCTCTTCGGGTATTTTCGCTGCTTGAAAAGCAATTTGCCACGAAGATTCACGAGCCGGAAGTCGTTGGCTTTGCGAAACAAAAAGCAACCGTATGACTTGTCATTCGTGTAAAACCATTGAAAAATAACATAGAGGAGCAGAAACTAACTTACTGCATTGATAGATAATATAAAACACATTTGTCTCAGTCTTCTCAAACGTTAATAATAATAATAATACAATATTTTTATAGCGCCTTTTCATGACTCTTGGTCATCCCAAAGGCGCTTGCTCATATGAGCGCGCGAACAGGTGGGTCTTCAACCCCTTTCTAAAAGTACTCTCGAGATCCATTTCGCGCAGGTCATCTGGGAGGCCGTTCCATATCGTTGGAGCAGCCACCTTGAAGGCTCGATCTCCAAAAACGGTCTTCTTTTCCCTTCTTGGAAACTCTATCCGACTGCGACATGATGCTGCTGATCGCAATGTTGCTGTTCTGCTGCTTGTGGTGGCTGGAGTTATCATATCCTTTAAATATTTCGGTGCGGTCCCGCGCAGGCTCTTGAAGACCAGCAACCCTATCTTATACTGGACCCGTTCATGAATCTTGAGCCAGTGAAGAGACTTCAGGTGCGGCGTAATATGGCAAAACTTTGAGGCACCATGTATAAGTCTGGCCGCGGCATTCAGTACAGACTAGAGTCTCTTCAGCTGGCTCTGGGGCTGTCCGGCATATACGCCATTGCAGTAGTCGATTTTCGACAGCACGAAGGCATTGACAACGGTTTTTAAGGCCTTTGTTGTCAGATTTCTTCTGATTGCTCTAATTTGTCGGAGAGCGAAGAAACCTGACTTAACTGTTTTGCCAATTTGCCTATCGAGTACCAAGTGCTGATCAATTTCTACTCCAAGAACTCGAACATGGGTTTCTGGGATGACAGCACTACCACATAATTATGTCAACCGGAGACTGGTCAAGGAGGGGCTTACGCCTCCTGGTCACTAGGTATAGGAGTTCTGTCTTGTCTGGGCTAAGGATCAGTTTGTGCGATGCCATCCAGTGCCCTATCCTTTCAATGCCTCCTGCAATTTTTTGAGATGCTTAATTCATACAAAGCAGGTTTTTACGTGTCAGATTCTATGTTTTCTTGCTTTATCCATTTTTGTGTTTTGACACCCAATTATAACACGTGCCATAATGTCTTAAAACTCGTCAATTTTATCGATCACAAGATTTATAATTCATGCATACTATGTTCGGACTGGTTCGGACTCATTATGCACGCGGTAATGTTGCCACCTTTCTAGAAGCATTTTTACATTCCACGAGTTTTTTTGTACACGTGGAATTGCAGCTGTGAAGCTCTTTGTTCTCTTTCCTTCTAAGGACCATTTTCATAAGTAAGTTGAAACAGATATATAATGTCGATTTTCGTTAAATTAATTTCTTACCCACAGATATCATAAGTCAATGGGCCGTAGGTACCTACTTATGACTTGTCCTTCGTGTAAAACAAAACTTGAGATTTCGAGTGGCTGGTTTTGAATGTGTGACCTACATACTTCATATGGTGTATTAATATGCTTGTGTTTATCTCAAAACCATGCATAGAATATTCTCCAAGCCTCGTAGTAAATAAGGGGTTGAACTTATTCAAATAACCACCCTTTGAAAGATCACAGTTTATTTAATAATAATAATAATATCCTTTATTTCCATACAAATTTACAGTTGCAAAACCAATACATTTGACGGACAATATACAAACATGATATACACATAATAAACAACATTACACATAAGACACGGATGTACACAGTTAACTACATATACCTAGAGATGACACCTCTAGATAAACGGAAAATGACTTAAAAGTTTCATGGAAAATATCTATTGATATTCAATTCAACATCCTCATTGCACAGTGGATTCCATTATGCAGCATCACATTTGTTTTGGTAGATGGGAGGTAAACGAGAGGATGGCTGCGCGCTCGGGAGTAGTGGTTGGGAGCATATAAATTTATTTTGCTTAAAAACGTGGGATTATGGATGTGACCATGTAGGAGTAAGAAAAAATGTTTGAGGAGATGGATGAACCGACGGGAAGATAAAGAGTGAAAGGAGGTTGCACCCAGGAGATGCGCTGTAGGGAAGTACATGTAATTATCAGCATCATATGGATAGTATCCATATTTTGCTGAATACAGTGATCTTAAGAATTTTTTATGCACTCTTTCTATCTGTCTTTCTAAAGTACACCAATCTTTTTGGAAAGAGCTGATGATCATGATGACAAATCAGTTGACTTTTTCGATCGACGCCGTTTCGCGACTGAAAACACACAAGCGATGACTGGAAAGACACTTAATCATAGAGTTCGCAATGGTTGGGTGATGAACGAGTGTGGTATAAAAGCTGTTAGTGTCAATAACGCAAATTCGGGCACCTACGCCTTAACCCCTTGACCATCATTGTAATTTATAAAAATAATCAATTCCTTGACTGATAGGTTGGTATGGGGCTGACAGTGGTTCACTTTGCCAATGTCCCCCCTGCTTCAGGGAAGGTCGGCAAGAGTTGCAGGGCTTATGTTCATTTGAGATTGGGTTTTTTATATTGTAGGTCCACATGCGGGATGTGTAGGCGCGATATTATGCATGTCTGCTTGTGGGAATGCATTTAATATGAATCTCAAATGATACATATCCTTGAAGCTTAGATTTAGATTTAGATTTAGATCAATAAACACGCCTGATTTTCAGTACTGTTACTTTTTTTACTAAGACCATAAAGTTTCGGGTATATACACATTTCCCAGAGAATCGAAGATTCAAAGTTCTTTGAATACTTACATGGATATGTTTGTGTATAAGAGATAGTAGTTTCTAGAAGCTTTGCGAGTTAAGACCTTAACGAGGTTGTTTGTATGCGGGTCGGTATAAAAATATATCTCAGATAAGATAAATCAATCAATTATATTCGAGCTAGCTATAATAATGGTCTATGGATAGTCTGGTCGATAGCTCAGTTGGTAAAGTGCTTGCATTCCATGCCGTGAGCTCGGGTTCGAATCCCACCGAGGGTGTCAGAAATGATTTCCCATTTCGGTGTTTATTTCAAACCCCAAAATAAAATACCGGCAAGGCTTACTCCGCCTTCACAAGAAATGAGTAGCGGCTTTCTGGGGAGCTGGGAAACCCCCACTTCAACTGAAGTGGTTGGCGTAAGGCCGGCCCCCTTACCTGTAAAAATAAATAGGTTCAACTCGCCACATGCGAGCCCTTCGGGGATAACGCGGCAAGAAGTTACACTATATGTGTAGCTTAGTTGAGTTTTTTTTTAGTTGCGTTGCGATACCAGGTTAAACTGAATAAGTGACATATTAAGCTAACATGGGTTTTTCAGATAAGTGCACCTTTTTTCTACGAGAGATAAAACTTAAAGTAAACGCTTAGTTAAGTTACAAATATAGTGTAACTTATTGCGCTTTTTCCCCGAAAGAATCGTTTGTGGCGAGTGGAACCTATTTATTTTTACAGATAAGAGGTCAAGCCTTACTCCAACCACTTCAATTGAAGTGTGGATTTCCCAGCTCCCGAGAAGGCTGGTACTCATGTCTTGTGAAGGCCGTGTAAACCTTGCCGTTATTTTATATTGGTCTTGAAATATACACTGAAACGAGAAATCACTTCTGACACCGTCGAATGGGATTCGAGCCCGAGCTCTCGGTATGGAATGCAAGCACTCTACCAACTGAGCTATCAACCGACAACAAGTTAACGAATTTAAATTGTTTATATTTTAAAAAATTAAAATTAAAAATAAAAAACAAATTGTATAAGGTTACGGGGCGAGTAAAATTTAATAATGTACGACTGTACTTTAATGAAATGTATGGAATGTAATTTAATAATATATTTTGACTAACGTTGTATTGTTTTGATTGTTTCAGTTACATCTTTTCCTTGGCGCTGGCCGACCTGCTGGTGATAGTCAGTAGCGTACCCTTTGTCTCCATGATATACACGCTGGAGTCCTGGCCGTGGGGGGGCGCTCTCTGCAGGCTGTCGGAGAGTGCAAAGGACGTATCTATAGGGGTGTCGGTGTTTACGCTGACGGCACTTTCGGCGGAGCGCTACTGTGCAATTGTCAACCCACTCAGGAAACTGCAGGTACGCCCATGACAAATTACCATTATTCATATTAGGAACATGGCTAAATAACTAATTTTTATTTCTTATGGGTTGGTATGAGGCTGGCCACCCATATTGTAAGAAATGGTTCACTTTGCCAATGTCACCCCTGTTTCAGGGAAGGTCGGCAAGAGTTGCAGGGCTTATGTCCATTTGAGAATTGGGTTTTTATATTGTAGGTCCACATGCGGCATGTGTGGGCGCTAAATTATGCGTGTCTGCTTGTGGGAATGCATTTAATATGAATCTCAAATGATACATATCTTTGCAGCTTAAATTTAGATTTAGATTTTAGATTTCTCATGTTTAAAAAGGCATATTTTTATGTACAATCATGTTGTTATATAATCATGGTTTTCAGGGAATGTCGGACAGAATTGCAGAGCGTATGTTCACTTTTAGGTTTTTATGTTGTACGTGCATATGAGGCATACGCAAAAGCGAACTCATACGTGTCTGCTTGTGAAAATGTATAAAATGTGAATCCCCGATGCTGCATATCTTTGCAACTTAGATTACATTAGATTAGATAAATTAGATGTACCTATAGGAATAGTTTTTTTTTAAATGGAAGACTAACAGAATGCAAAAATGTTTCCGCCCGGGATCGAACCGGGGGCATTCCGCGTGTTAGGCGGATGTGATAACCACTACACCACGGAAGCTCGATAATTGGACAAAATTTAAAGAGTAAAAAAACAATAATTGGCAGCTGCATTTGATAGGTGCTCATAACAAAGCGAATGTATCTAAAATCAATAAAATTTTAAATATAATTTGCTATTCTTCAGTACCTACCTGGTCGAAAGTTCAGTTGGTAGATTGCTTGCATTCCATGCCGAGAGCTTGGGTTCGAATCCCCCAGGTTTGAGGTTGTCAGAAATGATTTCCCGTTTCGGTCTGTATTTCAAAACCAAAAATAAAATACCGTCAAGACTTAGTCAGCCTTCACAAGCAATAAGTACCAGCCCCCTCGGGAGCTGGGTAACCTCCAACCACAGATCAATTATATTCTATGATATGTGTCGCTCCCTTTATCTGTAAAAATAAATAGGCTCCGCTCGCCACATGCAATACCTTCGGGAGAAACACGGCAAGATGACCACTTCGTGGATTTTGTAATTGTGTTCCTTGACTTATAGGTTGGTATGCGGCTGACCACCTATGCTGTGAAAAAGGTTCACTTTGCCAATATCACCCCTGTTTCAGGGAAGGACGGCAAGAGTTGCAGGGTGTATGTCCATTTGAGATTTGGGTTGTTGTGTTATAGGTTCACATGCGGCATATGCAAGCGCAAACTTCTACGTGTCTGCTTGTGAGAATGCATGTAATGTAAATCTACACTGTAACACATCTTTGCAACTTAGATTAGATAAGATTAGAGTAAATATAACGAAATTACAGAATGTGTGTTTTTTTGGTTTTTCTAAAAAAGTTTCGTATTTGTTCAGCCAGAATACACGGTTTCTTTCCTTTGTAATATCTTTTCCATGTGAGATACTTCCTGAAAAAAAACCTGAAAAGATTAATAAATGAGAGAAATATTTGCTCTGCTTTCTTCTAATTTTGTAACAATATGAAATATTGATGGCAGCCATTAACGCCATATGACTCTAATAGCTATTCCCACTCAACAAATATGGTTCAACCCTTTGTTTAGCTAATATTATAGAATTATTTCATTTGGCAGTGTTTTTGTTCAGAAAATAGCCAAAAATTTCGCTGGACTTTTTATAGACCAAGTCTAGACTCTTACACCAAAGGTTCCCAAATCTTTTTGCCTTGTGGACTATAATCTAAATTGCAAAGATCTACGATTGTGAATGCACAACTGTCTCGACACATTAAAGGTAAAAAAAACTGAATATACGTTATATTTTTAAGTTTTGATCTATGAACACAGTGAAAGTCCATTTTTAATTATTTAAAAAATTTAAATGGATAAAACATAGTTTTAATTCACTTACACATTTTAAATCTTATATTTCTGTTAAATTTTGTCGATGATTTTTGGTTTTTGTTTTGAAAAAAATAGTTTTGAAAATTATTATTATAAAAATATTTGTAACCATTCTGCTCCTGAAGATGCCTCATTAGGCGAAAATATTCGAGCACAAAAAAAAAAAAAATAAGTGAATTAAAACTATGTTTTACCCATTTGAATTTTTGAAATATTTTTTTAATATACGTTATATTTTTACGTAGTTGCATTATTTCGACACCTTCAAGGTAAAAATGGATAAGTGACGTATTAAACTATCATTGGTTTCTTAGATAAATGCATACAATCGACATGAGTACGTCCTTTTCACTCAGTATAAATTCACTGTGCTATCGTTGAAAATACCGGGTCTCAGTGATATTTTATGAACAATTAAAAATTATTAATGTGCTTTTTGACTGACTAAATGCTGTAAGCTAGCAAAAATTCCCCGATTATCGGGAATTTACTATGGATGACGTCACATCGCCGAGGGATATTTTTAATTTTCGGATCTCATTATCCACTTCTGGGCGTACGCCTCTTTATTCCCCACAACAACGCGATTCTTTTAGACGTAAACAAAGTTTTCCCTTTTAATTGAATTTGACAAACTGACCAAAACTTCGTTTCCTTTAAACAAGATTTAATCGGATTTTGTTATTTTCTCTTTGGCCGAGTCTGTCCCCAACACTTTATTAAAATATTTCTCACAAAAGTTTCGGAGCGTTTATGAAAAACGGCTTATATTCAAATTGATCCAAAAAAAAGGGTAGCCGCTTTTTAGGCTGCGGGTATCTTTTTGTGTTTTTTTTTAGACTCCCGAAGCGACCGAGGGCTTGTTTTGTGAAAATATTTTCTTTTTGTGTATTTCTTATGTGATACCATTTTAGAAAAAGAAAAATATTTTTGAAATATACACAGGTTTTTATTTATTTATTTCAATTGAATATGAAATAGATCAACACGCTAAGCAACTAATCTACACATACAGTGTGACTTTTTTCCTGCATTATCCCCGAAGGGGTAGCATGTGGCGATTCGGGACCTATTTATTCTTACGAGCAAGGGGGTCGGCCTCACACCAACCATTTTCAGTTGAAGTGGGGTTTTCCCAGCTCCAATATTTGTACAGATTTATTTAAATACTGAAAAATAAATCTGCGTTATTATTAGAATGCCTTGAATGACCCATACTGTAAAAAAATGTTTACTTTGCTGATGTCATCCCTGATTCAGGCAAGGACGGCCAAAGTTGCAGGGCTTATGTTCCCTTGAGGCTTACATTTTAATTTGTAAGTACACATGCAGCAGTTGTAAGTGCGAACTTACACGTACCTGTTTGTGGGCATGCATTTAATCTGAATTTGAAATGTTAATGTACATGTTTGCAACTTAGATTATCATTATAGACTTATAAAAACAATTCTTTGTACATAGATAGGTTCACTACCTACTTGTATTTTTGAGAGAATTCAAAACTTAATTTTTTTGTACTCTCGTGGTGTTATTTACTCTGAACAGAAAATCCATAGCTCAACCGCCACCTATCGTGAATTTTCCATACAAAAAAAACGATGGTCAGCTATGGATCAAATGTGCTGTGAATAACCCTGTCTGTGATCTAATTCTACTTACATA
Source organism: Agapetus fuscipes (assembly GCA_951799405.1). Lineage (NCBI taxonomy): Eukaryota > Metazoa > Arthropoda > Insecta > Trichoptera > Glossosomatidae > Agapetus > Agapetus fuscipes. The sequence continues at coordinate 4,682,625 of OX637344.1, forward strand.
TTTGATAGTCAAATGTATTACGAGTTTTATCTAGTTCATTTAAAAATAGCTCGAATGATATTATTTACTGTTTCATATATATGAAAGTAAAAGGCACTCAATACAAGATAATTATTCACATGTGTTATTTGGAGTAGAGATAATCGTATCAGTTATATTATTTTTACTTGTATCTATAAATATATTCGTACAGCACATGCACACACGCACATGATTAAGTAACTCACGTAAGTACCTCAGGTAGCTCGCAGCAGTAACTAGTTTCCGTGGTGTAGTGGTTATCACATCCGCCTAACACGCGGAAGGCCCCCGGTTCGATCCCGGGCGGAAACATTTTGAATTTTTTCCTTTTTATTTTGACATTTGAATTATTTTTAATTTTTTAAGTTATATTAAAGCCATTCGGGAAAAGTCAAAATTTTGGAATTCCCTTTTTCTTACCTCTTCTTTTTGCAAAAATTACTTTATAAAAAAATATTAAAAACGGTTTGATTACTATCTTGACTACTTTAACTATCATCAAAATCGGTCGTATTATTTTAATAAGTAATTTTTGAATGATTTTCGTTTCAGTGTTCAGTTCAAACACAAAATAAAGTACCGGCAAGGTTTACTCAGCCTTCACAAGAAATGTACCAGGCTCCTCAGGAGCTGGGAAACCTCCACTTCAACTAAATTAGTTGGCGTTTGATCGGTCCCCTTACCGTCTTCTTCTTCCTTAAGAATAGACCAGTTTTTGTCTCTTTCTTCTGAGTACTAATATTTTCAAAAATATTGTTTGAATGAGCTCCGCACATGCATTGACGTAAACAAATTGCGACGTCACACGACCGGGTTGCTAGGTCAAAACAAATATTTTGTTATTCTTTGCTAAGGTCCGTAGTCCAATACAAGTGTGACGTTTACCCGCTGAGAAATAAGTTTAAATTTGAGTCCATTATTCAAAAACAACCCCTTAAGTTTACTAAATCCGTTGTACCCCGAGTATTAAACAATATGAGTAAATTGAAAATACATAAAAAAAATACGACGGCACTCCTACAGAGTGATTTAGTTTTCATACACTTTTTCGATGAACGCAATCGACGTGAGTTTACGCCATATTTTATACTCGGGTTTCAGAGGATTTCATAATTATTCTATGGCTCAGAAGAACTTTAAAACAAAGCAGATTCTCTTATCTGAGACCAAAAGTGAATATTCAGAGAGGCTTAGATTTAAGGTAACGAGGTAGAACGTCACAGTGACAAAACGACACATGACATAGCGACACAAAGCAGAACGTCACATGACAGAACGACACATGACAGGACGATATATGCCATAGCGACACATGGCATGATGACACATGACACATGACAAAACGACACATGGCATGACGACACATGACATAACGACACATGGCATGACGACACATGACATAACGACACATGGCATGATGACACATGACACATGACAAAACGACACATGGCATGACGACACATGACATAACGACACATGGCATGACGACACATGACATAACGACACATGGCATGATGACACATGACATAACGACACATGGCATGACGACACATGATATGACGACACATGGCATGACGACACATAACAGAACAACACATGACAGAATGATATAATTATGACCGAACGACAAATGACAGAACGACACATGACAGAACGATCTATGACCGAACGACAAATGACAGAACGACACATGACAGAACGACACATGACAGAACGATCTATGACAGAACGACAAATGACAGAACGACACATGACAGAACGACACATGACAGAACGACACATGACATGACGACACATAACAGAATGACACATGACAGAACGACACATGACAGAACGACACATGACAGAACGACTAATGACAGAACATCACAATGACCGTACATCACATGACAAGACATCACTTTGACAAAACAAGACAGAAATTTCTTCACTTTGATAAAACATCACGTACCTAAAACAGAACATACCATCCTAAACGGTACATGAAACGGGTTTGTCTTGTGATGTATTTTCCTGTGATGTTTTGTCATAGTAATTTTTTGTTATATGATATACTGTCATGTGTCGTTATGTCATGTGTCGTTATGTTATGTGTCATAATGTCATGTGTCGTTTTGTCACTGTGTCGCTCTGCCATGGAAACAGTTTAAAATGGGGGTGATTATGGCAATGTAACCAAATGAGTGAAAGCGGCCGCGTAGATAAGGAATCCGGGGAGTGATGTAGGTGGAGGGCGCGTGTCGTAAATTCTTTCAAATCCTGACATTTATTAAGCTTTTAAAAGTGGCTTTACGAACAAAAAAACGTAATTTAAAGTAACGGCGAGCGTGAAAGAAATGGTTTGTCTATTTAATGAGGAGAAAAAAAATAGTGTTTGGAAGCGGTGGGCCCTCCGCAGAGGCAATAAAAAACAGGTACAACTGAAAGTAAGAAATGTAAGAAATTTATCAAATGTTGAGGGTGATGCATAATCATTTTCCTCTACTGCAATCTACCCATCTACTATACTATATCTATAATTATTTTTATTTAATAATTATTTATTTAATAATTATTTTTCCTCGTCATTTTCTCTTCATTTTATTGTAAACTTAAATAGTCTTTCTATAATCTGTTATATATATTGCAAATATTTTTTACGCTCATATTTAATGCAGCAGGCATATGTAAGTTCGCGTCTACACATGCTGCATGTGTCAATAGAAAATCAACCGGACCTCAAATGAACATCAGCTCTACAACACTTGCCGCCTTTCCAAAAAAGTGAACCAAGTTTGCACAGCATCGGGAGTCAGCCTCACACCAACCTATCAATCAAGAAACTTTCTATAATCTAAGCTGCAATGATATGTTAACATTTAAGGCTCATATTAAATGCATGCCCACCGACAGGCACATGTAGGTTCGCGCCTACACATTCTGCATGTGTGCATACAAATAATAAAAAAACTCACATGAACATAAACCTTGCAACTCTTGCCGCCTTTCCCTGAAACCCGGGAGGCATTACTAATCCCCGCTCGATCCCCGCTTGGGTCATTTGACCATAACTTTTACCCTGGTTCAACAGATGTTATTGGGTAATTATTAATTAATAGTTCATTAAAATAAACAATAATGAATTATTAATTGATGATAATAATACCTGTCTGTTAATGTCTATTAATATCTGGCCAGGCAGAATAGGTTGGTGAATTGCACTCCTCTTTACAAATCTATTAAAAAAAAAAAAAACTTTCATTCTCGCAATATCCTTGTAAAGACAATTATATATTTCTTGCAACTTTAATTGCGTTAGTATTTGTCGTGTTTATGGAGGCAATTACTAGTACAAAATATGTGCATAAACTCGATTATATAAATCGAAAATGTATGAAATATAGGACGGCGCTCCTAGCGAGTGATTTAGTTTTCATACATTTTTTAGATTTACGCAATCGAGAGGAGTTTACACGGTGGTTTGTACTCGGGGTGCAGGTTGCTGTTTAGATGCAATTAATGTAGGAAAGAGAAAACCTTCTTCGCCACAAAGCGATGCTAGCTAAATGCAATTTCCTCTCTACGAAGCTGCGCTACCACATTGTTGTGCTTTTGTCGGGTTCAATTTCATAAAAACTGCGGTTATTTCTTATTACACAATTTATTTTAGATACGGTTCACATACAGAGTCAGCTTTACAGCTATTTAATGCGACGGTCGCTTGACTTCTCGCTGCCACAGAGAACTATGGTTCTTATTTAAAGTAAGGCTATGGATACGCAACGCAACTAAAACGCAACTAAGCTACACATATAGTGTAACTTCTTGCCGCGTTATCCCCGAAGGGGTCGCATGTGGCGAGTTGAACCTATTTATTTTTACAGGTAAGGGGGCCGGCCTTACGCCAACCACTTCAGTTGAAGTGGAGGTTTCCCAGCTCCCGAGAGGGCTGGTACTCATTTCTTGTGAAGGCTGAGTAAACCTTGCCGGTATTTTATTTTGGGTTTTTGAAATAAACACCGAAACGGGAAATCAATTCTGACACCGTCGCGTCGGTGGGATTCGAACTCGAGCTTTCGGCATGGAATGCAAGCACTCTACCACCTGAGCTATCGCCCGGACTACGGATAATTCTCGAATCTGCAAAATTTTATTGGAACATCAAAAACTCGAGCAATCTCGACTAATAAAAATATCAAATTATATAAGTACCTACATCTAGAGACCTTACAGGCTCACACAGACACATTTTCTAAGAGAGAGAAACAAAACACACAGTTACAGATTCGTAAGAATAGAATTTATTTTTCAATTTGCAAGTTGCAACCATGGATGTTGCGAAGCAATCGTAATAAACTCTGATTATAAAGATTTCGAATTATTTTGGATAGGGGCGAATTAAAGTATTTAATGAATTATCAATTCATAAGTACCCAATGACATATTCTGTCAACCCAGGGTCAAAGTTATTCTCGATAGTACATAGCGCACGCGAGGTTCGACTTGTACTTGCTTCAATAACGCAAATTCAAGTGCCAACGCCTTATCCGCTCGACCATACCGTATCATCATATTTTATATGGAACAGCAATCAGCTGTTCACAGACCGTCATGTTATATTCCGTCCTATCTTCAAATAGGTACGCTATCTACCTTGACGGTAGTCGAAACTTCCACTGAGTTCCACCCCAGTTGCACGGTCACAAAACAATATTGTCAATTTTTGTAGTATCCAAGAAGCTAATGAAAATAATTGAATATCGCCTTTGAAACCAACATATTTCAAAATGGCATGCTCACTTTTATCTTGACGTCTAACGTCATATCGAATACTGCTGTTAAGTGCAAAACGAGGTTACACGTATATAAATAAATTGTGACGTCAGTCGTTACCATGTTTACTTCCAATGCCTTATCGCTTTTAGAAAATACCAAAGTTTTCCGATTTCGTTTTTCAAATCTGATTTTGAGTTTGTATTTCTCTTTTAGAATGACGTTATTTTCCTTATTACAGTTATTGAAGTTATCTAAAATGAACATAAGCACTGCAACTCTTGCTGACGTTCCCTGAAACAGGGGTGACATTGGTAAAGTGGTGGTCATCCTCATACCAAGCTATAAGTCAAGGAATACAAACAATTAATAACAGTAAACTTATTAAAAAATAAACAATCATTAAGTACAACAATTAAAAATATAAGGCTTTTAAAATAATTAATATGCTAATGAGATAAACAAATATTGAAAAACAAGCGTTCAAGAGGCGTTTGTTTGAACTATGAGAACAAATGATGATTTCACTTCAAAGTGAACATTTTCGGCATTTTGCCGCCGAAACGGCATTTTCCCTCCCGAAACAAAAACCATTTTTGCAAGAGCTTTTATTTAATTTCATCCCCTAAAGCAAATTCAAATCCCGAGTTGATTCGTGTAACGAGGAAATTAAGAGAAAAATGAGAATGTGATGTGAATTGTACCGGCCAGAAAACGTACCACTCTCTTAATGAAATAAAAAGAGCGCTTCTCGAGGCATGCATTTTTATTTTGATATATTTTTACGTGTGTTAAATTTAATGAAAACTGCGGTGATTTATTTTGCAGAATTTACTTCAGATTCGGTCCTGATACAGAGTTACTTTACACCTACACAATACAACGGTCGGTTGGGTTTTCTGAATACAAAGAGTTTTGGGCCTTATTTTATAGTAATGATAAAGATCATCCTCGAATCCTTGAGAATTTTTACATGCGAGACTTACCTAACTAGACCATTCGACCAAATACTCGGACAGCAATCTCTAAAAAATACTATCCTTGTACAAAAGTACCTAACATATATATTTTATTTCTAGAGAGACATCACAGTTAGGTTTAAGTTAGAATAACGGTCGTTTGACATTTTCACAATCATATTAATTTTTAAAACTGAACAATTTTAAAACTTAATTTACTACCTTCGTTCGAAGGTAGGCAGTGATTTGTGACAAAGTGTTTTACAAATTCAGTTCATCCTCAGTCGCCGTACAGAGAGGATGTTCTCTTGAAGACGTCGGCTACGTCGCTGACGAAACGTCGAGAATGATGTAAGTTCTCTCTAAACGGTTCGTTAAATATCCGATTTAAATTAAGTTTTAAAATTGTTCAGACATCACAGACTTTATTATTAGCTCACACAGACAAACATAATTATTCATAGCAATATTTAATTATTTTTGTAACTGTAACTCTGTTGCCATTCCACTAGGGGTTACACCCATTTCTTCCTTTCCTTGCATATATCTTTTCAATCAACCTTTTGGTTATGAGTCCAAAGCGTTAACCACTAGTCTACGGACCGGTCTAAATGGTCGTTGTCATAAAAACAGTCATCACGTAGGAACAAAAAAATACTGTCATTTAAAAAAAAACGTGTTTATGTTATCTAATAAAATAGAAAAATAGTTTTTTTTCCTCGGTCTTAAGTTACAGAAAATTCCAGGTATCCCATTGTTTTACTTTTTCAATTTAGAACGAAAAATTGAATGTTTTTGTATTGTTACCAAACAATAAAAACAAATTCAAACTGTCAATTATTTCTCTTCTCAAGACATCAATAATTGACTTTTTAAATTGCAGTGTGAGACGCTTTTGTGGAACGATGGTTTTGTGAGCAGTTTTGTGAAACTGTGTATTGCGAAGTAAAAAGAAATATGTTCAGATCTTTCAGTACAAATTCTTCGTCGAATTCTTGGACCTATATCTAAAGGTGATAGATGGTGCATCCGTATCAATGCGAAGCTGAAGCGCTATTCTGCTTAATTACTTACGACTTTAAGGTGACGAGATAGCGATTCGAATCTCAAAATAAGGTGTATTGTGGTTTTTTTTATCTTTAGAGTTCTTTCGCAAGCGCTAGAAATCTCCGACTTGGATTAATATTATATGATAAGTGTAAGGAATTTAGTAGTATGGCGCTTTTAAGGGACAATTAGGTAGTTACAATTAATTCCCATGATATAGAACGAAAAAACTGAAATAAATTAAAGCATTCCTTGACTTATAGGTTGGTATGAGGCTGACCACCCATACTGTAAAAAATGGTTCACTTTGCCAATGTCACCCCTGTTTCAGGGAAGGTCGGAAAAAGTTGTGGGGCTTATGTTCATTTGAGGTTTGGATTTTATTTGTAAGTACACATTCAGCATTTGTAAGCGCGAACTACACTTGTTGGTTTGTGGGCATACATCTGAGAGCTTTAAATGAATATATCCTTGCAACTTAGATTATAGATGTTTTAGTTTTACAATATTAAAATAAACCCCCGGCCTTGTTCTGTATAATATTAATTCCCGCGTTTCCTGTTGTTGTTGGTAGCTTTGATGGCTGTGAGGACGCCTCTCCTTTATTGTACGTTTCCCTAATAAAAACAGTCGCGTGATCTCATTACAGAAATGTCAGGACTTGACGGAGGTAAATAATAACTTGTAAATAATGCGTTAGTAAGCTCTGACTTGGATTGATACCCAAAGTGTAAGGAATTCAGCAGAATAGCGCTTCTAATGTAATCACTCAGAGGAACGGCCCCTTCTTACTTAGCCGAACTATGTAAGCTTGACGAGATTTTTGATAAGCGGTGCACTCTTCGCTCGGCGCAGAGTGATGCTATCAACAAGCTGAAAATGCCATCTCGACGGAGCAGAACGGGCTTTGGGGATAGGGCGTTCAGTACGGCGGGACCTTGTGCTGGAACCGGCTGCCTTTGAAGCTGAGGACGGAAACCAGCGAGGAGCGCTTCAGGAAGGAGCTGAAGACGACCATTTTCACAAGAAGAGAGTGAGCGGTGGGCGCCCTTGGGGTGGCTGGAGCCACTAAACGGCGCGGGCGCGCAAAAGAAGAAAGAAATAGAAGTCATCCAAATATATATATAATGCCCATATTTCAAGATTCATTAATCGTGTCAGAAATGAAATCAAGAAGACTTCAATAGGCCGGGCATATATGTGCAGAGGACTCCAGGATAATCAGAAATGTCGTGGATGGTGCCTCCTCCGGTGTCAGATCAATCGGACGTCCCAGGATACGGTGGGCAGACAATATCAAGGCCGACGCGGAAGGGGACCATAGAGGGAAGCGGCACAAGACAGAGAGTCCTGGAGGATTGTGGTGCGTGAAGCCAAAAACCTTCATGGGTTGTAACGTTGATAAAATAAGTTATATGTTGCAAAATGATTTTGCGTGTTGTTGTAGTTATGTAAAATATTTCTCTAAAATAATGTTTTTTTTTAAATATTTTGGTTGTATATTATTTTAAACAATTATTTGGTTAAACGATGGTTTTGTTAAAGTACCTACGTTTGTGTAATGGACTTATTATTTTGCGAAAAATGATTCTCATCGCTGGGATGGTCAAGAGAATATAGGACGTTGGCGCTCGAATATGCGTTATTGACACTAACGCCGGTTCAAACCCAGCCTGCGTCATATCCTATCGTCAATAACTTCGACCCTTGTTCAACAGCTGTCATTAGTTATCTATGAATTCATAATTCAGTAAAAATATTAAATAATTAATTATGAATTGATAATGTTGACACCCGTTTCTTGCCAGGCAAAACCGGTAAGTGAATTGCATTCGTCTTCACAAATATATTATTTTAAAAAAAACTGCATAATAAAATATGGTTTTATGAAACGTTGGTTATGTGGGACGTTGCCTTGGAAAACGATGACTTTATAAATGTCTTTGTGAATCTGAATGGTCTTACTTTACTTTTTAATTCAATATTTATTACGATGGAAGAGTGACCTATAAAATTGTTACTGCTTGCAGTAAAGTAATTTTCCACTCCTAGTTACATAATATTAAACCTTGATAAGAAAAAAACATTCTAAAACAAAATAATAATAATGTCAAGAAAATACATGCCAAATCTTTCTCGGGTCTTTTGAATATTTAATTTTTTTTTGCGTTTAATGCTGTTTTTATGAAAGGAGCTTTGTACATAAATCAAAATTATGAATAAATAAAAAAAAACAGAAAAAAATATTTTTTTGATCATCAAAGGTTCTACATAAATTAAATCTGTACCTTAGAGCATAAACAACGGAAGTCCACTTTTTTGCGTTTTTGAGATAATGATGCAGAAATTATTATAATTAGCTGTTCTATACCTAAGTGGCAAAAATATTGGAGTCCTCGGACTCATTCATAGTTACTGAGATATCTATAATCTATAATCTATAATCTAAGTTGCAAGGATATATTCATTTAAAGCTCTCAGATGTATGCCCACAAACCAACAAGTGTAGTTCGCGCTTACAAATGCTGAATGTGTACTTACAAATAAAATCCAAACCTCAAATGAACATAAGCCCCACAACTTTTGCCGACCTTCCCTGAAACAGGGGTGACATTGGCAAAGTGAACCATTTTTTACAGTATGGGTGGTCAGCCTCATACCAACCTATAAGTCAAGGAATATGAATAATAAATTACATTTAAATATAAAAAAGAACAAAACCTTACAAAGAAATCTATACAAAAAAAGTCAAAAATTTCCTATGCAAAAAAAAAAAAAAAAAAAAAAAAAAAATGTAGCAAATGAATACACCAACATTAGAAATCAACATTGCAGATTAGCCGCCACTTCTTCCTGTCCTTGCATACTTCTTTCATTTCATCCAGAGTCATAACATATCAAGATATCAAGTGTAATAAATATGGGATGCACATAAAAGTGCGAGCATAAACCACGGAAGTTCCACATACGTTGTTCGCATTATTTCAAATTAATTAAATATTGATAAAAGAAGATAAACAGTTTTTACAGATCAAAAATATCTCGTCTAGTTTAGAAGTTATGATGGTTTAAAAAAAGTGCACATTTTCACTAAAACTCGTCTCCTACACATTTGACTAAATGTGACCTCCGTGTTGTTTATGCTCTAAGGTACAGAAATAGAGATCAGTCTGGTTTATTTAGTATAATTAATATACTGAGAGAATACTGAGTTTTCGATTGAAATCTCAATTAATTGTAGACTAGTGAGAGAGCGTAATCTGAAAAATCCTGAAATTGTTCGGCGAAATCTATTTACAGATGTTTTTAAAAGGCTCATGACTTGCCTCTTTTATCTGTAAAAGTAAGAAAGTGTTGGTTATATTTATTTGGTACATGTTTTCATGTTAAAATTAACTTAAAATACTTATTTAATTAAATAAAACAACGAGAAATTGAAAAAACAATTACACTTTTTGGATAGGATTAGACGGTCAAAACATTATTCTCGGTGTTTCGCTGGCATCGTATCTAACGTCTTCAGGAGGCACCTTTTCTACTTGATAAGTTTTCAGTTCATTCTCAATCGTCGTGCAGAGTCTATCTAATCTAATCGAATATTAGTTACCAAGTTATATTTGCATTTATGATTCATATTAAATGCATGTGCTCAAGCAGATACATGTGAATTCGCGCTTACAAATGTTGTATGTCTACTTGGAAAATCAAATCCAAATCTCAGATGAATATAAGCCCTGCAACTTATCGTCCCCTTAGTGCTTGTTTATCTTATGTCCACATGAGCAATGTTTGAATTTGTACTGGACCGATGTGTCTTATAAAAACTGGAAATAGATTTTCAAAACATTTAAAATATTGCTCAAATTATCATGTTTTACACTTTTTTATTTGCCCGGATTGTGAAGAATGTGACTCTTAAGACAATGTCATTAGAAGGTCATCTTTGAATCAAATGGTAGATAAGCCAAACAGGCTCTCGGGGACGTTGTGCCGTCCTTCGCTGAAACAAGGGTGATTAAAATAAAACTGCATATTAAATTGTAGAGACAAATTTAACTAAGATCAACAATACCTAGTTTTGTTTGATCAAAGTCGGAGTCAGTTTTGCAAACTCCACTCGCAGATAGTGGGCGGTATAATTGCGATAAAAGCTCTCGTAGCACTTTTAGCATTGACTTATGATATCTGTAGACTAGAAATTATTTTAACGAAATTATACTTTATATATCTGTTTAAACTTACATACGAAAATGATCCTTAGTAAGAAAGAGAACGAAGAATTTCACAGTTGCATTTCCATGTGTACAAAAAAACTCGGACGAAGAAAGTTGGCAGCATTGCGAAAATAATGGCTGCCCTGTGGGCTGCCCGAACCAGTCCGAACATAGCACCACATAGCACGCGCGTTATAAATCTTGTGATTTATAAAATTGCCGAATTTTATATGAAAATTATTTTAAGACAATATGGCATGTGCTATAATTGAGTGTCGAACACTTAAAATGGAGAAAGCAAGAAACATACTATTCTTAGACATTTTGGTCGTCCATTGAGCTCACGCTTTGACAAACTGGGCTGACTCATGCCTGGGCTGGAAGTCTCTCACCGCGGGCATTCTTACCTACCGAAATTTGGCAATATTTGTATGAATTTATTATGTGAACATTTGTTCACTTGCGGCCATCTTGGATTAACAGGTCTTCACACAAATGCATCATTAGTTTGCCATCAAGCGTGGGCTCAACGGACGACTAAAATGTCTAAGAATAGCACCGATAGAGTTTGACACGTAAAAACATGTTTCGTATGACTACACAACTGCAACGTTTGACAGGACTGCGACAAATTTGGTCTATGGTGTGTATCAATACCGTAAGTTAGTTTCTGCTCCTCTGTGTTGTTACTGAATGACTTTTAGTGTAAGCTCGCCTTCCAGTGAACAATTATTATCTGATCAGTGACAAGTAATGTAACGAACTTTTGCGCGGAGCTCGCTTAAACTTTCGACAATGCATACTGAGGTCTAAAAATATGAAAAGCGTCTGTTATCCACTGAGCGAGATATGATCGCGTAAATTTTGCAAATTACTGTTCAATTTAAAATGATAACTAAAAAGTTAGCTTTTAGTTAAAATTCCTCAAGTGCTATTGCAGGCTCTGATTATTATCTACAATCTATGTTATAATTTATAACCAAAAATATTGGTGAAGCCATGTTTGAATCCACTTTATGAGAAATATAACAGAATTGCATGCTGTTTATTAATTAATTCCGTGTTTGAGCAAAGTGATCGATGGGGTGGCATCGGCAACAGCTTTTACATCATGGAGGGTCAGCCTCATTTCAACCTATTTGTCAAGGAACTAATTAATGATGAAGAGACCTGTTTCTGGCTAGGTAAAATAGGTTAGCGAGCTGCGTTTCTTTTCACGACTTTATTAAAAAAATATATGTACAGAAATTATTGTAACGAATTTATTATATTACTTCATATTGTCTATCAAGGTTATTCAAAACACGTTTGATCCATAACTGATCCATGGATCATCGATTTTTTGCAAAGAAAATTCAAGTTAGGGGGCGGCTGAGCCATGGATTTGCTCTGTGTGAATAACACCGTATGTAACCAATCTGCTCCTGAAGATGCCTCATTAGGGGAAAATGTTTGAGCACAAAAAATAAATAAATAAGTGAATTAAAACTTTGTTCCCATTTGAATTTTTTAAATAATTAAAAATGGACTTTCACTGCGTGGTGAACATACTTACAACACATTTCTTCCTATGTAGTCTGATTACAGTTGCAGTCCATGCGTCACATACAATGTGACGTCACCATCGTTGGACGGTGAAATTCATTACCATAATATATGGTCACAAAGAAAGACCATAAATAAGACCATGGTTATAAATCCACCCTAAAAAATATAACACCGTATGTGTTTCTACGATTTCTACGATTTCTACGATCGTGTGTCTAGGCTTATTTACTTAATATATATGTGTGTACAGACGTTAAGTACCTAGTTGATATTTTGTATTTCTCGAACTCTTTTTATTTTTCTCGAATACTCAATACTTCGAGTGTACCTAGTGAAAAAACTCGTACTCAGGGTACTGGTAGCTGATGTCAAAATTTCACAGCGTTAATTGCAAACTTGATCAAAGAAACATGGCGTCGTTATAACATGCAATGAAATAGTTATGTTATTTGATGCGGGGAAACGTATAGAAGCAATTATTTACATATTTAACACTGGAGACCGTTACAAAGGGAAAGCTTATTCTACCCCTCAGTGCTTGTTTGTCCTATCTGTCTTATCTACAGAGGTAATTTCAAATGAGTAATGTTTGTATGCGTACTGGACCAATGTGTATTGTCTATATAATCTTTAATCTAAGTTGCAATTATATATTCATTTAAAGCTCTCAGATGCATGCCCACAAATACATGTAGTTCGCACTTACAAATGCTGAATGTGTACTTACAAATAAAATCCAAACCTCAACATAAACATAAGCCCTACAACTTTTGCCGACCTTTCCTGACACAGGGGTGACATAGGCAAAGTGAACCATTTTTTACAGTATGGGTGGTCAGCCTCATACCAACCTATAAGTCAAGGAATAAGGTGAATGCTGAAAATTTTATTTTGAAAATATTGTGTGATTGTGTGCTTTTTGTGATGTCGCACGCTTAATAATAAAGAGAAATAACTCGAAAATTGGGAAAATCGAGATTTTGTAATAAAACGCAAGAACAATGCGAGAAGAATAGGTAGAATGCGACAGCCGTTCAATTTGGACGAATATGACCGAGATAAAACATCGGCCGCCTTTTTCATCCCATACAAGTTGTCTGAACTTCAAACGTGATTTCCCAACATTAATGTTTTTTGAGTTATTGCTCTTTATTCTTAAACGTGCGATGTGTAAATGTGATTCTTAGGACAATTTTATTTAAAGGCCATCTTTGATTCGAATGGTAGATAAGCCGAACAAGCAATGGGGGGACATATTGCTTACAATAATATTGCAATCTTGTGAAACTCATCAAAATTTGATGTACTCTATTAATGTGTATTCAACACTCTGTTTTTTAAATTTGAGTTCACATAATTATGTGGGTGTCTTAACGATCCCACATGTACAAAGTCTCATTTCTTAGCAAATGGTTCACTTTGCCAATGTCACCCCTATTTCAGGCAAGGTCGGCAACAGTTGCAAGGCTTATGCTCTCTTGAGATTGCGTTTTTATGTTGTAAGTCCACATGCGGCATGTGTAATCTGACTCTCGACAGCTATGATCTAGGTCTGACTAGGATCCTGATATTTCCTTATTGTCTCGTTGTCTCCAGACCCGTCCCCTGATCGCCCTGAGCACCTCGCTGATCTGGCTGCTGGCCGTGGTCTGCGCCCTGCCTGATCTGTCTCTTGTCAGCTGTGATCTAGGTCTGACTAGGATCCTGATATAGCCTCATTGTCTTGTTGTCTCCAGACCCGTCCCCTGACCGTGCTGAGCGCCTCGCTGGTCTGGCTGCTGGCCGTGGTCTGCGCCCTGCCTGATCTGTCTCTTGTCAGCTGTGATCTAGGTCTAACTAGGATCCTGATTTAATGTTGTTGTCTCCAGACCCGTCCCCTGACCGTGCTGAGCGCCTCTCTGATCTGGCTGCTGGCCGTGGTCTGCGCGCTGCCCGCCGCCATCATCTCGGACGCTGTTCCAGTGGAACTCAGCAAGAACCACACCATCTACGTGTGCACGCCCTTCCTGCAAGGGGAGTACGTCAAGACATATACCAAGTAAGATATCATCATTACACTGGTCTGTACGCTACACATATAGTGTAATTTCTTGTCGCGTTATCCCGGAAGGGTGTTGAACGTGGCGTGGGGGACCTATTTATTGTTACAGGTAAGAGGGCCTCGCACTTCAGTTGAAGTAGGGGTTTCCCAGTTTCCGAGGGGGTTGTCGTCTTATAATATTGTGATGATTTATCTGGTGAGCGCTGTTGTTGTGTGGAACGCACCTCAAGAGCTCTCTGCGACTATTTTATCACGAAATTAAAAAAAAATAAAGGGTCAAAGACAAAGCGGTCATGCATTTACAATTTACTAAAAAGCCAATTGAGTATGGTTCAGCGTTTGAGCTTGTATTACGATGATTTCTTTGGTGAGCGCGGTTTTTGTATGAATCACACCTCAAGTGCGAGCTTGGTCATCGCTATAGAAATTCTCAAGCAATACCCATTCGCTGTACCTTTGAACCTTTGGTGACCGGTCTTTAGTAAAGGGAAATAAACTTTTTAACCCAGCGAAGAGTATATTTGACAATATAATGGAATTATTTTGTGCTCTGCCATGATTCGAGCCTAGGTCCTTCCATTTATGAGTCCGAAACGCTAACCACTAGACTCGACTGAACTCGTAATTTAAAGGTCATGAGTTTGATTGCCGGCGGAGCACTTTTTTTTTAATATTCTTTTCGCTGGGTTGAAGTATTCATTTATCGTTAAAAATAGGTCCGCAGTTCCATCCAGTCTTACAGTAAATAGGTCTTGCTTCTATAATCAGCGCTTTTACCATATTTGCAGAGGGCTCTTGAGGTGTGATTTACACAAAATCAGCGGTCACCAAAAATCAGTCACCCTAATATTTGTTTATTTATTTAAGTACATTGATTACCACCCAGGAAGTTATTGATAATCAATCAATTCATACTTCTGCAATGCCAGGTGGTGAAGAAGATTGTTGGATGATGGGTATGGGAGATGAACATCTGGATGTTTGTGAATTATTAATATGTAGGTACTCGAAATGGACTCGACACATTCAACATATCCTTTGCCTATGTGACGTCTATAATCCATAATCTAAAAAGTCATATTACATCTAACATTTGTATTGCATACATTCCTACAACAAGACACACAGTCCTTCATTCATGCTTACACACATGCGGCATGTGGGAAAAACCCAATCTCAAATGAACATAATCCCTCTAAATCTTGCCGACCTTCCAGGAAATAGGGGTGACATTGGCAAATTGAACCATTTTTTTCAATATGGGTGGTCAAACATCATACCAACAATCTGTCCCAATAAAAATAAAATAAACGCAACTAAGCTACACGTATAAAGTAATTTCTTTCCTTCGTTATCCCTGAAGAGGTCGTATGTGGCAATTTTGGTCCTATTAATTTTTACGGGTAAGGGGGCTGGCCTCACACCAACCACTTTCAGTTGAAGTTGGGGTTTCCTAGCTCCCGGAGGAGCTAGGAAACCCCCAATTAAGGGCTGGTTCTCATTTCTTGTGAAGGCTGAGTACACCTTGCCGGTTTTTATTTTGGTTTTGAAATAGACACCGAAACGGAAAATCATTTCTGACACCCTCGGTTTCAGGGAAAGGCGGTGGCAGTTACAAGCTTTATGTTCATGTGATGTTTGGTATATTTTATGAGTACACAGCGGCGTGTCAAATCGCAAATTTACACGTGTCTGCTTGTGGACATGCATTTCATATGAATCTTAAATGCTAATATATCTTTGCAACTTAGATTAGATGTAATAATAATCAAGATGATATTAGGATTGTTTATTTGCTGAGCGCTGTTTTTGTGTTGTTCACACTTCTAGAGCCCTCAGCGAGATTGGTTGTCGCTATAGAATACGTCAATTTTCGATTAAGACCCAGTTGCTGTAAGGTTGGATGGACTTTTGGTGACCGGTCTTTAATAAAGATATATATGCTTCTTCTTTAACCGATGGAAGAGCATATTTGAGTCAGGATTCCAACCGCCTTCCATTCACGAGTCCGAAGCGCTAACTACTAGACTGCAGACCGATCTGTTACTCTGCAGGATATCCTTGTAACGTATAGCATCATAAGCTACTCGTATAAAGTAAATAAAGAGTCATGGAAACAGCCAAGAGGAAAGTGTCAGGCAGTACAATGTAAGCAGCTGCCATAGATCGCTTATAAACGACAGCTAAAAGTGAATCTCTGATGACACCATAAACTATCCAATAGCTAGGGCAGTGATCCACAAAGTGTGGAACAGTAGTGTTGATACTTTTTTTAAATATTTACCAACGTACAAATTAACTTAACTTAGTTGCCCTTACCATCGAGTAGGTATGTACTTGATATATTACAACTTACTGAAAAAAATTGCAGTTAATCTGCAATGTTGACTGTATTTTTTTTTTCATTTATATGAATATTTCTTAGGACTATTCCTTTACAATAGGCTTAATGCACTAAGAGACATTATATCCCCTAAATTACATAAATTGTAAATTAACTCTCCATGACACTCTCCAAGGCATGACCTACGAAGATACAGAGAAGCATTTAATTGTAGTGGAGTAAATTTATATTTCTTTTTTACATTTGTTTATCGTAATATCTTGAGTTAACTAAATTTAGTTGTATTAGAACCAGGATTTAAGATGATAGTATTAAAATATGAATAAATGTAATGATTATTATTTAGGTACATATTGTGAACAAGTTTTCCACGTCTGAGACACAGGATTTCCTAGTTTAGGCACATGTATAATTTTCTTATTAAGCTAAATTCCTTATGTGTACAAATGTAATGTTAAGAGGTATTGTTGTAGAAATAAATAAATAAATAATTATTATTATTTCTGAAAGGATTTCCGTCCTACAGTGCGGTTTTATAGCCGGTAGAGGTTGTGTTGAACAGATGTTTACTCTTCGGCAACTTGTTGAAAAACCATTGATGGTGAGGGGGAAGCTGTTCACGGCCTTTGTAGATCTGGAAAAAGCTTTTGACTCAGTAGACAGAGGTATGTTGTGGGATGTTTTAAAAGCATACGGAGTGGATGGGGCTCTCCTAAATGCGGTGCATGCAAACTATGAGAATAGTATGGCAAGCATTCGTATTACTGGTGAGAATAGTGAATGGCTTGAAGTTGTTAAGGGTGTAAGGCAAGGATGAGTGATGAACCCATGGTTATTTAACATAGTCATTAGTCTGGGCCGAAATTTTTCTTTTTTTTTCTAAATGGTATACCAAAAAAAACTTGTCTTTATTATGTGTTATTAAAATGCAACATACCAAAAAAATATATACTTAATCCCCAGCTAGCGCAACACTCTTAAAATTCCGAAACAAGAGACAATTTTTTTTTGGTATAGCATTAAGAAAAAAAAAATTTTTTTTCGCCCAGACTAATAGTCATGGACAATTGTGTTCGAGATTCTAGACTTGATGTTTGTGGATCAATGATAGGATAGAGCAAAGTGAGTATTCTCCTGAGTGCGGATGATGCAGTTTCTGTATCTGATTCAGCAGTAGAGCTGCAAGCAATGCTCTCTAAATTGAACGAAGCTTTGATAGGTAATCATTTGAAATTGAATGCAAGTAAGACGAAAACTTAGATTTTATGAAGAGATAATGAAAATATGAATTGTGAATTTAAAATTAATGGAATGAATGTTGAAGTGGTAAATTAATTTGTATACTTAGGAAGCAAGTTTGAAAAAGATGCAAGAATGACTGGTGAATTCGAAAGAAGAATAATGAAAGGCAGCTATGTACTAGATGCTACTGCTTGCACCAAGAATCAAAATCTTACCAAAAACTCCAGGAGTGTACAGGGTCCCATACGAATGCAGAGTCTTTTATATTGGACAAACCAAGCGCAGCATCAACATCCGATTGAAGGAACATATTAAGTTAAGCTTACAGTTAAGACTGCAGTTAAGACGAATAACCCGAACAAGTCTGCTATCTGCGAACATTCACAGAAAGGGGTGAATTATCTGATTAGATTTGATAAAACAAAGATTTTATCTAAAGAAAGATTTCTCATCCCTCGACTTGTGAAGGAAGCAATCGAAATACACAGGCACCCCAACTTCAATAGAGATGACAGCTACAAACTTTCCAGTATATGAAGGCCAGTACTAACTTCTATGATCCACCCTTTCATTAATCGGACGATTTCATAGGAAGACATAATTTCGTCCTTCTGTACAAGTGGTGCATCACCGAAGGTTAATAAAAGTACCTACAACCTTTGGCCTCGATCAAACAACAATATTTCAACAGTTCGTGGTTCTTCTTTGTAGAAAACACTCGTCTCCTGAGGACGTCGGATATGACTCCGACGAAACGTAGAGAAAATCGTTCTTCTCTTTTGCACGGTCAGTAAAATCCGTTTTTTTTTTTCATTTTATAAAACTTACCAAAAATGTTTGATTGGCAGTCAAAAGTTTACAGATCACTGTGTCAGATAGATGGCTATCTGCTTCTTTTACTGAGGATGAGTGAGAAAATGAAAACTACATTGTCTGCCATTTTCTGACGCTGGTTGTCCATTTATCTACCTACTTTATAGCATGCAATCAAGTGTGTTTTGCGAAATGCTAGTGCACTCAATGCAATCCTCACTTTATGTGATGGAATAGCACTTAGATGCAATGATTGTCAATAAAAATGAAGTAAGTGCTTTAATCAACATTCACTGAAATCCCATCAGATGGAAAAAAACAATTTACTTAGCTTATTTAAGCTTACATAACTGTCAACCTTGATGACATAAAAATCGCAATTTTCTTTGCTTATTTGTTCTACAACCTTCAATACTTTCATTGTATTTGTAAATTAAAATTTAAAGGAGAAAGGAAAAGACAGAGGAAATGCCAGAGGAAAGCGTCGACGGGGAAGACCGAGGAAGGAATGGATAGACCAAATAGGCGAGATTGCGAAAGAATGGAACCTGCAGAGTGAGAATAACAGAAGAGTATGTATGAGGAAATGGGTGAATGCTACAGAGATAAAAGAGATATGCAAGGACAGAAAAAAGTGAGAACACATCTGCGGAGGTACCGTCCACCCCTAGCGGAACGGCGGCGGTATACAGTACAGTACAGTTCTCTCACAGTTAGGCTCTCAAAAAGAAAAAAAAGTCACCAGTGATTTGCATTCATCTATAACTTATTTAGGATAAAAAAACTTTTTTTCACCTCTAAATATAGACTTGTTAGCTCTCTTTTCTTTCAAAAGGCATGCAATTCAGCAGCTTATTTTGGCTGGTCAGAAATAGGTTTTAACGTTATCAGTTTTTTTTAATATCTTTATGATTTATAATAAATAATCACCCAATGGCATCTGTTGAACCAAGTTCAAAGTTATTTTCGATAGGACACGGCACAGGCGGGGTTCGAACTTGCACTTGTTTCAATAACGTCAATTCAAGTGCCAACGCTTTAGCCGCTCGACCATTCCAGCGACAATAATTATACATGATTTCTAGTGAACTTGCTCCACACAAAACTTGTCTTATATACCAATGCTGGAGAAGTATATAGAGTTCATAATAGCGTGCTAAGATTCCTCCACACACAATAAGTTGCAGTTCGCGCTTGCACATGCCTCATGTGAACAAACAACATAAAAACCAAATCTCAAATGGACATACACCCTGCAACTCTTGCCGTCCTTCTCTGCAACAGGGGTGGCATTGGCAAAGTGAACCATTTTTACAGCATGGGTGGTCAGCCGCATACCAACCTATAAGTCAAGGGACATACAAGACAAATTACATTTTATAAATCAGTAAATAATAATATCATCAAAACTAAACAGAAAACCAATTCCAATTTAACAAACCCTAGCCGCCAATATTACAGTTCAACTGCCATTTCTTTCTGTCCTTACGTACTTCTTTCATTTCCTCCAGAGTCATAACCTTTTTCATCCAGGCTCTTCTTTTATTATGACTCTGGATATTTCATTCATTCGCAATTTCAGATATTTGGTCCATCCATACCTTTCTCGGTCTTCCTCTATAATAATAATAATTTATTCATACTAAGAGTGTTTTACAGAAAATTTACATAGGGTGCAGCTTTTTAACTTCAGTAAGAAAATAATACGATGGGATGAATATTGCATTTGCTTCAAGCACAACCAGCTTCACATGAAAAGAGATGGGAAGGATCTATAGTTTAATATAGCGTGTGCTGAATTCTACAATTTCATCCATTTTTTTTTTTTGCATCAAGTAACTTATTAACATCGTATCTTTCCACTTCTCGGAACTAAGATTTTTATTCAGGAAGTAAAACTAAAAATAAATAACTGCTCGATTCGATTTTGCATTTTAATATTAGTTCTACAATTAAATTATTTCAACGCTCGGATGTCTAGTAAAAATGTATTAATGCGTTCTATTTTTCATTGAAATTTCTACACAAAACAGCTGATAAATACAATCAAAAATATTTTTCTTGTTAAGAGTGTATTTTCATCAATCTGGACTAAAAGGTTGGTATGAGGCAGACCCCAATGCTGTAAAAACTTTAATCACTTTTGCCAATGCCACCTCCGGGTTCAAGGGAAGGTGGCAGGAGTTGCAATGTTCATGTTTGTGTAAGTTCGTTTTGTATGTACACTAGGGTGTCCCTTATTTTTCAACTTGATTATTTTTTAACGCATAGGGGCTATTTTTTTGCGTATTGCTATAAAACACTTGCTCAGAAAATTTCAGATCATTTGGAGCACTGTAACCCGTGCCGACTTGTATCGGAACATTTTCATACAATTTACGCTACAGTACAAGCGCGCGGGTGGCACATTCTCACTTTGTCTTCAGTCAAATGCAAGAAGTCACGTTATCAACATGGTTTATTGAATTTGAATAATATTTCCGTTTAATTACGAAGTGCTAAAAAAAATACATTCTTAGTTGGGGAGGCATAGCACCAAATAACAGATGACAGATTACCATCAAATCGTCAAGAGAAAGACGAAAAGTCACGGTAGCTCGAAATTGAGGAAGAAAAAAGAAAAATAACTGCAGGTACTTCACCGTATGTTTTTCTACAAAAGAAAGACAGGCTCCAGTAGACCATTAGAGAACCTATCTACGACTACATTATCAAGGCCACCAAAAAAGCGCTAGGTCTGAGCAAAGACGAATATCCAATTATTAAATCGTTCATTCAAATGGTTCAATCTCAAATAAGGAAGGAAAGCGCAGAAGCTATAAAAACGTATTTTCAAAGAAATTTCAAAGACAAAATAACTGTTCATTGGGATGGGACAGTGTTACCTGAATCAGATTTCAAGATTTCTAAGGAAGAGCGGTTACCGGTTGTTGGTTTATTTTGATTATAAAGAAAAACTTCTTGCTGTTCCAAAACTGGAAAGTTCTTCTGGTAGAGATCAAACCATGGCTGTTTTAAGCTCACTTCATTATTGGGACCTTAGTGACCAGGTGCAAATAATGTGCTGTGACACTTCAACTTTTAATGTTGGCTGTTTTAGTGCAGCATAATTATGCTCTTAAAGGATAAAAGTTGGAAAGAGAGGTATTATTGTTTGCTTGTCGCCAACATGTTTATGAACTTGTCGTAAAAAATGTTTTTGAAGGAAAAATACCTCAAGTTACTAAAAGTTCGGATATTCCGCTGTTTTAAAAATAAAAAAATAATTGGAATAATATTGATTCTACCAACATCCAAGCTTGGCCAAATTTATGAAACAAAATATCAGTGATTGAGAAATCGATCGATTGGTAGTGTTTAATAAGCATGAGCTACGAGATGAAGTACTGTAAACTGATGGAGCTACCCACCTTGTTTTTGGGTGGTGATGAGGATAAAACCATGAAAATAAAGCTTTTTGATGCTTAACATCAAGCGCGGTGGATGGCAAGAGCTATTTATTCTTTGAAAATATATTGCAGTCTCAATTAAAAATGATCACAATGGAAAAACAACCCCTAAGAGATATTTGCTTGTTTATTTCCACTGTTTATGTGAAACTTTGGCTTCAGTGCAGTTTGGCAATTAAAACACCTAATCAAGATTGGCGCTTTTTGAAAATTTTGAAGGATTACGAGAAACTTGAAACAGCTTTTTCTCAAGTAGCTTTGAAGAATTTTTGTCAGAACTTATGGGATATGCCAGATGAAATATCAATATCATATATATTTAATGATTTTGTGGAAGATGAAAAAAATAAAACTAAAAAGCAGGTTGTGGTTAATTTAGAGAGGGACAGTTCTTGCCCATTACAAAAGAGGTATAGTCCATATAAAGAAGAAATATCGAGATCTTTATACGGTAGGTACATATAAAATCATCGGTTCTTTTCATATTTTTTTCTATTTATGTATTGATTGTAATAGTATTTTATTGTTTCAAATGTTTCACATAAAATTTAAGATCAGTTTGGGTCTGCCTCAAGCAAAAAAATATTTTTAAGATTAATGATTGAAAGCACTTTCGTTCTAGATAGCGTCTCGTCATGGATATTAAATGTTATTTGAAAGAAAAGAAAACTTACCTTTCTTAAAGCAGTCAAGGATACTGCAAAAAGAGTTGTGAAAAAAATGAAGATTTTTATGACAAAATAACGACTAAAAAAGAACAGAAGTAGTACCATTTACGCTGCGTTCAGTACACAAAAAACTGTATATTTTCTGCAAAAAGGGAGACGCTAAAAAAAAAATAGCTTAATAAATGTACCGTATTTTTTTGCTTTTAATATAATTCCCCATTATTCCCAGATATTTTTGTTTATTTTGGAACTTAAGAATAATAATAATATTTTAACTACCATCATATCTAGAAGAAGTGAATTTCTCTTATTTTGAAAAACTTTGAGGCCTCGTCGGCATGGGTAAGAATCATCGTATAAATATGAAATTTCGTATCTGAATAGGTTATAGTAATTGTAAAAAAGTTAGGGGGTATGCGTTTTCAAAATCGAAAAAAAAAATTTTTTGGCCATATAAGGGACACTCTAATGTACACATGTAACATGTGTAAGCGCAAACAAACATGTGCCTGTTTTTCGGCATGCATTAAATATTCTTTGCATTTCAATTTACATTACGGATTATAGTAGATAGAGATATTTGACAAAATAGGAAAACCAAAGTTTAGGTTTTATTTTGAACCTTTTGGAAGTCTAATCTAATCTAATCTAAGTTGCAAATATAAGTAACATTATAGATTCACATTATATGCATTTTCACAAGCAGACACGTATAAGTTCGCGCTTGAACATGCCGCATGTGGACCTACAATATAAGAATCCGAATCTCAGATGCACATTCACCCTGCAACTCCTGCGACCTTTCCTGAAACAGGGGTGACATTGGCAAAGTGAAGTTAAAATCAAAATATGTTTGTAAATGAAAGTCTTAATCCGATGTGAAAATAAATGTAAGGTATTTAAATTTTAAGTAAGATAACATTAGATTTTATTATTTCTAACACTTCTGTATCAGTTTGCGTTTATTTGATAAAATTGTCTCAGTAAGCTTTTCTACGCGTAGAAATCAGAAACCTAAGTTTTTAAGCTCACCTAAAAATGTTTTAAAACTAAGCCAGCGCCTCTAGTGGTCGTTGATGTTTCAATATGTTTTCTTGGTAAAACTCTATGTTTCAGTTTAAACGTAAAGTTGGAAGCATCTTAGAGAGATATTGTATCGGATTATCAAATAAACAGTTTCCTTCAAGTAGGAAGTGGATGCTTACCACAAGTAATAAAACTACGCTTAAACTTGGTCTTAGAGTTTTACTAAAAAATGTATAGAGATTAAACTAGCGCTTCTGGTGAGCGTTTATGCTTTCATATATTTTTGGTGAAACGCTGTTGTTGCGTATAGTTTTGTTAGGTAGATGTTCTCGGATGAAATCTGTTCACACAAGCTAAAGGTTTAATTACACCTTAAGCCGAGGTGTGGAGCAGTTAGTGAAGCGCACATAGGCGTAACTTATTCTTTAAAATATTTTATATGGTTTGACACAATTACTTTATTCGGGCTATATTGCCATGGTCTGGTTGATTCTTTCCGGACAGTTTCGCCCATTGCTCCGATGGGCGTTATCAGCGGTTGGCTAGTCACTGTGATCTTCTGACAGGATCTGCTGTATTATTTGTATGGTTTGTTTGTTTCATCATCACCAATCATTCTTTCCACATGTCCAAACCATCTCATCACATTATTTTGTACATTAATTTTCATATCCTCTTTCAACTTACATTCTTTCTTTACCCATTCATTCCTAACTGTATCCTTCAGAGTTTTTCCTGTCATGCTTGATTTTCACCGTACATACTTTCACTGTCACTCACTGTCCATGCTTCACTTCAATACATTAAGTCGGTAACAATATGCTGTTGTGTATCGCCATTCTCAGATCCATCGTCAACCGCTTGTTCCTTGCTATACTTCCTATTGCACCGACCACGGCGACCACTTGCTTTCCCTTACATATACACACCCTATTCTTAAGTTACCATTTAACATGAACGTGATTCCATAATTTGTTTATGAGCTTGCTTTATGCTAGATACGCCAGAGGTTTTTTCTGCATCCTCAGTTGTCGTGCAGATAGGGTATATCTTGAAGACGTTAGTTACGTCGCTTACGAAACGTCGAGAACAATGTAAGCTCTCTTATAACAGTTCATCTAATTTTCGAATAAAATGTTTAACTGTGTAGTTGTTTTAATTGTAAATAAGCCTTGCAAGTCTCTTTCCTGAAAGTGGGGGGGTATTGGCAAAAGTTACCTAAGTTTTTACAGCAGAAGGGTCAACCTCATATCAACTTACTTACTCGAATTCATCGAGGAACATAATGTCGCTGGGCGTTGGTCCTCGCATTTGACAAAAACGCCGGTTCGATCCCGGTCTTGTTCTACCGACAATAACTTCGACCCTGGTTCAACAGATGTCATTGCATGCACACAAGCCTCTGCTTTCACGTGAAGAAAACTGGCCAGGCAAAATAGATTGGAGATTGTATTGTATTTCACAAATGTCTATCAAATATACATATTTTTTTCTTTCACATGCTAGACACGCCGCTGGTTTTACTGGTGCGAGATGCTAGAAAGGTTTTTTCAGGGAAGGGGGAAGGCAGGTAGAAGGAAAGTTGTTGGGGAGGGTTGGGGGGAGGAAAGGGGCACTTTAAGGGCTGAAATCCCCTAATCGGTACATTTAATTCATTAAGGTGTAATTAAGTCGGCACGAAACGTAATTATATTAAGCTCCAGATAGTTTGTAATGAAACTAGTCGCTGAGCAGACTGGCGCTCTGTACTTGTAATCTTCTGAACGCTTCTTAATTAAATTTAAATTCGTGAAACTTATAAATTGTTTGCTGGGATTCGCAGAAAGAAAAAGTTAACTTTTTTCTCTTGGAATTTCGTTAATTGATTTATTTTTTCGTGAAAGTTTGTACTAAGTATTGTTTTGGGATTTGCTTGGAATTTCAATGAATTCGCGCGTTGAATTTGCGTACACAATATAGTGTCGTCACCCGGTCCGGTTGCTAGGGAAAAGGCATACAAATATTTCGTTATCGTTTATTAAGGATACAAGACTGACGTTAAGGTTGAAAATATATATTCCATTTGAGATTCATATTAAATCCATTACCATAAGTAGACGCGTATAAGTTCGCGCTTACACATGCCGCATGTGGACTTACACCATAAAAACCCAATTTCAAATAAGCATAGGCCCTACAGCTCTTGACGACCTTCCCTGAAACAGGTGAGACATTGGTAAAATGAACCTTTTTTTATTCAGTATGGGCGGTCAGCCTCATACTGACCATCGAAAAAAAGTTTCCATTTCAAAAATGTTCCAAGAATTAATTAGTTTATTAACAATGCAAATTAAAACTTTTAAAAATCTTTGCAAGTAAGTTAATAGATTTAGGAAGGTGAAGGGTAAGTAAGTTTGAAAAAGATGGAAGAATGTCCGGTGAATTTGAAAGAAGAATAATGAAAGGCAGGTGTGTACTGGGTGCGACCGCTTGCATCGCCAGGAACCAAAATCTCTCAAAAAATGTTATATTGGTGGTGCACGGTGGTATACTAGTGCCCACCTTGATGTTTGGAAGTGAAGCCTGGACGGTGAGTGAAAGGGAAATTAGTAAAGTCCATACAGTAGAAATGGACTATCTAAGAAGTATGATTGGGAAAAAACAAAGTGACAGGGTGAGGAATGATTTTTTAAGAGAAGAATGTGGTGTAAGGGAAAGTGTGAAAGTGAAGATTAAAAGAAGTATGTTAAGATGGTTTGGGCACATGGAGAGAATGAGTGATGAAAGATTGACGAAGAAAGTATATGTTGCTAGAATAGATGGATGTCGTGGAAGAGGAAGACCGAGAAAGGTATGGATGGACCAAATTTTCGAAATAGCGAGTGAATGGGATATCCAGAGTCATAATAAAAGGAGAGCCTGTATGAAAAAGGTTATGACTCTGGATGAAATGAAAGAAGTATGCAAGGACAGGAAGAAGTGGCGGCTAATCTGCAATGCTGATTTGTTATGTTGGTTTATTAGTTTGCTACATTTTTTGCGTAAGAAATTTTTGACTTTTTTTGTATAGATTTTTTTTTTAGGTTTTGTTGTTTTTTTTTTTTTTTTGTACACTTAAATGTCATTTATTAGTATTCCTTGACTTATAGGTTGGTACGAGGCTGACCACCCATACTGTAAAAAATGGTTCACTTTGCCAATGTCACCCCTGTTTCAGGGAATGTCGGCAGGAGTTGCAGGGCTTATGTTCATTTGAGTTTGGATTTTATTTGTAAGTACACAATCAGCATTTGTAAGCGCGAACTACACGTGTTTGTTTGTGGGCATACATCTGAAAGCTTTAAATGAATATATCCTTGCAACTTAGATTATAGATTATTATAGATTATAGAAGGGTAAGATATATTTATTACGCGTCTACCATTATCATTTAAAACTTAGGCACGACAAGTAGCGGTAAATTCTGGCGCCTCTAATTAACCGCTGCCAGCATATGCCTGTTTATCTAAGGCCTCCATCTCACATGCGAGAAACAATTTGCCAGTCTCCACACACGCGTGTGAAGCATGTGCCACAATTGTGTATTCAGTAACCTTAGGATAAAACATTGCATTGAGTCACCTCGATCGCGTAAATCGAGAAAATGAATAGAAACTAAATCACTTACTTGGAGTGACATCGTATATCTGTCCTTGCATATCTCTTACATCTCTTCAACATTCATCACTTTCCTCATACATACTATTCTCTTACTCTCACTCTCCAGGTTCCATTCTTTCGCAATCTCACCTATTTGGTCTATCCATTCTATCCTCCGTCTCCTCCTTCCACGCTGTCCTTGAACATTTCTATGTATAGGCAGTGGCGAAGGGTGCCATACAACTCGATTCCCATCGGTTTTCCTTTTAAAATGATGCAAAAATGATAATAAAGTAGACTGCATGGTTTCAATGGAGAAAAAAAACGTATTGTTTCTTTGGCTTTAAATGTATTTTTTTTTACTTTGTGCCTATATTTTTTAACTACTTTGTTGCCTCATTTTAAAAGGGAAGCTCATGGGAATCGAGTTGTATGGTACCCTTCGCCACAATATTGTATTACCTATTTACATCAAAAGGATTTGGATTAATTTCATCACTTTTCTACGACATTTCAAATACAAAAATGAAATTCTACCCTGAATTTCAACACGTCATATTCAGGAGCATATTTCCCACGGAACCCTACATATTTCCTAACATCTATTACCTCCTACGCACAGCCCAGAAACCTTTTATACCATAATATGAAATGCCCTAAAATATAATGTAATGCCTTTTCGTTCAATATTTTTTTACGATACGACAATTTCCTAACGTAAAAGAATGGCCCGAGTGTGACCTCCTATACTTTAAAAAACAACATTCAATCTTGCGGGGCAAGAGTAATATAACTTTTTGTAGTTCCTACGCATGCAATATGTGTGAGCGTGAACTTATACGTGCTGCATGCAGTTTGAATGTTAAATTTTGATATTGCTCCGAATGTATGATTTTATGTCTGTGTATTTTTACTTACTTGTGTGCGTGTCTCTAGACTTAGGTATTTGGGTGTTTGTACTAGTATTAGCTCAAAGCTTCTCATTAAGAAGATTCTGGCATGGTCTGGTGTATGCCAGAGAATCCTTTATTCACCTATAAATACAGATCGCAGTACTTTGACGAGGCATTAGTACCTGAGCCGTTAAACGAGATAGTACGAAAGATTAACAGAATAACCCACATACACTTATAAATAGAGATCGCGATGCTTTGAAGGAAGACTTTTATCAGAGTCGTCGAGGTGACCAGTTTAAAAGCCACTCTATTTTTATTCGAACCAAATGTGAGTCAATCCTAATAATTAATCAAAGGTGTAAAATAAATTTAATTGAAGTTTAATTAAATTTAACCCAAGTAAATCGTAATAATAAACTATAGGGATACATAGACGATATGTATTTTGTGAGTTGGCATGACGTTGACCACCTTTGGTTAATTTGTTCACTTTGTCATTTGCAACCCTGTTTCAGGAACGGATTTGCAAGAGTTTCAGGGCTTATGTGCATGTGAAAATTGAGTCTTTATTATCTAGGTACCTACACATGGAGCATATGAAAGCACGAACTAACACGTATCTGCTTGTAGGCACGCAGTACATATAAATTTTAAATGTAAATATATCTTTGCAACTTAGATTTGACCGACCAAAAAATCACTTATCAGGGCTGTAAACCAAATCAAAAAAAATATAAATGTATTTCCACGAAATTTCAATCTAAAGAGAATCTGTACTCTTTGCAACTTAGATGAAAGAAAGATAAAGAAAGGTTTTTTCGCTGTACAGAATAAAAGGAAGTAAATAGAAGAAAATGAATGTGTGTCCGTTATATATGTGCATTGTATTACATTGTTTTAGAAACGCTGCTCTAATTACGACTGACGAAAATGAAGCTAAAGCATAAAAAGAAAAAGAAAGGCAAGCGGTTCTAAAAGTTGTATCATTATTATTTCATCATGGTATTAATATATTCGCCAACTTACAAAAAAAGATCAACTAACATCACATCACACGAAAATGACGCTGATGAAGCCCATTGTAGACTTGGGTGAAACGTACGAAAGCTCTAGCTACGATGGACCTCGGCAACAGTACCTTGAATATAATACTCCCCTCGATCGCGTAAATATAATAAATTTATGAAAAGTAAATCACTCACTAGAAGTGCTGTCGTATTTTGATACATTTTCCTTTTCATCAAGGCAAGTTTCTGTAAATTTTATATAGTAAAGATCCGGGAAATCAAAGATAAATCCTGAAAATATTCACACACAATACAAACAATAGCGTTTTTCTAAAAATTCACGAAAAGTGAACTCTCACAAGAGGCGCTGTTTTAATCTCCATACATATTTTGGTACACATGCCACACTTTTTTTATTTAAATGTGCACAATAGGCTATTTCATTAACAAGGATTAATTAATAAATTCAATAAGGGAACACTGCTTTTCGTGTGTGCAGAGCATGTCGCTTCGTTACATTCGCGGGATAAGAGGCAGTCAGGTAAATTAATTAATCTAGCCATCCCCCTCACTCACATAATTAAGCCATGTTCCCTCTCTTTCTATTCTCTATTTCTAGTATTATTTTCTCATGTGAAAAAGTGCTAAAAGATAAGAGAAAAAAATCTGAACGAATTTTCTAGAATTAATAAATTTATAAATATTCGGCAGAAACTTCTGCCAACCATTAAGCAGAGAAAACTGATGCACTTCGGTCACATTTTGACAAATGAGAAATACTATCTTTTTCATCTTATCATACAGGGTAAGATTGAGGGGAGAAGATCTCAGCGACGCTGAAGGACATCATGGCTGAAAAACCTGCGACAATGATTCAACAAAACCACAAAATCTCACTCTGAGCCGCAGCATCCAAGGTCAAAATAGCCATGATGATCGCCGATCTTCGAGAGAAGTGGCACCAAAAGAAGAAAACTAAATATTGGGTATTTATTTTAGGTAAATGCTTTAGTTCCTTGACTAACCTGCTTGTGTGAGGCTGGCTCCCATGCTGTAAATAGTGACATTGGCAAAGTGAACCATTTTTTGCAGCTTTGCGGGTTCAACCTCATACCAACCTATAAGTCAAAGAACAAGTATTAAACATACAGGTATACGGATGGTTTTGAATACAGTAACATATAGACAAGTATCACGAAAGAGGATGTGAAAGTAAAGGTGCAAAAGAATGTGATGAGATGGTTTGGACATGTAGAAAGAATCGAAGATGAGAGACTTACAACGTTTGTATACAACGTTTGAGACAAAGTGAAAGGAAAGGGAAGACTGAGAAAAGCATGGCTGGATCATCTCTTATCTAATCTAATCTAATCTAAGTTGCAAAATATATGTAACATTAGAGATTCACATTATATGCATTTTCACAAACAGACACGTATAAGTTCGCGCTTAAGCATGCCGCATGTGGTCCTGCAATATAAAAACCCGAATCTCACATGGACATACACCCTGCAACTCTTGCCGACCTTCCCTGAAAACAGGAGTGGCATTGGCAAAGTGAACCATTTTCTACACCATGGGGGGTCAGCCGCATACCAACCTATAAGTTAAGGAACAGAAGTTGAATCAGATTGCTGAAATTGTGAAAGAATGGAATGTAAAAAGCGAATGTAACACAACTATAAAAAAACACGCGCACACAAAGACACGCAATTACAAGTAAACACACACAGAGACACAATCACACATTCTTAACAATATTATCAATATGTAATACAAAGTCACTTATTCAGTAAGGTAGTATAGTTTGAAAGGCGTTTTATTACTGAAAAACCCTAAAGGATCCTTATATAGCATGGATAACGTTGAACACATTTGGTTAAGGTAACTTACCAGGGGAATTTCATAAAATACGGCGACGAGGGAATATTTTGAATCATTTAGGTGGGCAGATGAAGACATAAATAGTGGTGAGAAGGGTACAGTGGTCTTCCAGCTCCTCCTGCCATCTCACCGTCCCCCACACAAACCCTAGGTGTCAGTTTTACACTTGTGGTAATAGGACAGAACAGCACAGGCAAAACAGCACAGGCAAAACAGCACACGTCATTACATCACATGGTATTCCATCACATCACATGGTGACAAAACATCTAAATCTAAATCTAAGTTGCAAAGATATGTATCTATTATTTGAGATTCATATTAAATCCATTCATCCGACACGCATAATTTCGCGCTCACACATGCCGCATGTGGACCTACAATCTAAAAAACCTAATCTCAAATGAACAAAAGCCCTGCAACTCTTGCCGACCTTCCCTAAAACAGGGGTGACATTGGAAAAGTGAACCATTTTTTACAGTATGCGTGGTCAGCTTCATACCAACCTATAAGTCAAGGAACAACATGACAATAATAAAACAACACAATAAGTCATTACATCACATCGACCCCCAGTGCTTGTTTGGTTTATCCCCCATTGGATTCCAAGATGACCTTTCAATGAAATTGCCTTAAGAATCACATTCTAACAATCTGAGCTTAGAAATGGAACGTCAAACACGATAATGTGAGAGTTTTTTTATAATAGGTCGGGGAAAATTTTTCTTCGCATTTTATATGAAAATTGAGGTAATTTTTTTTTTCAAAGTTAATTTACATTTGATTACAGTACATATGTGCCATTTTGTTTGTATACTATCTGCCATCTTGTAGGTAGAGACATGATTGCATTGCTGTAGAAATTTTGGGACTTCTGATCAAAAAAACGCAACAAGTAGTTTTGGCAGTCCTCTCTTGATGTTAACCTGACAATGCCTAAAATTTTTTGAAGAGACCGAAACAGGTGTAAATCTGAAGGTGCAAAGTCAGGGCTACATGGCGGATGCATTGACACCTCCCAGCCTAACTCTCTTAATTTTTGCTGAGTGGCTAAAGATGTATGTGGTCCGGTCTTTTATCTAGTGGTGACGTTTCGGACTCATAAATGGAAGGTTGTGAACACAAAATTACCAATTATGTTTTCAAATATGCTCTTCTCTGGGTTGAAAAAAATATATATCTTGACCATAGATCGGTCCCCAAAGAGCGATCCAGCCTTCCAGTAACTATTGTAGGTCTTGCTCGAGAATGGGCGCTCTCTAAAGCGACGACAAAGCTCGCACAGGGTTCTTCAGGCGTCGCGTCGCAACGGTTTCACACAAAAACAGCGCTGACCAAATAAATCATCCTAATATTATTATTATTGTACATCACATGCCAACCACACATGCCGTCCAGCTCCCGAGGAGGCTGGTACTCGTTTCCTGTGAAGGCTGAGTAAAGCCTACCGATATTTAATTTTACGTTTTGATATAAACACCGAAACGGAAAATCGTTTTTGACACCTTGGCCGTCGGTGGGATACGAACCCGAGAAATGCAAGCAGTGTATCAACCACAGATCACGGAATATAAGTATCAACTGAGCTATCGACCGGACATGCCATATAGTGTGATTTAATGTCATGTGATGTTATGTCATGTGATGTAATGTCATGTGGTGTAATGTCATGTGATGTAATGTCATGTGATGTAATGTCATGTGATGTAATGTCATGTGATGTAATGTCATGTGATGTAATGTCATGTGATGTAATGTCATATGATGTAATGTCATGTGATGTTATGTCATGTGATGTTATGTCATGTGATGTAATGTCATGTGATGTAATGTCATGTGATGTTACGTCATGTGATGTAATGTCATGTGATGTAATGTCATGTAATGTAATGTCATGTGATGTAATGTCATGTGATGTTATGTCATGTGATGTTATGTCATGTGATGTTATGTCATGTGATGTTATGTCATGTGATGTTATGTCATGTGATGTTATGTCATTTGATGTAATGTCATGTGTAGTTTTGGCACTGTGCTATTATGGGACCCTACATATCTAGGTATGTCTAGGAAGTAACACCTTCAACGTGGACACGACATCTTACCTACATAAAAGCTTTCGTAAAAGAAAACCATTTCCAAAAATTTAGAAATATACTAACTATGATATAAAACTGTGAAAGAAAATTATGACACCATATTTCTAGATTTTTAAATGGTTCACTTTGCCAGTGTCCCTGTGTTTCAGAAAAGAGCGGCTAGAGTTGCAGGGTTTCATTTGAGATTTATTTTTTACATTGTACGTTTACATGCAGCGTGTGTAAGCGGGAACGTTCCCCACTCTGTTTCAGTTATGAATTAAGAATCTGGAATATAAATATGATATATAATTTGCAATCGTCGTTAAAACTTATGCCAGAGAGAAGGTTAATACAGGCCTTGCCGCCAAATTTCAACCAAATTTTTGAGACCGTGCTTTCCGGATTAAGGGGCCGATAGAATGAAACAGACTGTCATCAGAGTGATTAAAAGCGCCCTTGAGGTGTGACACACACAAAAATAGCGCTCTTTTCTATTTAACTACTTAAAATAAAGTATCCTCGTATAGATATTTTCTATTCAATTAAAATAGCAGATTTGTCGGACTGTGATGGTGGAGAAGTCGTATTTCCCAACGTTTCATTACAATTGTGTATTTTATACGCCGATGAGGAACGATAACTTGTTTTCGATATGTTTTGATCCTCAACTGCCGTAAGGCTGCCCCCCTTACCTGCAAAAAAAATAGATTCGCCTCTCCAAAAGTGACTCTCGGAGCCAACGCAGCAAAAAGTTGCAGATTTCCATTTTTGAGAAGGATGAATAAACCTTGTCTTGCTCAGAGTATTTTAAATTATTGCCACAATTTTCATGAAAACTTGTCGAGTTTTGGAAAACTTCTAGAAATCCCGGAGGCGTTGCTTCCCTCCCCCCCCCCCCCCCCCAAGTCATTTCTCCACCCCTTCCCACCCCGGAACACCTTCGCCCTTTGATCCCAATTGATTTACGAGGTCCCTGCTAAC
Organism: Agapetus fuscipes; assembly: GCA_951799405.1. Taxonomy (NCBI): domain Eukaryota; kingdom Metazoa; phylum Arthropoda; class Insecta; order Trichoptera; family Glossosomatidae; genus Agapetus; species Agapetus fuscipes. Next base: position 4,717,216 of record OX637344.1, read on the forward strand.
AAGACACGTGATATTGTCTTGTGTATGCCGGAGCCGCTCGGGATTCACGCGAGACATAATATGCAAGACAAATCAGGATACAAAGCAGGTACACAACATCTGCTGTTCGTCACCCGCACAAACAATTTTAATTATTATTATTAATTGCTGATGATCCCTTGACTTATAGGTTGGTATGAGGCTGACCACCCATGCAGTAAAAATGGTTCTAATCTAATCTAATCTAAGCTGCAAAGATATATATCATTTAAGATTTATACTAAATGCATTCCCACAAGCAGATATGTATAATTTCGCGCTAACACATGCCGCATGTGGACCTACAATATAAAAACCCAATCTCAAATGAACATAAGCCTTGCAACTCTTGCCGTCCTTCCCTGAAACAGGGGTGACATTGGCAAAGTGAACCAATTTTTATATTATGGGTGGTCAGCCGCATAATAACCTATAGGCTATAAGTCAAGGAACATACATGACAAATTACATTTTTTTTAAATCACATTGTCAATGCCACCCCTGTTTTAGGCAAGGTCGGCAAAAGTACAAGGGCTTAATATGCTGATTTGAGATTTGGATTTTAATTTGTTAGTACCTGCACATGCAGCATTTGTGAATGCGAATTTACACGTGTCTGTTTTTGAGCATGCACTTAAAATTATTAATGTTGTAAAAATCTTCGAGCGCTTTCGATTTCATTATTAAGAGGACAACATCATAGCATCGACAACGCTCCAGGAAATAAATCAACTCGCGAAGAAAAACTTTGTGTTTTATTTTACATTATTAAATTCAAACGAATCTTAACAATGGCAATACACAAACCCTTCAACTTTTCCTTAATTTTTAAGTGTTTATATATCTTTGCAACTTAGATTATAGATTAGAGTCTATATAAACCCAGTAGGTACCTACCTAACAAGTACTAAGTAGGTAGGTAAGTGCCTACATATAATAATAATAATATTAGGATGATTTATTTGGTGTTGGTCGTCGCTGTAGAAAGCGCCAGTTCTCAAGCAAGACCCAGTTGTTGTAAGGTTGGATGGACCTTTCAGTGACCGATCCTTTGGTTCAGGTTTATGAATTTTTCAACCCAGCGAAGAGCACATTTGGAAATATAAATGGTATATTTTTGTGTTCTAATGGGATTCGAATCCACAGTGCCACACAACCTTCCATTAGCGAGTCCGAGGTGTTGCCACTGGACTACGGACTATAACCTATAATCTATAATCTAAGTTGCAAGGATATATTCATTCAAAGCTCTCAGATGTATGCCCACAAACAAACACGTGTAGTTCGCGCTTACAAATGCTGATTGTGTACTTACAAATAAAATCCAAACCTCAAATGAACATAAGCCCTGCAACTCTTGCCGACATTCCCTGAAACAGGGGTGACATTGGCAAAGTGAACCATTTTTTACAGTATGGGTGGTCAGCCTCATACCAACCTATAAGTCAAGGAATATACAAGAATACCGGTCCAAGAAATGCCAACGACACGCGGTGTACTTGAGGGGTCATCCATCCAAGTAGCATCCGCGCCCAATGGTGCTTAACTTCGGTGATCTGATGAGAACCGGTGCTTTCAACATGGTATCGTCGTTGATATACGAGTATATGTGTAATGTGTGACGTCAGCAGGAATTCCTTGCAAGTGTTGTATAAATTGAATTGTGATAAAGTGTTTACAATGTTCTGGCGTGTAGCACTTAATTAGTAGAGAGCAAGCAGAGTGTGATGTAGAAAGCTGACAACAGTTGTGAAATTAATAGGTTATGGTAGGTTTTAAATAGGTACCTATTTATAATTATACGATACACGTGTAAGCTTGGATATTTGCACATAAAATGTGTTCATACGTACATAGTGGGCTCTTGAGGTGTTATTCATCATATTTTTAAAAATTAGCTACTCATTTCAATTTGAATAACAAATGTGTTTTCATAGGTACGCTGAAAAATGAAAAACAATATGTATTTACTTAGTACCAATATTAAGCTTTCTTTACTTTTCGAAAGATGGCAGCGTCTAATCTAAATCTAAATCTAAGTTGCAAAGATATGTATAATTTGAGGTTCATATTAAATGCATTCCCACAAGCAAACACGCATAATTTCGCGCTCACACATGCCGCATGTGGACCTACAATATAAAAACCCAATCTCAAATGAACATAAACCCTGCAACTCTTGCCGAACTTCCCTGAAACAGGGGTGACATTGGCAAAGTAAACCATTTTTTTACAATATGAGTGGTCAGCCTCAAACCAACCTATAAGTCAAGGAATCTGAAGGGTAATACGCTAAAATGAATAATATGAAATGTCCTAGCTCAGGGGTCGGCAATCTTTTGAGTCGGAAAAGCCAAAATTACAATTTACAAAAATACTTTATTGTAAGAAAACGAGTACCTACAGATTTTGTATGAACCTTTCTTCTCCACAAAAGTTGATTAATGAGATTAAAACAATGGAGTGACACACTACATGGTTCTCGTATATAAAAAATAACTATTTTATCAAGGGTCACAAATGATTAAGATAGCCCTTTTTATCTTTTACATTAATGCCACCCCTGTGTCAGGGAAATACGGAAAGAGTTGCTGAATTTATGTTCATGTTGAGGTTTGAGTTTTTGTGTGAACAACAGCGCATGCAGCATGTGTAAACGCGGATTGCACGCGTTTGCTTGTCAGCATTTGCGATAAATTGTAGACAGCAAGGAGTACCTACATATTTATGTTTAAAGGGTGGCCTTGTACCTGCGCAAAAGTGTCTCAACTTTGTTTATGTCCTTTCTTAAAATTCGTAGTACTTTTCATGCATGACTTTCTCTTTTTCAAAACGACAATGGAAATAAAAAACTTCAGAGTGTGACAAGAAAAACTCTAACGGTGATATTCTTAGATATTTTGGTCGTCCGTTGAGCTCACGCTTTGACAAACTAATCATTCTTGGGCTGAAAGTCTCATCCAGGTATATCGGTAAAATTTGTATGAAGACCTGTCAATCCAAGATGGCCGAACGTGAACAGCTGATTAGTCTTCATACAAATATTACCGATATTTGGAAGAAAAGAATTACCGTGGTGATGAGACTTCCAGCCCAGGAATCATTAGTTTGTCAAAGCGTGGGCTCAACGGACGACCAAAATGTCTAACAATAACACCGTAAGAAATAGAGTTACATAAGAATGAATGGGAGAAAGGCAAATGCAAGTTGAAAGAGGATACAAAAGTAAAGGTATAATACAAAATAATGTAATGAGATGGAGACGCCATGTAGAAAGAATGAATGATAAAAGTCTTGCAAAGTTATATACATAGTAAACGTGGAAGGGAAAAGAGGAATGGGAAGACTGAGATAAGTATGGCTGGATCAGATTGGTGAAATTGTCAAAGAAAGGGGTATACAATGCGAATGTAAAATAAGGAAATGTCAGAAAAACGCGATGGATATGAATAATAATAATATAATAATAATTATTATTTATTCATGAAAAGTGTTTTACAGAAGATTTACATAGAATGCAGCTTTTTAACTTAAGTAAGAAAATAATACATTTTTGTGTCAACGACGTTACCATGTTGAAAACACCGGTTCCCATAGATCACCGAAGTTAAGCAACATTGGGCGCGGATAGTACTTGGATGGGTTACCGCTCAGGTACACCGCGTGTCGTTGGCACCTTGGACCGGTCCGTAGTCCAGTGGCAACACTTCGGACTCGTAAATGGAAGGTTGTGGATTCGGATCCCGGCGGAGCACAAAAAATATACCTTTTATATTACGAATGTGCTCTTCGCTGAGTTGAAAAATTCATAAACCTTTACCAAAGACCGGTCACTGAAAGGTCCATCCAACCTTACAACAACTGGGTCTTGCTTGAGAATTGGCGCTTTCTACAGCGACGACCAAGCTCGCAGAGGGCTCTTGAGGTGTGATACACACAAAAACAGCGCTCACCAAATAAATCATCCTAATATTATTATTATTATTATGTGCCTGAACTAGGAAAACCTGTGTCTCAGGCGAAAATGAATTGAAAGAGGTCACCTGAGGCAGTTGAGATGGGTCAGAAACTTTTTGACATTTGAAGCTGCTAAGGTTCCATTGCGTCTTTCGTTGTGTCGATACTGGACTATTGCAATGGTCTCTTCTGGGATCTTCCAAGGTTTCAGCAGTCTAGACTGCAGTCCGTCTTTAAATGCTTCAGACAAATTACTTCTGGGGGGGACGTAAAATTGACCATGTGTCTCTTCTGTTGCAGCGCCTTCATTGGCTGCGGGTTTCAGAGAGGACTGAGTACAAAATATTTGTTTATGTTTGTAACGCCCTCAGAGGAATTGCTCCATCATACTTGTAGAATTGTGCAGAGTCGACCAGATAGGTGGAAAACGACGCACTCTTCGTTTTGCACAGAGTGACGCCGTAAAAAGGCTTCAATTGGCATTTAAACGGAACATATAGCCGGTTTCGAAGACAGAGCTTTTAGTTCGGCTGGTGCAGCAGGATGGAACAGTCTACCTCTGGAGTTGAGAACCGAGACCAGTGTTGGCAGTTTCAGGAAGTTTTTTAAAATACATTTGTTTAACAGAAGCTTCAACACATAAAAGCGCCCTTGGGGTAGCTAGTGCCACTAAACGGCGGTTTATAATAATTGACCAATTAATTATCAATTCTAATCTAAGTTGCAAAGATATGTAACATAGGGGATTCACATTAAATGCATTTTCACAAGCAAACACATATAAGTTAACGCTTATACATGCCGCATGTGAACCTACAACATAAAACCCAAATCTCAAATGAACGTACACCCTGCAACTCATGCCGACTTTCCCTGAAACAGGGGTGACATTGGCAAAGCGAACCATTTTCTACAGCATGGGTGGTCAGCCACATACCAACCTATAGTTGAGGCTCTGGCCACCCGTAGCGTAATGGCGTCCGGTATTATCGTACATATTTGGTTAATTCATAATTCCCAAAGCCTTCCCCATTCACGCTACACTTTAAAATTTCCTTTTGGTTCCCTGAAAATAAAATGCAAAGATTTCAGTACCTACTTACCCGATTATCATTTAAAAAGGCAAAAATGATAAAAATAGACTTTTATGTAGTAAAGTAATTACCTTCTCTTTTCTTAGCATTTTTGTGTAAAAGTAAGATTTTGATTAATGAGACTTACCTTTGGCTTGACAACCCTGGGTGGGTTGATTGAAACAAAAAGGATAATAAAAACACCAGTTTTTACTTTTTAATGTAGTGAGTAAAATATTATTTTACTAATATATCACAACCAAAATTTTTAAAATCTCTGTACACTTTTTTCTAAAACTATATGTTGTTAATTCCCAACATTAAATTAAAATCAAACATCTTAAAAAAAGGAAAAAAAAACGGATTTTACTGACCGTGCAAAAGAGAAGAACGATTTTCTCTACGTTTCGTCGGAGTCATATCCGACGTCCTCAGGAGACGTGTCTCTTCTACAAAGAAGAACCACGAACTGTTGAACCACGTCCGTTTTTTTTCATTCTATAACTCACTCATTCTATAACCACTTTCATTCTATAACTCACTCAGAACCACTCTTTGACTGATTGGTATGCGGCTGACCACCCATACTGTAAAAAATGGTTCACTTTGCCAATGTCACCCCTGTTTCAGGGAAGGTCGGCAAGAGTTGCAGGGCTTATGTTCATTTGAGATTGGGGTTTTTATATTGTAGGTCCACATGCAGCATGTGTAAGCGCGAAATTATGCATGTCTGCTTGTGGGAATGCATTTAATATGAATCTCAAATGATACATATCTTTGCAGCTTAGATTTAGATTTAGATATAAAATGTCTAACGACCGTAATCATAATTTAAAATCTAAATTACGTAAGGTGTATATTTCTATCCTATAAATGATCCTATACCAAAAAAAAAATCCGAAATTATTTAGCATCACGTTTATATGTAGGTACGCTATATATTCCTAGTCATTTTTAATGTTATTTATTCCAATGATTTTTTCCATTTTTATTGTACCTACTGAAAAAAAAAACTTTAGCAAACGTTGGTATACGAACCCGAGTCACTCGAGCCATAGTCTAGTACTATATCCGCTCGGCCATGTTGTATGTCACCTACAGGGTGCAAAGGACTGTATTTAAAATGTGACAAAACTTTTTAGTAAATTAATATGTAATGGTGCACAGAAAACTAAAACGTCCTTCCAAGTGCGGTGCTCCAACAAATTTGCGTGATGTAATTTGCATTATCCCTTTGAGAGTCAATACGGTGGGACGTGTTTGGCGCTCACCAGTACCCCGAGTGTAAAACATACCTCCCCTCGTTCGCGTAAGTAGTAAAAATGTATGGAAAGTAAATCTCTCACTAGGTGTGCTGTTGCATTTGTGATACATTTTTCTATTTACGCGATCGAGGGGAGTTTATGTGGGGTACAGGTGCGGTCTTTGTATCAACTCTGTCAAACGGGAAATCCTGGTAACATTCCCTCCTAATGCCTCTCATTGCCTTACTAAAACTTTCTGTACAGCTAAATTTCATGCAGAGCAATATGGCCTTAGGTACTACGGATACTAAGTTATATGTTCAGACCATAAAGTAATAATAATATAGTTCAGAGGTTTAGGCAGTGTCCCAAATATAAAAATAAATAAACATATACAATCGCCACCTGGTAAAACTGAACAAATGCTGATTCAAAACATTTATTGAGTGAAGTTCTCATAGTACTATGTGAAATAATTATAAAGAATTTCTCATGATAAACTTTTATCACATTTGTTTAGTGTTATCTCTCGTAGAAAATAGGACAAAATGTGCAATATGTCTTGATAATACGCAGATTCAATTTTCATTAATTTTTTTGTAAAATGCAATGACACACCCCATGGCGTTTTACAAAAATATGTGGAAACTCATATTCTCTGTAAAGGCGCTGTCTTACTTTCCATACATTTTTTGGCAGATACAAATTAGCATCACCCATGGCGTTTTACCAAAAATAATTGTGGAAACGAAAATGATCTTTAGAAGCGCTGTTTTAATTTTCATACATTTTTTTTTCAAATTCAATGGCATAACATATTCCGTGATCTGTGGGCATAACCCATGGCATAACACCAAAAATGTATAGTAACGAAAATTCTCTGTAGAGGCGCTAATTCAATTTTGATACATTTTTTTGGTAAATGCAATCACATGACCCATAGCATTTTAACAAAAATATGAGGAAACGAAAATGCTCTATGGAAGCGCTGTTTTAATTTTGATACAATTTTTTGGTAATTGCAATGGTAAAAAGTATAAACCATGGCGATTTAGCAAAAATATGTGGAACTAAAATGTTGCCAAATTGTTGTATGAATTTGTCATACATTTTTTTGGTACGTGCAAGAACGCCTAGTTTTATACTTTGGGTACCGCAGTAACTGTTGCACATATAATATTATGATTCACTGCATGATCTTTTCACCAAGTAACATATTTCACTGTTATAATAAACTAACCTAAAACCTCATATCAAAATTATATTTTCAAATAAAACATGAAAAAATAATATTATCCTGCCAATAATGTAGAGATTTGAAATAGCGCTTTCTGCATAAAGAAATTGGCAACGTTTTACTTTGTTTTTTCCTAAAGATATTTTAGTCAAAATACAATAATCAATAATTTTATGTGCTAGCAAATTTTATTTCAACAATAAAGAAATATTTCCATAAGTGAGTGTCATCTAGCGGTAAAATTTAGAAGCTTATATTTACCAGCAGCGCTCTCGCTATCATACTGGCGGCCCCACGACACACTTATAATATTGTACCAATGATTCTTCACTTATTTTTTGACAAAACGAGTGAAAATAACACAAAATAACTGTTTTACAGTCAAAAAATATTTTTCATTTGCATTTTTAAAATGTAAAAAAAAAATTAAAAAGAAAAAAAAAGGTGGTCGCATCTGAATTAGAAAGCGGGTTTGGTACATGTAGCGGTAACTCGGAGCATTGTCCGACTGGGAGCGTGGCGTCTCTTGTAATCCGGCTACTCGGAGGTCGGAACCGGAGGACGGTTTGAGGTCGGGGCTCCTGCCTGTGAAGCGGTCCACGTTGACTGGACGTCCGCACTAAGCCCGCCATCAATATGGTCGGCCGGGAGGAGTCCCGGGCGACCAGGTTGCCTAAGGAGAGGCGCACCGGGCCAGGGCGGAAACGCAGCAGCCAAAAGTCTCCGTGGCGGGCAGTAGTGGGACAGCGTGCGGGAGTGGCGGCCCACAGGCAGCCCGGCCAACACAATCAGACACGGTTCTTTTGCCACTTTTTCCCATTTTTCTTTTTTCCAAATAAATTTTCCCCCTTTATTTTTTAACTATATTTTTTTGCTTTTTTAAAGTCACTCCTGTTTCAGGAAGGTCGGCAAGAGTTGAGAGGACTTATGTTCATTTGAAATGGAGTTTTATCTTGTACCTAGTATAAGCATTACGGTACGTGTGCGCAGCTTTTCGTGTCTCCTTATGCGAATGCATTTATGCATGTAATATGAATCTTAAATGTAATATATCCCAACAACTTGTATTGCAATTTATAAGCGCGGTGTTTTTTTTTCAGTACTCTGTATTTTCATGTTATTTTTACGTTTCATTAGGTACTATTGCTATCGTTTTTTGCCATATTTTTTAAAGTTGCTTGAATTCCTTTCACATTTTTGTCATTATTTATATAATCTAAGTGGCATTTTTTTGCATTAATTTTGGCAGACACGTGTAACGTACATACATGAACGTCCAAATAAACCAAACCCCACATGAATTGTACTAACTCTTACAGTCTTACTTCCTTTTTTGAAAAAGGCGTGGCATTGGCAAAAATAAACCAAGTTTTATCTGCATGTTTCGCAATCATAACCAGTTATCTACCTACTTCATATTTTCTTGCAACTAACCACTTCCCTCTTTTGTCATATTTTCAGGTTACACATTTAAAATATGAACTCAAAGTTTCACTTCTTAGTATTGTGGTGCAGCGTTTCCCCCAGTCAACTACAACAGAACGCCACTGGTCACTGCCCGGCGAAAACAATAGACGGCCCGGAACAAAGGGATCTACGGCGATCTCTCATTGGCCGACACTAGCTAGGAGCCGACAGTGGACTTATTAACTGTAGTATAAAGATAGGCCGCTGTCGGCTGGGAGGGCAAGACAATCTCAACACTCGACGAATACACACGCTCGCCCGCTCGCTCTCGCCTGACACCAACACTTCGCCTGACGACCGGACACTGCCAGCACCCCCTCCGCCACTCTTCAACCGCAAGAAACTCGGGGAACTGCATTGCTGCCTACAATACCTGGCCACCACGGCTAACTGCTCTCAGGATCGAGAAACCTCTCCAAACCCATCCTTTCCTTCCGAGCTCAACAGACGCAAGTTTCGATCCCATAGTGGACCTTTTCAGGACCACTCTTTCTCTCAAAAGTTTCACGCCTTGCATCTAGCAGCTCACTCTTCTTTCCGCTAACCTTCACCCTCCTCCAAACTCTTCCGCACTCTCGGACATCCTCCGTGAGACCATGGGAACTATTTGGAGACCGGAGATCGACACGCCGCGACAGTCTCTGGAAACAAGACTGCCGAACGCCCTTCAAGAAATCACAACAATATTGTAAAAAAGCTGTACACAGAATTTTTCCAATAAACGAAGTTTCCACAGTATCATTACTTTGTAATTATTTTTTATTACTTCGCAATAATTGAAAACTAGGAAACTTGTACCAACCAACATTACCCCTGTTTCAAAAGGAGGCTGTAAAAGACAGAACTAACGTCAATTTTTTTTTATACCACCTTCTCTTTTTTATGTAATACTCGTATTACATCACTAAAACAAGGACAATATTTCGGATTCTATTATTCTCATTTCGCTTTCTTTTGTTTTATCATTCTTTTCCCTCTGTTTACGCCTGCTATTCGGTTTCTTCACACATTCCCTTCAGTGACAATATACATGTTTATACCATTACAATGCCAGTAAGATATATTGTCATGCTTCTAACATGACGTATGAAGGGTGAATAACAACAAACCTTTTCGAGAGGAAATAAAAAATACTACATTCTTACTTCACACCTACCATGTGATTGTTTTGTTGTTATTACTTACTCGCTACAAAAATATTTTTTACAGATACTTTATCCCTTGATGTATTATAGGTTGGTATGAGGCTTACCAACAATGCTGTAAATAATGGTTTACTTTGCCAATGTCACCCCTGTTGCAGGGAACGACGACAAAAGGGGCTGGGTTTATGTTCACTTGAGGTTTGATTTTTGAATTGTATAAGTACACGTGCAGCTTTTCTAAGCGATAACTAACACGTGTCTGTTTGTTGGCATTCAGTTAATATGAACTTTAAATGCTAATACCTATGTCTTTGCATATTAGATTAGATTTGATATGCGTTTATTGTCATAAAAAAATAGGGATACTTGCTTAAAGTTAGACAATAATGTTATCCCTTAATGTTCGTTTTTTGTAAATAGATAAGGAACTCAGCCTTATATCTAACCTTACAGCATAACTAAATCCAAAATTTTATTGTTTTTAATCCCATCGACGCCAAACTTCACATGAACCATTCCGAGAATGTTTTACATGTTTCCTGATAAAAATACTAAAATCGGTCGAACGGTTTATGAGTCCATAGGGAACAAACCTATACTTACATAGTACATACATACTTGCATTCAGTTTTATTTATTAGAGAAGATCGTTCGGAGTTAGTTTACATGTTTTCTAGAAACTTCTTTAGTTTCGGAATCGCTGGCCAATTTTTAAGTAGAGCCAAAACATAAAAACGCAATAAGATACTTATATTAAAATCCGTCATGCACTTATATATTTTTTTCTAATTTGCAACTTTAATAATCGCTGTTCTAGATGGCCATTTCTAAAAATAAACTTTTTCATTTTTCTTCCCTATGAATGAAATATTTAATTAAAATCTATTCGTTTCAAAAGAAGGAAGACTATTTCAAGTCTTGCTTCATTAAATGAAAGCATACTTACTCTTATTTCCTACACTTAAATCGGTCTTTCAACAACAAACAGAAATAAAAATAAATAAATAAAATCTTAGAAAACTGCTCGGATTATGTTCTTTTATTACAATTAAATAGCTCTGCACCCCAAGTACAAACAAAAGGTATATGGAAACTAAAACAACGCCTCTAGTGAGTAGGTATCTTACATATCTAATCTAAGTTGCAAAGATATGTTACATTGGAGATTCATATTACATGCATTCTCACAACCAGACACGTAGGTACAAGTTTGCGCTTGCACATGCGTCATGTGAACCTACAACATAAAAACCAAATCTCAAATGGACATACACCCTGCAACTCTTGCCATCCTTCCCTGTAACAGGGGTGACATTGGCAAAGTGAACCATTTTTACAGCATGGGTGGTCAGCCGCATACCAGCCTATAAGTCAAGGAACATTCACGACAAATTACATTTTATAAATCAGTAAATAATAATATAATCAAAACTAAACAGAAAAAAAATTCCAATTTAACAAACCCTAGCCGCCAACATTACAGATCAACCGCCAACACCAAAAAAAAATCCACGCCATCGTTGAGTTTAAATTTAATATTTTATACCTACTTGGCGTAATGATAGTTTCTAAGGGTGACTGGTTAGAACGACACAGTGACATAATGACACATGACAGATCATGACTATGACAAAACAACACAAGGACAAAACATCGCATACTCAAAACAGAACATACCATAAACGGCACAGGAAAAGAAACATCACATGCCAACACAAACATTTATTTTACTCCACACGCTATATTCGACTCGTACGCGGATAACGCGGTATGAGTTGCTCTTTTTGTGCAGCTTAGTTAGTTTTTATTTATCTAGTAATGATAATCTTGGGCGTTAATTTGTTTTATGAATTTTACCAAATAATATATTCGAATGAGTTCCATGTTCTCATGTTTCTTATGTCTCACTTTTCTGTCATTCCGTTTATGGTGTTTTGCGATGTTTTGTCATGTAATATTTTGTCTTATGATATTTTGTCATTGTGATGTACTTTCTTGTGATCTTTTGTCATAGTGATGTTTTTTCTTGTAATTTACTGTCATTTAATGTTCTGTCATGTGTCGTTCTGTCATGTGTACTTATGTCATGGGTAACTGTAACTCCGTCGCCATTCCGCTAGGGGTGGTAGAACCTCTGCAGAGCTGCCTACATTTCTTCCTATGTTTACATACCTCTTTCAATTCATTCATATCCATCACCTTTTTCATGCATTTTCTTCTTTTACGCTCACTTTGTATATCCCATTATTTCACAATCTCCTCAATCTGATCACTCCATACTTTTTTCGGTCGTCCCTTCCCTCTTTTTCCTTTCACACTTTCTTTGTATACATACTTTGTCAGTCTATCATCATTCATTCTTTCCACATGCCCAAACCATCTCATCACATTATTTTGTAAGTACCTACGTCCTGTCATTATGTCGTTCTATCATAGAACCATTTCCAAGAGCCCGACTAGTCTTCCTCAAGGGAGTTTTGTTCTCAGCTTTTTACCCCGGGAGTATAAAAGATTGCTTAAAAGCACCTCGATCGCGTAAATCAGAAGAATGTATGAAAACTAAATCGCAACACAGGAGTGCCGTCGTATATTCCATGCATTTTAAAATTTACGCGGTTGACGGGAGTTGGTGTGAATGTTTTATAATCGGGGTACTTTGCGTGACATTACGATCTAAGGACGTATAGCAAAGTCGTACAGCCATTTTCCTTATTTTTCTCCGTATAAACTACAAAGCATCCATCTTCTTTATTTTCCACTCACCTGATCTTCACTTTTATCTGTTTTTTTAGAGTTTCTCCCGGCGGTAGTAAACTTAGCACCCATCTCATATTATTTACTACTCGTATTAACGATCTCGTTTATATGTTTTTTTTACACCATTAAATTTCATTAATGTAATTTATACGACAAAACAGGTTGCCAGATCGATAAGCATTTTTTTCATTGGAAAATATTTTATAAATAAATTGCATGTTCTTCCACGGACCACTTTTAAGGCATTGAAGGACCAACTTTAGTCCTCAGGCCACTGCTAAGGAACCTGTGAAATATGTGCCTTGTGCGAACTGTTTTGTGCTATCGCTTTAGTGTTTCTATGCGTATTTTACTTTACATACCCGTAAAAATATGTGGCTTTCTGGTTGTCAAATCATTAGAAACCCTCCAGGGGTGGAAGTCTCGACGTCCGTCGATAGATCTTACCGTATCTATTTGACGGAATAAAACATAGCGGCGTATCAAGGGCTGATACATTTTTTATGCAACACGATCGGTTTTTCAGGCACCACTATGTTTTATTCTATCCTATCTTCAAATAGGTGCGGTAAAATCTATTGAAGGCCGTCGAAACGTCCACCGCTGGAGGTTCAACGCTATAGACAAGGCGTTAACCATTACCTAGACTGCAAGTCTAAGTCAACTTGACCATGATCGGTTTTATATGACATCACTGAGAGCATTTCTTGTGCCAGATGTAACGCTATAGTCAAGGCTTTAAGCATCGAACCACAAGTCTAAGATCAAATTGACCACCATCGGCTTTAGATGACATCACTGAGAGCATTTCTTGTTCCAGATTAACACTATAGCCAAGGCTTCAATCATTACCTAGACTGCAAGTCTAAGATCAAATTGACCACCATCGGTTCTAGATGACAACACTGACAGCATTTCTTGTTCCAGGTGCAATGTGATAGCCAAGGCGCTCATCTACTTCCTGCTGCCGCTGTTTGTGATCGCCTGCTTCTACGTCCTGATGGCCCGCAGACTGCAGGCCAGCGCCAGGGACCTCCCGGGGGCTCTCCACGGAGCCATGGGGGCGCAGGGCGCCGCTCAAGCAAGGGCCAGGAGACACGTGGCCAGGATGGTACTGGCATTCGTGCTAGGTGAGAACTCTCATCATCTATGATTCTTCAATATTATTAAGATGACATGAAAATTCCTGTTCACCTGAAACGCAAGGTCTTTGAGCCATGCGTGCTTCCAATATTCACCTATGGCTTGGAAACAAAAGGGCTTGAATTTGAATTTACACCTGTCGTTGGGAGGTACATCTTGCTTTTATGAAACTAGTAGTGCAAAAATATACAAAACAAGCTCGAGGTGGATTTTACCACACACAAATTTTTGTGTTAAATTTATTTTGTCCTACTATGTATGTAAATGTATGTCTAATCAAGCAACTGAAATTACCAGAAGGGTAGCGCTGACATGGAGAGCTTTCGAAAATCTAGGCTACATCCTCAACGACACGAAAATGCCTGTTAACCTGAAACGCAAGGACTTGGCGTCATGCGTGCTTCCAATATCCACCTATGGCTTGGAAACAAAATGGCTCACTCAGTACAGCGTCAACAGACCGAGAACGTGCCAAAGAGACATTAAAAGGAGGATGCTGAGAATCAGCCTCAGAGACAGGATATCAAACCAGGAGATCCGTAGACGCACTGGTGTCACTGATGTCATACAGCGAGTGGCCTGCTTAAAGTGAGGCTGAGCTGGTAACGTCGCAAGGTTAAACCATGACAGTTGACCGAAAAGGATTGTCCAGTAGCGACCCAGGATGTCCAAGCGGGGAGCGGGGAGACCCCAACTGAGGTGGCTGGACGATATCAAGAGAACTCCAGGCAGAGGAAGGCTGAACACAATAGCTGATAGACAGGAAAGGAATCGAGGAGGCCTACGTCCAGGAGTAGACTGAGAAAGGCTGAGGAAGAAGAAAAATTAAGATCATTTGAAATTTTATATTGAATCAAAAACGAATTTTTGTCACCAAGTTGTTGTTGAATAAATAAAAACCAGGACGGGTTTCTCTAGAAAATTAAACGCTTCTTGTATTGTATTTCTTCTTGTATCCTTGCAGCTTAGATTATTGAAGATTGTAGAATACTGAAAGGGCTTTAAGTCTTGATAACCAAGCATAAAGCAACTTTTCTTAGTAATGGAGAATGTAATCCTTCCGTTTCTTAAAAGATCTATACCGCATTATCTATAGAAATTTTCACATTGAAATTCGGTGTAAAGTCAAGTAGTTCATACTAAGTTCTAATAAGATTAGTCACGGGTTAAACAGATTTGTTGAATAACGCCGGGAGAGTTTTGAAATCTATTTTTAAGCTTCTTTCAACTTTATCGCTGAAATAATCTGTCACCCAAAATATAATTTACAAAAGATCAGATATTCGGCTACAACAGTGGATTTCAAACTGTTTTGGACCGGGGACAACTTTCGTGTTTTTTTTTTCGATCGGTTTATTTCTTGACTTATACGTTGGTATGAGGCCGACCACCAATACTGAAAAAAATGGTTCACTTCGTTCACACGTGTTTCAGGGAAGGTCGGTAAAAGTTGGATTATTTATGTTCATTTGATGTTTGGATTTTAATTTGTACGTACCTACACATGCAGCAAACGTAAGCGCGAACTTGTACGTGTCTGCTTGTGGGCATGCATTCAATATGAATTGGAAATGTTCGCATATCTTTGCAACTTAGAGTCCTTAGAGTAGATATTAACGATTTCCTTCTTGTAATCCGTCCAACCCTGACAAATATACACTTGGGGCCTGCTTCGTCAACCTCCAATGAATATTTGATTGACACATCAAATTTTATTGCTTCATTCTGGTAAGGACCTCGGTTAAATATTTTTCGGAAAAGGGGTAATAATATGATGGAATTTGAACAGGAAATATGATGTACATCAGCTGATTTACGTACGAGTATATGCAACCAAATTTTGGATTTATTTGGAAAAATCCCAATCCTATTTTGATTTTCGCCTGATTGGAGCTTAGTGCAACAGGCCTTTATTGTTAACCTGACGTTCCTGTGGACTAGCGCGGAGCTTTCACCTACAAAGGTTGAGAACCACTGGTCCAGGGCGTTTGCTGAGAAGTCCTTTCAAGCCGCGTCGTCCTTGAGGCTTTTTCTTTTAAGTCAGCACATCTGACGAAGCCTGCGCGATCTAGGCATACAAAAGCCGCCACTTAAAGGTAAAGCAAAGTAGGGCATAAGTAAAAGAAAAGGAGGAAGGCATAAAAAGGTAAGCCATGCCTGTCTAGATATTGTTTGTATATCTATAATTTTTCTTAATTATTTGGGGGGATATGTACAATAACAATAATAATATTAGGATGATTTATTTGGTGAGCGCTGTGTTAGTGTGTATCACACCTCAAGAGCCCTCTGCGAGCTTGGTCGTCGCTGTAGAAAGCGCCAATTCTCAAGCAAGACCCAGTTGTTGTAAGGTTGGATGGACCTTTCAGTGACCGGTATTTGGTAAAGGTTTATGAATTTTTCAACTCAGCGAAGAGCACATTCGAAATATAAATGGTATATTTTTGTGCTCCGCCGGGAACCGAATCCACAACCTTCCATTTACGAGTCCGGAATGTTGCCACTACGGACTACGGACCGGTCCAAGATGCCAACGACACGCGGTGTGATGTTGCTTAACTTCGGTGATCTATGGGAACCGGTGCTTTCAACATGGTAACGTCGTTGACAAATGTAGTATACGTCAACCTAGTGCTTGTTTGGCTTACAGAATTAAACTTGGTCTCGCTGAGAATTGACGCTTTCTCTAGCGACAATTAAGCTCGCAGAGGGCTCTTAAGGTGTGATTCACACAAAAATAACGCTCACCAAATAAATCGTCCTTATATTATTATTATCTTATTGATTCAAAGATGACTTTCCAATAAAATAGTCTTATTCTACATTCTATACAATCTGAGCCAAGAAAAAAATGTAGGTACAACACGATAGTGTGAGAGTTGTTTTAAATATTTTATAAATCGATTTCCAGTTTTCATAAGACTGAAGGAAATGAAAGAAGTATGTAAGGACAGAAAAAAATGACGGTTCATATGTAATGATGGCGGCTAAGGTTTATTAAATTGGAATTGGTTTTCTGTTTTAGTTTTGATGTCCATAGATATTATTATTTATTGATTAAAATTTTTAATTTGTCGTGTATATTCCTTGACTTATAGGTTGGTATGCGGCTTACCCCCCATGCTGTAAAAATGGTTCACTTTGCCAATGTCACACCTGTTTCAGGGAAGGACGGCAAGAGTTGCAGGGTGTATGTCCATTTGAGATTTGGTTTTTATGGTGTAGGTTCACATGCGGCATGTGCAAGGGCGAACTTGTACGTGTCTGGTTGTGAAAATGCATTTAATGTGAATCTCCCATGTAACATATTATCTTTGCAACTTAGATTAGATTAGATAAGACCACATTGATTCAGTACATATACAAACATTGCTGATTTGAAATTACCTCTGATGGACATAAGACAAACAAGAACTAAGGGGGCGATTAATGTTCAAAAACGTTTATGAAGAAGTTAGAAAATAGCAATGGGAATTTTAAAAATTCCATGAACTTTTTGATATCATCCATTTCGTTTACAAATACATGGAAGAGAATTTTCCCTTCCCGTCGCGTCGTGTCGTACTTTTATACTGAGGATTTGTTTAATTTAATTTAATTTAATTTAATTCACCTTCCCGTAACAGATATCAGACGTGACGTGGCAGGTTCTCCTACTCGTATTCATTTAAAATCACTGAGTCGAAATTAATCTCCCGAGAAACTTCCGATGGTAGACTTTTTACCTTTCCAGCAAAGCCTCGATTATAACGATAAATTCCTTGACTTATAGTTTACAATGAGGCTGACCACCCATATTGTAAAAAAATCAGTTCACTTCGCCAAAAAGTCAATAAAAAAAAATAAAAATAAAAATTCGCCCAACGTGGGGCTCGAACCCACGACCCTGAGATTAAGAGTCTCATGCTCTACCGACTGAGCTAGCCGGGCTGTTGAGGAATGCGTGGAAAAGTATCTTTTAAATATTTGTTGAGTATTTTATGGGTCACAGATGCTAATAGTTCACCTTGATTTATTATCTTTACAGAGCAGTAGTGTGAATAAAAGTTAAATAAATATTTATAATTAGATCATTGAGGTATATATACTAGAGACGTAACTCTTCTCGAAACACGTAGCACCCTGCAGTAGGTCAAAAATCGTACTCGAGAAAAACGGCCCGCCAGTCTCACGCAGACTTACTCAGCGAGCGGACGAGACAGGTGCTAATACATACTGCTATAAATGGCTAAATATTGTGATTGGAGTTTTCAAACACCTTTGTTTGTGAACTTGATCAATTATACTACATGCACAAATTAAAAATATATAAAATCCTAGCACAAATTAATTATTAAAACAATTGTTTAACTTTAAAAATTTCGTCGCTGTGAAGTCAGCCCGACATATCGAACGCATAATATAGAGCTTCATATTTTTCCCCTACAAGTAGGGGAAAAAATATTAATGAAAATACGAAACAACGTATGAGCTACATTTTGTGTTTCAATCGATGTTTATCGACTCATGAACTGTTTGCAATTTTAAAAATATTACGTGTGATATAATTTATTTTTGTAAAAAAAAAGTTGTTCTTAAATCTATTTTCATTAATTTCACACATTTAACGTTAAATGTAAAATGTTATTCTGGAAATTTCATTTTATTTTGACATGCATATTTTAATATATCCTTAACTGAACTTAACCGAACCTTAACCGAACTTAACCGAACCATAACCGAACTTAACCGAACCTTAACCGAACTTAACCGAACCTTAACCGAACCTTAACCGAACTTAACCGAACCTTAACCGAACTTAACCGAACCTTAACCGAACTTAACCGAACCTTAACCGAACTTAACCGAACCTTAACCGAACTTAACCGAACCTTAACCGAACTTAACCGAACCTTAACCGAACTTAACCGAACCTTAACCGAACTTAACCGAACCTTAACCGAACTTAACCGAACCTTAACCCGAACTTAACCGAACCTTAACCCGAACTTAACCGAACCTTAACCGAACTTAACCGAACCTTAACCGAACTTAACCGAACCTTAACCGAACTTAACCGAACCTTAACCGAACTTAACCGAACCATAACCGAACTTAACCGAACCTTAACCGAACTTAACCGAACCTTAACCGAACTTAACCGAACCATAACCGAACTTAACCGAACCTTAACCGAACTTAACCGAACCTTAACCGAACTTAACCGAACCTTAACCGAACTTAACCGAACCATAACCGAACTTAACCGAACCTTAACCGAACTTAACCGAACCTTAACCGAACTTAACCGAACCTTAACCGAACTTAACCGAACCTTAACCGAACTTAACCGAACCATAACCGAACTTAACCGAACCTTAACCGAACTTAACCGAACCTTAACCGAACTTAACCGAACCTTAACCGAACTTAACCGAACCTTAACCGAACTTAACCGAACTTAACCGAACCTTAACCGAACTTAACCGAACCATAACCGAACTTAACCGAACCTTAACCGAACTTAACCGAACCTTAACCGAACTTAACCGAACCTTAACCGAACTTAACCGAACCATAACCGAACTTAACTGAACCTTAACCGAACTTAACCTAACCTTAACCGAACTTAACCGAACCTTAACCGAACTTAACCGAACCTTAACCAAGAGTTGCAGGGTGTTTGTCCATTTGAGATTTGGTTTTTATGTTGTAGGTTCACATGAGGCATGTGCAAGCGCGAACTTGTATGTGTCTGGTTGTGAGAATGCATGTTATGTGAATCTCCAATGTAACATATCTTTGCAACTTAGATTAGATTAGATTAGATTTTATGAAACCTTTGTTAAATGTAAAATGTTATTCTTGAAATTTCATTTTATTCTGACATGCATATTTTAATATAATAACTGTAGGGGAATTCTGTATCATAGAATAATGAGATCTCAACCCTTTTTGTCGTGTTTGAAGTGTGCCATGTGTTTCGTAAACTTATTGCTATCTCGTTTTAACCTGAGAGTACAGTGCGCGTTATTCGATGCAGAAGCGGGATAAAAACTGATTGTCTCCTTGCATCTGCATTAAAACGTTTCCAACGGACTTCGGCTTGACATTTTTTTCCTGATTGTATGATGGTTGCGACTCTATAATATATATCTCAATGAATTAGATACAAAACTTATGATAAAATATTGCGGTGTTATTCACACACAGCAAATCCATGGCTCAACCGCCACCTAATGCGAATTTTCCATACAAAAAAAACGATAAACCATCGATCAGCGGTAGATTAAAAGTGTTGTGAATAACCCTGTTGGACATCAAAGTGAGACGTGACTAATCTAATCTAATCTAATCTAAGCTGCAAAGATATATATCATTTAAGATTTATACTAAATGCATTCCCACAAGCAGATATGTATAATTTCGCGCTAACACATGCCGCATGTGGACCTACAATATAAAAACCCAATCTCAAATGAACATAAGCCTTGCAACTCTTGCCGTCCTTCCCTGAAACAGGGGTGACATTGGCAAAGTGAACCAATTTTTATATTATGGGTGGTCAGCCGCATAACAACCTATAAGTCAAGGAACATACATGACAAATTACATTTTTTAAATCATAGAATAAAAATAACAATATATACATGGACATAAAAAACTAAATCATAAAACCAATTTCACTTTAACAAACCCTAGCCGCCAACATCACAGATCAACCGCCATTTCTTTCTATCCTTGCATACTTCTTTCATTTCCTCCAGAGTCATAACCTTCTTCATACAAGCTCTTCTTTTATTATGACTCTGGATATTCCATTCATTCGCAATTTCGGATATTTGGTCCATCCATACCTTTCTCATGAAACGAATGGAAAATGCGAGAGGAGGCCTACGTCCAGGAGTGGACGATCAATACAGGCTGAAGAAGAAGATACCTTTCTCGGTCTTCCTCTACCACGACATCCATCTATTCTACCAACTTAATATACTGACTAACTCACAAGATGCTCAGGAGAGTCGCAATCGAAAATCATCGCAAATAAGATAAGCGTACAGTGCAACTTCTTAACGCATTGTCGCAGAAGCGGTCACATGACAGGTGGCGTCCAACTGAGCTATTGATTGGAGTACTTTATCTGTTTTTAACTCAATTTTTTCTCAGTTTTTAGTCTAATGTTTGCAGTGTACAAAACATGGTCATGTTTAACCTTGAAACTCCTAGAATTCCAAGTTGAAGCATACGTTTAAAAAATCCAGACCTTCGTTACCAACACTATTTCATCATCATCATCATCTTAAGCTCGACAGCCCTGGGTGGGCCTTGGCTGAATCCAGGATTCTCCTCCACTCTCGCCTGTCTATCGCCTTTGCTCTCCAGCTTAACATATATGTCTGCCTTTGTTCAGCATCTGCTTTTTGTAAAGATGAGACACCATTGGCCTTGAACTCGTCGTTTGCATGTCTGAGGGGTCCCATAAAGAGACAGGATTGATGATGATGATAAGTTGGTGATTTCTTTATAGCGTTGTTTGGTGATGTAGTCACTCCAAGGGCGCTTGAGTAAATGATGCCAAACATTTGCTTGTCTTCAGTTTTTTTTGGAACTTTTCGTGGTCCTCTAGCTCTCTCACATTATGAGGCAGGTAGTTCCAGGCCAGAAGATCCGCCGATAAAGTGTTGCACCAAGCGCCTTTGAGGTGACCTTGGTAGCCTTCAACAGAAGAAGGCTCTAGGCAAAATCTCAAGACCTACCTGTTTACACGGTAGCACCAAGCGCCTTTGAGGTGACTGTGGTAGTCTTCCACAGAATAACAGAAAGAGAGTTACAGCGTTACTCAGAGAATTTAAGACCAACGTTTTGAACCAAGCGCCTTTGAGGTGACTGCGGTCACAAAAAGGCATTACACCCTTGTGTGTCAAAAAGGCACTACACACTTGCGCAAAGTGCCTTTGTGACAATTTGAAAATTATTTTTATCATAAACTCTAACTACTTAAAAGAAAAAAATATACAAAGTTCTTCAAAACGTAAATTCCGCACAATAACATTTATTTTTTTAAGGCATGCTGTAGATATTTGATAATAAATATAATAAAATTAGGATGATTTATTTAGTGAGCGCTGTTTTTGTGTGTATCACACCTCAAGAGCCCTCTGCGAGCTTGGTCGTCGCTGTAGAAAGCGCCAATTCTCAAGCAAGACCCAGTTGTTGTAAGGCTGGATGGACCCTTCAGTGACCGGTCCTTGGCAAAGGTTTATGAATCCCTCAACTCAGCGAAGAGCACATTCGAAATACAAATGGTATACTTTTTTTAGTGCTCCGCCGAGATCCGAATCCACAACCTTCCATGATGTGTTATATGTCATTGTATTAATTTTATAGGTGTCATATCGCATCTGCGCGTAATGACGGAATAAAATGGGATCGTAAACAACAGGGAATAGAACCCTTATCATGAAATATATAGGGTTTTCCAATAAGAGGTGTTATTTTGAATAGCCCGCTATTTCGGTAGCTGTCACTTTTGAAGCTGTTATTTTTTGACATTTGACAAGTAGAAACTACGCCATTACTTAAAATGGAACGATACACGCTGCAACAACGCATTGAAATTATTAAAATTCACTACAAAAATTCCATCGAAAATTTCCGGAATTCCATCGAAAAATCATCATGACTGATGAGGCCCATTTCCACCTCGGTGGCTACGTCAACAAGCAAAATTGTCGCATCTGGGGCTCGGAAAACCCAAGAGTTATTGTTGAGAAGCCTCTCCATCCTCAACGTGTGACTGTTTGGTGCGGTTTATGGTCCGGCAGGGTCATTGGACCTTACTTTTTCGAAAATGAGGTTGGATCAACAGTTACGGTGAATGAATTGCGCTATCGAGAGATGATTAATGATTTTTTATGGCCGGAGTTGGATGGTATTGATCTGGACAACGTTTAGGCTTTCAACAAGACGGCGCTACGTGCCACACAAGCAACGAAACCATTGATCTTTTACGGGAAAAGTTTCTGGACCGTGTTATCTCTCGAAGAGGTGATCACAATTGGCTACCGAGATCTTGTGATTTAACACCTTGCGACTTCTTCCTTTGGGACCACGTGAAAGATAAGGTCTACGCCAAAAGCCCAGCGTCGATTCAAGACCTCAACGATGGAATTCGTGAGGCTACCGAGGACATAGGGCAGCCACTTTGCGATTTGGTTATGGAAAATTTCCTGAAAAGGATATGGTCCTGTAAGCGTGGTCATGGTGGCCATTTGGCTGATGTTGTTTTTCATTATTAACGGCATACCTTCCTCTTTATTATGAAATAACTATGCGATCATTTATCTCAAAAAATGGCATTTTTCTTTGAATATGAAAATAACACCTCTTATTGGAAAACCCTATACTTTCCTTTCAAACCTCACCAAATAATGAGGACTGTACCTCGTAAATATCTGGACCCATTGTCTCTCAGAGGCACCGATGCTTTCGTAGAATTCAGGGACTCCGTGTACTTGTGTATGCTCACTTGTACATGATGGTATTTTTGGATAATCTATAATTTAAGTTACAAAGAGATAGGTATATAAACATTTAAAAATCATTAAGGATAAAAGAAAAACAGCTTTGTTTTCGATTACTTGAGTTCAAGCGGTTTTTCTTTTATCCGTAATGGTGAACGATTACAAAGTGAATGCGTCTACAATCAATAAAATTTAAAAATCATATTAAATACATGCCCACAAACAGACACGTCTCAATTCGCGCTTACAATTAATACTACATGTGTACTTACAAATTCAAAACTTAAAACTTCAAAATAATGAACATAACCGCTAAATGATAAAATGATAGCTTTTCATTTCCTGCGAACTTTGTCAGTTTTATTATTATTTCATGTTATAAACACCGAAATGGGAAATCATTTCTGACACCCTTGGTGGGGATCGAACCCTATCTCTCTAGCATTAAATAAAAGCTATTATATCACTTTACCAATGTCACCCCTGTGTCAGGGAAGGTCGGCAAAAGTTGTAGGGCTTATATTCATTTGAGGTTTGGATTTTATTTGTAAGTACACATTCAGCATTTGTAAGCGCGAACTACACGCGTTTGTTTGTGGGCGTGCATTTGATATGAGCTTGAAATGTTTATATATCTTTGCAACTTAGATTATAGATACCAACTGAGCTATTGCAGATTTTTAAAATTTCTAACACATCCGAGTTCCTTGACTTATAGGTTGATATGAGGCTGACCACCCATACTGTACTAATATGTTCACTTTACCAATGTCACTACTGTTTCAGGAAAGGTCAGCAAAAGATGCAGATCTTATATTCACTTGAGATTGGGTTTTTATGTTTTAAGTCCACGTCTGCTTATGGGAATACATTTTATAAGAATCTCTTTGCAACTTAAATTATAGATTCATAAATAATTTTGCAGGGAGTTGTTTTGCAAGTTATTTATTACACATTTCATACAAATAAATTGTCAACGAAACATTTCCACGACATCCAAGTTGTATGTAGGTATGGATATTAAAATTTTGTCCACATGTTTTGTGGGAAACCACATTTCCTTTGTCGGGAGGATTTTCGCAAAATAATTTCACTAATTCGGATATAATTTCTAGACAGGTTTCGGATTTGTGGCTTCCCCGTGCGAAGTGGCCTTTGTCGAGGACATTTTCATTTTAATTTCTCTGATAATTATTGCAGTTGTTTTGCCTTTGCCTCTAACTGAAGTCCCGAAAGTTAATCCTTTATAATTTGAGCACCGCTCCTCTGACGCCAATAATACGAGTATTATGGCTCTTTTACCGGGTTCAATTAAAAAAAAATGCGGTTATTTATTTTGCAAAAAATATTTTAAGATACAGTTCACACACAGGTACGTACACAGAATTGCTTTTTAGCTGTATAGATCGGCAGCCTAGATACATGTCTCTCTACAGAGCATCTCGGTGTCTATTTATAGGTGAGAATAAGAGTTAATTTCGAAACATTGGGGACTGACACATGCGAGATCTCGCCAAAACATTCTCTAATCTAATCTAATCTAAGTTGCAAAGATATGTTACATTGGAGATTCATATTACATGCATTCTCACAACCAGACACGTAAAAGTTCGCGCATACACATGCCGCATGTGAACCTACAACATAAAAACCAAATCTCAAATGGACATACACCCTGCAGCTCTTGCCGACCTTCCCTGAAACAGGGACAAAGTGAACCATTTTTTACAGTATGGATGGTCAGCCTCATACCAACCTATGAGTCAAGGAATTTTTAGATCTATTTGAGATTCTAATGTATTGTTATTTAAACAGGCAATGTAAATATTAAAATATGTATAAGTATTAGTTATAGGAATTCTTTATTGTATTGGTGGGTAGGATTGATAATTGTGTGTAAATAGAGATCTCTAGACTAAGTACTTCGAGAAACTTCGAGCAATTATGTGTTCCGGAGTGTTCCACTCTCTCAGTATAAAAGAGTGCAAGTTGTTTGCACTGGCCAGTCTTACCTGTGAGCTCCACCAATACAATAAACAAATTCGACCAGTGAACTAAAACCAGTGTAATTAAATAAATCAAAGTGTTACAAATAAATATAAATTTTAAAAATAAATTGATTAAAAATAAAGAACCTGAAAGAAGACTTGTATGTTTTAATTCAGAGACTTTATGAGCCCAAAACACTACAGTATATAAGATTTTTTTCACAAGTGTTTGGAATCTCCCGCACAAGTTTTCCAAAAAAAAAAAAGATTTTTTTTACGAATGAAAATAACCCAGAGGTAAAAGTTCAATTACCTTTTTATTGAGAAAACTTCAAGTAACTATTTATGATTTCCATTATCGATTCTCGTCCCATAAGGCACACCAACAAACTTTGCGATGAAAAAAAAACTATCAAATTTTGGCCAACTTTCTCGTGCCGGTTGACATTTTGACCTTTTATTAGGAGTTGGCCAGAAAACATCACAAGCTATTACGTCACAAAAAGTACAACAGACGAGTTTATCACATTTTTTTTCGCCATAACAAAAAATGTGGCAAAACAAGCCGCGAGCTGGTTTTTATTTCGTTTCACGTGACATAAAAGTGACTGAACGTAAAATGACATAAAAAGAAACGTTCCAACAAAAAAAAAAGTTTTTTGAAATTGCCTATTTATCTAGGAAAATCCTATTGGTCTTATTCACACACAGAAAATCCATAGCTCAACCGACAACTAAAGTGAATTTTCCATACAAAAAACCGATGCTCCGTGAATAAGTTGTTCATCAATTGCTTTATGAATAACACTGTTTTTTTTTTAAGAAATCCTGTGCGGTAGACTCCCTAGATTCTAGAGACTCTAGGGGTCTATGACACTTGTTGCAGTGCCACAGAGGTGTACGAGCTTGGTTGTCGCTACAAAGCGCCAATACTCAAGCAAGACCCAGTTGCTGTAAGGCTGGATGGACCTTCAGTGCCCGGTCTTTGGTAAAGGTTTTATGATTTTTTTTCAACCCAGCGAAGAGCGTATTTCGGAATATAAATGGTATATTTTTTGTGCTCCGCCGGGATCCGAATCCACAACCTTCCATTTACGAGTCCGAAGTGTTACCACTGGACTACGGATCGGTTTGTTTTTATGATACATTTTTTACTCGGTAAGGTTTGTTTTATTTGATTTTTATTTTCCACCACTTCAAGTAAAGTGCTTGACGTAAGGCCACCTTACCTGTAAAAAATAAATAGATTCCATTCGCCACATGCGAAACCCTTCGGGTATAACGCGGCAAGGAATTACACTACAAGTGTAGCTTAGTTGCGAGTTATTTGACAACTCTGTGGAGGCCCTGGCCAACCTCAGTGGAATAGCGACAGAGTTACGTCCATTTAGATTTTTTTTAAATCCGGTCGATAGCTCAGTTGATAGAACACCTGCGTTTCATGCCATAGTGCAAGGGTTTGATCCCCACCAGGGGTGTAAAACTCAAAATCAAAATAATGAAAGATTTACTTAGATTTAACCTTCAGAAGAAATGGACTATGGAGCTGGGAAACTCGTACTTCAAGTGAAATGGTTGGCGTAAAACCGGTCCCTTACCTGTTAAAATAAATTGGATCCACACTCCACATAGGTAGGAGTAAGAAGTTTCACTGTAATAACAGCTTAATTGCGTCTTGTTATCTTTAATCTGTTATCGATAGTCTAAATTGCAAAGTTATATTAAAATTTAAAATTCATAAGTACTAAATGCATGCCCACAAAAAGACACGTGTGAGTTTGCGCTTACAAATGCTGCATGTGTACCCACCCACGATTACAAAATAAATACACAGTTAAAATCCAAACCTCAAATGAACACGCAACGCAACGCAAACGCAACTAATCTACACATATAGTGTAACTTCTTGCGGCGTTTACCCCGAGGGGTTTTGCATGTGGCGAGTGGAACCTATTTCTATGTGGAACACAAGTCCTGCAACTTTCGCCGACCTTCCCTGAAACAGAGGTGACATTGGAAAAGTGAACTATTTTTGCCCAGAATCGATGGTCAGCCTCATACCAATCTATAATTCAAGAAATATACTGTGAGGGTTTTTCCTCTGTCCTGCTGATTGACACAATTAATAATATAACAGCCACTTTAATATGTTTACTTTTATTCCTTTCACAATGTATACATAATAAACCACAGCACAATAATATTAATTATTCTTAATTACACATGCTTGTGGCTCTCACGCCAGGCAAGCTTCTTCCCCCTTTCTGCATTCTTTTGTTTTCCTTTTTCCATTCAAATTGAAATACAATGTTCCATTCTACCAAACAAACAAACTCATCTCGTTACAATACCCGTGAAACTAAATTGGATGTGCATTCCACATGGGTAGGAGTAAGAAGTCTCATTGTATCTACAGCTTAGTTGCGTCCACGTTGCGTCTTTTGATAAACGAATAAAATAAAACACCTCACTGCTTATTGTTCCTTGACTTATAGGTTGGTATGCGGCTGATCACCCATGCTGTAGAAAATGGTTCACTTTGCCAATGTCACCCCTGTTACAGGGAAGGACGGCAAGAGTTGCAGGGTGTATGTCCATTTGAGATTTGGTTTTTATGTTGTAGGTTCACATGAGGCATACGTGCAAGCGCGAACTTGTACGTGTCTGCATGTGAAAATGCATGTAATGTGAATCTCCAATGTAACATATCTTTGCAACTTAGATTAGATTAGATTAGATTAGACTGCCCACTAAAGTATTTCCGGATTTTTTTAAAAATGATTTTCCAATTTCTTTATATAAGATACCGACCAGCTGCTGGTCCTTTGTGATAACAAGCTAAATAAAGGAGCATAATCCTGGGCGCCGTGGGGGAGGCCGTTAATCTGTCGCTACAATAATTATGTGTGTTGTCCTGAGAGAATATACGGCGAAAATGCTGCTTATTCCGGAAATTTCCGACACGGAAACCCTTGATTATCCGAGTTCTTCTTAACCTTACAACACATATAGTAAATATACACATTCTTGCCGCGTTGTCCATGAAGGGTTCGCATGTGGTGATTCGGGACCTATTTATTTTTACTAGTAAGGAGGCGGGCCGTACACAAAACACTTCTGTGGAAGGGGGAATCTCCCAGCTTGCAACGGTGCTGGTTCTCATTTCTTGTGAAGGCTGACTAAGCCTGTTCGGTATTTTACTTTGGGTTTGAAGTAAACACCTAAATGGAAAATCATTGAGAATTAAAAAAAATAATGTCTTATTAGCCTGAGCCGCCAGCATTACAGATCAACCGAATTTTTTTTTTGTCCTTTGTACTTCTTTAATTTTATCCAAAGTAAAAACCTTTTTCATACAAACTCTCCTTTTATTATGACTCTGGATATTCAATTCACTCGCTATTTTAGGAATTTAGTCCATCCATACCTTTCTAGGTCTTCCTCTACCACGACATCCACCTATTCATTGCTGCCGAACAACAATCGCACTCCCCGATTAGGTACTTATACATCGCCACCTTAAAGGTAAAACTGAATAAGTGCTGATTCACTGATTTAAGTAAATGAAATTATTATAAGGAAGTGCTCATGAAAGTGTTCTAAACTTTATGATTTTCACACAGTTTTAGTACTTTCTCTCGACGAAAATAGGAAAAAAGGTGCATTTATCTTAGAAAGCCGTGTTAGCTTAAAATGACACTTATTCAGTTTTACCTTTAAGGTATCGATATAATAAATTACAGAACGTTTATAAATAGCCTACAAAAGTGTACTAAAATTTGGTTTTATTTTGCACTATATTATAAAGTCCGTATGTAGAGGAGTATCCGGGGTATGATCGGTCCTCAGCATCTCGGATAATCGAGGTCCTATTGTGATGTAAAAAGCACAAGAGATTCGTGATAGATGGAACAGCTTGGCTATAAATAAAGCATCCACGTAAAAAGACAACGTATATTCGATTTATAACAAGTTCTCACATACTTCGTAAGAACCTCGCACGTAATATAATATAAAGATATTTCTTTCAATAGAATGCAATGTTGTTTGCCTTTTAAAGCGACTATTTTTTAGGCAATTATACCTATTAAATTACGGATTAATTTAATAGTTTAAATAGGATACGTTTAAAATACACATGTTAAAATAAAAAAATAAAAAATGGGAGAAAAGTTTAATGATGTAACATAACATTTCCGTACATATTAAACTTGTATAAGCATTTAAAAGCTGACGGAAAATCTTACTGTTAGGAACGTATCAGTTCGTGGTGGTATGAGCCTAAGCACGTAGATTGCTGGTGTAGGTAATGTACTCTCTGGAATTGTGTTGAACAATTCTAGTGGAAGTATCTCGAACATGCAAGAATCATCCCTCCCGCCCATATATATACGAGCAAAGATTCTGTAGGCCAGCCAGAGCCGCTTAGAGTATTGTGCCGCGAAGTCGATAAGATAGAGCGAGAAAAGTGACAGCACTGTGCAACCAATATTAAGATAAATAACTCTTGTGAAATAAATAAATCCCAGTTTAATTAAAAGAACCTCAAGTAGAGTCATAACAATACCTCTAAATTATTTACGTTGATATTTTGTTTTCAGTATGAAGATTTTTTTTTTTAAGAAAGCCCGTGCGGGAGACTCCCTAGAGTCAAGAGACTCTAGGGGTCTATGACACTTTTTATAGTGCCGCAGAGGTGTTGGTGATGTGGCAGTTGTCCTTGTCCGGTTGCAGGGCCGTTATCTGCGCAGTGCTGTCGTGTGTGTTGCGTTGCGTTGTGTTTTGAGACACTGAGAGGAAATGGCGATTGATATTGGATTTGAAAAGAGCAAGGTTAAATTGGGATGGAAACACAGATACCAGAAACACAAATACTTTAAGACAGTTTAAGAGCAATAAATAAATAAACATTTTTTGATTTTGTGTATAGGTAGGTACTGTAGGTATATACACAGTGAAAATTCATTTTTATGATACACTAAATAAATAAATAAATTTCACTAAATTCCTTGGAATGAAATGGTTCAAATACAAAATTTAGTACAATAATATGGATGTACTCGTAATTACAACAAATTTCAAAGCAGGAAATAATATCACACGGCTGAGTGAAGGCAAATGAAATTAATGTACACGTAAAACCTGAGTCGTAATTAACGATAGTGATCGTGAACCCCTATAACGACATTCGGAGCTCATTCCCAATATCAGGCATTCGCCATATGACGGCCGGATAATGGAGTTTTCGAATTTGTAATTCACAGGTCTGTCTAAGGGCGCATTAAGCCCAAGGCATACATTTCTATTTTCACGAATATGTAACTGTGTGTTTTATTTGTCGGTGTAAGTGTCTGATAAAGTATGTGAAGTCTCTCTATTAGTGAATACAAGTTACGTACTAATATACTTGTCTTTGTATTGATCGAGAGTTTGGTTGAGACAAGTCTCGCATGTTCAAATTCCCAATGATTCGAGAATGATCCTTATAGCTGCTATAAAATAAGGACCAAAGCTCTTAATTGTAGCCGGAGAAGCCAACTGACCGTTGTATGGCGTACGTGCAATGTGACTCTGTATGTGAACCGTATCTGAAATAAATGGTGTAAAAATGAATCATCGCAATTTTGATTGAATTTATATGCGAAAATCATAACAATATTGATGAAAGCTTGTGTGTATGAGGATCTATAACTTAAATAATCTATAATAATCTAAGTTGCGATGATATATTACATTTAAAATGCAATTTCAAAAACAGACACGTATAAGTTTGCTCTTTACACCTGCCGCACGTGGACTGACAACATATAAACCCAATCTTAAATTAATATAAGCCCTGCATCGTTTGCCGACCTTCCCTGAAACAGGGATGACATTGGCACAGTAAACTATTTTTTAAAGCATAGGTGGTCAACCTCATACCAACCAATAAGTTAAAGGCCTACAAGCACCTTTGGGATGATCCAGTATAATGAAAAGGCGCTGTCAATTTTTTTGTTTTTGTTTTTTTTTTATTTAAGGGATTCTATCAAATCCAGTCTAAGTTGCAAAGATATGTAACATTGGGGATTCACATAACATGCATTCTCACAAGCAGATACGTACAAGTTCACGCTTGCGCATGCCGCATGTGAACCTACAACACAAAAAAACAAATCTCAAATGGAAATACACCCTGCAACTCCTGACGACCTTTCCTGAAACAGTAGCGACATGGCAAAGTGAACCATTTTCTACAGCATGGGGGTTCAGCCTTATACCAAACTATGAGTTGAGGGGTTTTATCATAAAAAAATAAGAAGAAGTTATTGAAGATAGCTAGAAACCTTCTCGTAAGTCATCAACGCAGGGAAGTGGATGCCTTCACATAATGCTCACCACCATCATGTCTCTCATGCATCTTTATTATCCCGTTTTCAACACCATTTGTCTCTTCCCCCTTGACAAACTGCCGCCCTAGGTGTTCACATTATTTGACTTCACTTCAACACGTACCTGTCCTAGTCTCTCCTCATCTATATCTATAATATCAGAGAGTGTCGCACGGCGGTTTGTCGATAGAAAGCAATTACCTTCTTGCGGTAAAACCCGCCTTTGCGTTCAAACCAAATGCTTCGTTTGTGCTCACTTTATTTCACGTTTCTTATAAGTAATTCCCCAAAAGGACATGTTTTGCAAGCAAATTTTACAACACAAATTATATCTCAATGTACCTCCTCACTACCCTATGCCTTCCTGTCACTGTAACTCTGTCACCATTCCGCTAGGGGTGGTCAGAGCGTCTGCAGAGCTGCCTCCATTTCTTCCTATCCTTACATACCTCTTTCAATTAATTCATATCCATCACCTTTTTCACGCATTTTCTTCTTTTACGCTCACTTTGTACATCCCATTCTTTCACAATCTCCTCAATCTGATCACTCCATACTTTTCTCGGTCGTCCCTTACCTCTTTTTGCAACCGTCGCAATTTTCAATCTTTTGTGAGAAAAATATAATATGCTTTGGCATTCACTGCGTTTTTCATGTAAAATAAATACAAGCATTCTGAACTTCGAACTCCGCTGTGGAAGTGGGAAAATTCTAAGCATATAAAATTGAATAGGGTATTTTGCAATATTGAGTCATTTGGTAAAAGGTGAACAAGGTCCTAATTCGAACTCCAAAATAAAACAAAATATTTTGCATGTCAAAAATAACTTTTCTATTTCTTTAAATTTTTTTTTTTTTTTTTTTTTTTTTTTTTTTTTTTTTTTTTTTTATTTTTTTTTTTTTTTTTTTTAAGAAAATCCTGTGCGGGAGACTCCCTAGATTCTGAAGACTCTAGGGGTCTATGACACTTGTTGTAGTGCCGCAGAGGTGTACGAGCTTGGTCGTCGGTACAAAGCGCCAATACTCAAGCAAGACCCAGTTGCTGTGAGGCTGGATGGACCCTTGGTGACCGGTCATTGGTAAAGGCTTATGAATTCTTCAACCCAGCGAAGAGCACATTCGAAATATTAATGGTATTTTTGTGTGCTCCGCCGGGATCCGAATCCACAACCTTCCATTTACGAGTCCGAAGTGTTGCCACTACGGACTACGGACCGGTCCGAGATGCCAACGACACGCGGTGTACCTGAGCGGTCACCCATCCAAGTACTGACCACGCCCAATGTTGCTTAACTTCGGTGATCTATGGGAACCGGTGCTTTCAACATGGCTAACGTCGTTGACAAACGTCGTTTTAAACGTAGTTTAATATTTTAGTAGTTTCTATATCTTAATTGATTGTTTACATTAAAAAAAAAAACTTTTCGAAACGGATGTTTGTGGCCCCTGCTACGTCATTTTCTTGTATCCACAACGCTGAGCTAGCATTGCGATGGCTTTAAGATGAATCAAGAAAATGACATCACATACGAAAATTCAATCCAAAGAGCGTTTTGGAGCGCTCATTCATTTTTTCCCCATAAAAAACTTTGTTAATAGAACAAATAAATTAAAATTCAAGAAGTTTTGTGATTAGTTCATAATAGGGGATTAGAATCGACAAGAAAAAAAAAGTTAGATTTCCCTATTTACCAACGAAAAAGCCTGTGAGGCTTTGTTTTACTTATGAAAGTAAATGTGTTTTGCGTAGGTATACTATGGGCACAGAACAAAATCTAACTAAATTAAATAAATTGCACAGAATCTGTACTCGACTTTCTTGCAAAAATTTACCCACTGTATGACGTATGTAAAGCTAGAATCATCTACCAGCTTATGCCGTTTCAATAAAAATGTAATATATCAATAATAAATCAATTTTATTCCACCGCGGTGTGTACCTGCATACTCGTACAATATGGATATAGGCATATAAATACTTAAATGAATATAAATATTTTGTTGATTTATTTGAAAAAGTACCAATTACACAAGAAAGATCCTCGACTCATAGGTTGGTATGAAGCTGACCTCAGTACTGTACTGTACTGTATCCTGCCACCGTTTCATTAGGGGTGGCCGGTACCTCCGCAGATGCGCCTCCACTTTTTGCTGTCATCACCTTTTTCATACATACTCTTCTCTTATTCTCACTCTGCAGAATCCATTATTTCGCAATCTCACCTATTTGGTCTAACCATTCTTTCCTCAGCCTTCCCCTTCTGCGCTTTCCTCTGACATTTCCTTTGTACACTTTCTTCGTTAGTTGTTCATCATCCTTTCTTTCAAGATGTCTGAACCATCTCATCGTACTTTTTTGTACTTTCATTCTCATATTCTCTTTTATACCACACTCGTTCATCACTCAAGCATTACGTACTCTATCACTCAGTGTCTTTCCAGCCATTGCTCTCAGGTAAGCCATTTCAACCGTACTTACATACTTTACTCAGCTCACATTCATTAAGCCTCACTTCCACCAACCAATATGCCATTGTGGACCGCCGATCTCATATTCTTCGTAAGTTTCCTATTTCTTGCAATTCTTCCAATCGTTTCCATTACACTTCTTCCTCTACTAGCGCGCTTTTCCAATTATTTCGTCAATTTCGCATTCGACTCAAATTTGCTTCCCAGATAATCAAATTCTTTCACGACCTCCATTCCTTGACTTATAGGTTGGTATGAGGCTGACCACCCATACTGTAAAAAATGGTTCACTTTGCCAATGTCACCCCTGTTTCAGGGAAGGTCGGCAAAAGTTGTGGGGCTTATGTTCATTTGAGGTTTGGATTTTATTTGTAAGTACACTTTCAGCATTTGTAAGCGCGAACTACACTTGTTGGTTTGTGGGCATACATCTGAGAGCTTTAAATGAATATATCCTTGCAACTTAGATTATAGATTATAGATTATTATAGACCTCCACTCTTTTTTCATTCAGTCTTTATCTCAATTTTCTCGCATTTCTCAGTCCTCCCAAAGTGTAAAAAATAATTCACTTTGTCAATGTCACCCCTGTTTCAAGGAAGGTCGGCAAGAGTTGCAAGTTTTATGTTTAATTTGTAAGTACAAATTCAGCATTCGTTAGCGCGAACTTACACATACCTGTTTGTGGGCATGCATTTCATATTAGTTTTGAATGTTTATATTTCATTGCAACTTATATTCTAGATTATTATAGATGGTCATTGAACCCTTTTGTATGCAAACTAGTACTTTGTATGGTGGGTAAACTTTTTAGTTATATTTTGAAAAAGTAACGACTGATTATTATTGGTATTTATAAAATTTTAAGAATCGCAGCCATTTATCTATTTTTAACCCTTTGACTACCAAGAAAATTGCTAATACATTTTGTATGGAAAATTTTCACTCTGTATGGCGGCTATACTTTTGATTCACTTTTTGGAAAAAATAATGATGGCAATATATAGGTTATTATTATTATTTTACATTTGTACTACATTATTTTTTTATTAACCCTCTAACTGCCGAGAATTTTTCCATTATTTTTTTCTTTTATATGGCAACTCCCTAAATCGAGATTATGATGAAGAAATGATTATAATTATTAGATAGCACTATTATATAAATGGATTCACAAAAAATTTCAGAAAAATCGTCGGAGCCGTTTTTGAGAAAATCGCATTTTAAATTTTCAGCTCTTCGGAAGCCATCTTGAATTTTCAAAAAAGTAAAAAAAAAATGATTACGAATTAAAGTGATAAGCTTGTTCTTTCTATCAAATCTAAAACAAATTCAAATATCTTGCATTTTAATAGGTTTTTGTAATATTTTCGATTTAAAATTTCAGGTCGTGTAAACGGTGCTTTATATTTATTTTTTCAAAAAATTTTTTTTTTAAATTTGTAGAAATTTATGTTGTCCGTAATATTGTAGAACATTATATTTTTGTTGACCCCTTAACTGTCGAGAAAATCACAATCGTTTGTTTTTTTCATATGGCAGCCCATAGACACAGATTAGTAAGAGTATTGCCATAACTAATTTATTAAGTTAAAAACTAATAAATGGCAACTCTGAAAATTTAAAAAAAATTCTTGGAGCCGTTTTTGAGAAAAGTGCAATTTTATGTTTTTTTTGTATGGCAGCCATCTTGAATTTTCAAGTTGGTGTAATGCCATGTTATTCATACTTAATACATGTCCAAAAAAGTTGATGTAGCCAAAATTTGGTATCTCTAGGTCTTATACTTTGGAAAGTGACACACACACATACATACATACATACATACATACATACATACATACATACATTCATACATACAGACGGACGTTTTTGAAAGATAGTGTTTTTTGGCATGTCCTGCACCAGGACAACTCATTTCCGTGAAAACCTCGAAATTTTTTTTTTACACCAAATCATAACTTTCTTTATAGCCTTCGGCTATAGCAAGAAAGTAAAAAAGTAAATCCACGGCTTTTTTTTATCTTTTTTAACCTAGAGAGAACGTACTTATGTTTTTTTCTTATTTTTCACAAATCAGTGTTTTGCCTATCGTAGGCGTCGTAGCTTTGAATGCAGCCAAAGGTGATAGGTTAACTTGGCGGGATTTTGAACGGGAGACCTTGGTTAAATAGCTGTGAATAGAGTTGTGGGTGTTTGCCATTGTGCGTTTGACTGCTCGTGGTGTTTGCGAGGGTGGTTACTCCATGATCAATCACTCAGCCGTATGGAGGAGGGGGAGAGATGATGACGCTCAAGTGTGGAAGATCCGAAACGGCGCTGGCACTTTGGCGTAGAGTCTATAGCCCATTACAGCGCGTACCAAACTTTTATATACAAAAGGCAAATAAAAAGCGTAAAAAGATGTATCGAGCGATAATGTCTAGTGGATAACACTTTGGATTCGTTATCAGAAGGTGGTAGGCTTAATTAATATCCAAATATGTTTTTTGCTGTTGGATTTTATTATTTCTTAAATTGAATTCAATTCTATTCTATAGCACTAGTATATAAGGCAAGTTTTGCTGGAAGAGAGCAGAGATTGAACAGCATTCATTGAAATTTTTCACAATTACAAATCAATAGTGTAAAATTATTTGTAAAATAAATTTAAGCCAAAATAATGAAAATCACCATAGGTACTGTCATCTATTTTGATTTTAAACACTTAAAGCATGACATGAAAAACTCTGAAGGATAGAGTTAAGGATGAATGGGGGAAAGAAAAATAAATAAAGAGGATGTGAAAGTTAAGGTAAGTACAAAAGAATGTGATGAGATTGTTTGGGCATCTGAAAATAATGAATGATTATAGACTGACAAAATATATAAACAAAGTGTGAAAGGAAAAAGAGGTAAGGGTAAAACCGAAAAAAGTATAGAGTGTTCAGATTGAGGAGATTGTGATAGAATGGGAAAAACAAAGTAATTTTAAAAGATGAAAATGAGATACGTAAGGATAATTTGAAATGGAGGCAGCTCTATACAGAGACTCTGACCACTCTTAGTGGAATGGCGCCAGAGTTACAGTTACAGTAATCACTCAAGAAACTAAATGAAGACTTACAGGGGAAGAACAAGGAATATCAGTTGAAGAAAATTATAAGTAACTTAAAATTGTAAATTTTAAATCATGGTTATTGCGTGTCACAAAGAACCAGAAATACCGCCAAAAACTTGTGATAGAGACTGTTGTTGCATTACAAATTTTGTAGAGCTTTAGATACACGCATATGCCACTAGATTTTACTTTTATTCTTACGAACTTATCTTCTTATTTTTGTTTTTCCATAGTAAATAGTATTCAAATCGATCGAATGACAGTGATCAGTTCATTGGTATGATTGCTACCCTCAGGGGTGGTAGTCTCATCACCACGGTAATTCTAACCTACCGAATATCGGTAATATTTGTATGAACACCTGTCAATCCAAGATGGCCGCAAGTGAACAGCTGATTAGTATTCATACAAATATTACCGATATTTGGTAGGTAAGAATTACCGTGGTGATGAGACTTCCAGCCCTGCGCACATTTTGGGACCCACTGGCGCAGGGTAGGTAATCCCAACAGAGTATATTTGTAAATAGCACGCGCCGGCTAAATGCCTGGGGCCTGGTGATTGAAAACACTGCCAATCAGCCATCAGGCAATTCCCATTAAACTCTGAATCAATAATATTGTAATCAATTCTCAAGAATGGAAGCGTACAGGAAATATGTTTACATTCAGAATTTCCCACTTCCTTTCGCATTAATAAAGGAGGAATTTATTTTATATAAGAATAAAGTACTCGTAACTGTTACGATCTCACCGGGTTCAATTGAATAAAAATTTCAGCTATTTATTTTGCACACAAAAACAAATAAGCTACACATTTAGTATAACTTCTTGCCTGCGTTATCCCCGAAGACCCCGCATGTGGCCAGTCGAGACCTATTTATTTGTACGGGTAAGGGTGCTAGCCTCACACCAATCACTTTCAGTTGAAGTACGGATTTCCCAGCTCCCAGGGGGGCTGGTTTTTATTTCTTGTGAAAGCTGAGTACACCTTGCCGGCATTTATTGTGCTTTTTGACACCCCCGATGGGATTCAAAACCGAACTATCTGCATGGAATGCAAGCACTCTACCAACTGAGCAATCGACCGGACCTTATACCTACTTATCGTATTTTAGAAAAAAATAGTAGATTGCCGATTTTGATTCTATACGACTCACGGTAGGTACACTTAAAATGGCGACAAATTTACAATGAAAATAAAAAAAGTGACTCCACCTCAAAGCAATAAAGTTCACAGTTCATTTCTGTTTGAATTTCGCGCAGCCATTTTTAGACCGTCACGTCGGCTATTTTCAAATCGGAAGCTTTTTTGTGCGAAAGCTCGGACCGTACGCGCGGGTGCAGCGACCTGTAAAGCTATGACCGTACGTGCTCGATTTCCATACATCGTCCCCCTAGTGCTTGTTTGGCTTACCTACCATTTGATTCAAAGATGTCTTTTCAATGGAATTGTCTTAAGAATCAAATTCTACACAATCTGAGCCAAGAAAAAAACGTAAAACACGATAGTGGGACTTGTGAGAGTTGTTTGAAATATTTTTGAAATCAATTTCCAGCTTTCATTAGACACAATGGTCCAGTACACATACAAACATTGCTCATGAGAAATTATCTCTGATGGGCATATGGCAACAAGCACTTAGGGGAAAACATATCGATAGAAGATATTTTTATCTAGATTTTCTTCTTTCTTTTGTACATGCAAAGGTTCTGTTAGTGGCGCTACTTCCTGTTGTGATCCAGACTACCAGTTATAACGCCATTTCTTTGGAAAACCAGGATCATGGTTGTATATCGATCAAAAAAGTTTGGTGATCTTGGAAATTCACTTCAAGGTCTGGAGATTACAAACGAGTTCCAGTTCCTTGGATCTCAGATTAGTGATGAAGGAACTTGAAGGAGAGATCAGACGTCGTATCGTTATTGCCGGAAGTGCCAAGTCTAGGCTAGGCAAAATATGGAAAGACCGGGGTGTGAGTAACAGCACCAAGATAAAGCTTGTCAGGAGTATGGTCCACTTTTCTCTATGCTGCTTAAAAAAAGTCACTAAAAAAATTTATATAAAGAAAGTGGAATTCACATTTTTAAATAATTTTAAAAAACTTTACAAAGCATGCCCATTTTTTTTTCAATTATTAAGAAAAATACGTCCTATAAAACGACTAATTTTGACACTGCAATTACAATAAAAATAAAAACTGTAACTGCAACTCTGGCACCATTCCGTTTGGTGTGGCTAGAGCCTCAGCACATCGCCTCAAATTTTTACTATCCTTGCATATACCTCTTTCAATTCATTCATACCCATCACTTTTTTTATACATTTCCTTCTATTCCAGACATTTTTTTTTCGGTCTTCCCCAACCTCTTTTCCGTTTCACATTTTATCTGTATACAAACTTTGCAAGTCTGTCATTATACATTCTTTCCACACCTCCAAACCATCTCATCGCAATTTTATGCACCTCTACTTTCACATCCCTTTTCAACTTGCATTTCTCTTTTTTATTCTAAGCTCAATCTCCTTTTTCTGTCATAATCCTCACGTGTTTAATTTCCACCATCAATACTTTACTCATTTTGCTATCTCTCGTAGTCCATGTCTCTCTTCCATACATCAATGTCGGTAACAATATGTATTTCTCTATATCCAAACCAAATAATACTTTTGATGTTAAGTATGAAAACAATGCACTGAAATGGCCGCTTGAAACTGATGAATATTTTTTGTTTGGGAACTTGCGTGGCAGTCCGTTACGCAAGCTGTTCGGCCAGAGCATGAATTTTCCGATTCACAATGAAGACGCGAACAACGAAATAAACGAGGCGGGGGTCCATTCAAACTCTTGCAATTATTTTCCCGCCAGTTTTATTGTATCACGAGTCCGCCATTGTTTCGCGCGGAATTTATTAACTCGAGGAGTCCAGGTAGCTGCTGTGTAATGCTGTTCACGTCAGATCATCACTCATGCGTGTCAGTTTTGCTTGTATATCCGTGACACGTGTAAAAACGCACCTAAGCTACACAAAATGAATCAATAAATAAATATAAAGTGTAACTTCTTGTTTGTCTACTTGAGGTCTGCAAGTGGCGGGTGGAATCTATTTATTTACACATGTAAAGTGGCCGGCGTTATGCTAACCACTTTAGTTAAAGTGGAGTTTCCCTGTTTCTGAGGGGGCTAATACCCGTTTCTTGTGAAGGCTGAGAAAGCCTTGCCGTCACTATTTTTAGGGTTAGAAATAAACAACGAAACGGGAAATCATTTCTGACACCCTCGGTGAGAGTGGAACCCAAGCTCTCGGCATGGAATGCGAGCATTCTACCAATTGAGCTAGGATTGCATTTTTTTCGTTAGATTTAGATAAATGTAGATATATTTAATGATGGGTTCTTTGAGAACTAGGTATGCAAGGTAGGGAGTACTTACTAATTAAAATCTAAACCTTAAATAAACACAAACCCTGCAACTTTTACCGACGTTCCCTGAAACAGGGGTGAAATTGGCAAAGTTAATCATTTTTCTGTATGGGTGGTGAGCTTCACACCAACTTATAAATCAAGAAAATTGATTCACAATGTTTGTCAGCTGATACTACATGCTGAAATGATACGCAAGTATGTTCGTCTATAGCGGGCATAACGGAAGATGTATTTTAGTGCTTTATACAAATAAAAAACAGTGTTTTGTATAAATGAAACCAATTCCTTTTACAGATACTCATCTCGATTGTACATTTATCACTTAATATTTTATTCATAACATTCCTTGTGACAGTTTTTCCCCTTACTTTATGGAGGCAAGAAAATGTGCTTTGGCAAAATAAAACAACAAGGATACTAAATAATTGTGAGAATGTGTTAGCGCAAGGAACCTTTGCGAGTATGGTCGTATTCACAAAGTTACCTTTATTCACGAAAATTACGTTTATGTTTATTCATAAATGCTGTTCACAAATTTATTTCAACTCTCTCGACTATTAAGTACCTAATGTTTGGCGAAACATTAATAAAAATATATATTTAATGAAATTGTATATTTTGAATTTGATAATATTTAAAAGCATCTTACAACTTCTCGTTTTATTTTTGTGTACCCAAAATCGAAATACCATAAGGTTTACTTAGCCTTCACAGAAAATGAGAGCCTGCCCCCTCGTAAGTAGCTTCACTCCCATTTCAAGGGAAAAGGTTGGTACCTACCAGTGAAATAAATTGAATCCACTTACCGCATGCACCTCCTACGGAGACAATACGCTTAGAATTTGCACTATGTGTGCAGTTTTTTTAAAGATATCCTATGCGGGAGACTCCCTTCATTTCACAGTTTAGGGGTCTATGACACTTATTGTAGTGCCGCAGAATTGTTATTTACGAGCTTGGTCGTCACTACAAAGCGTCAATACTCAAGCAAGACCCAGTTGCAATAAGGCTGGATGGACCTTTAGTGACCGGTCTTTGGTAAACGTTTTATGAATTTTGTAACCCAGTGAAGAGCATATTTGAAAGTATAAATGGTATTTTTTGTACTCCGCCGGGATTCGAACCCACAACCTTCCATTTACGATACCGAAGTATTGCCACTGGACTACGGACCGGTCTATAGCTTGGTTGCGTTCTCTAAATATATATTATTTCAAAATCTTTGACATTAAGTAAGAAATTAAAAAATAACATCCAGCTCATTGTTTTATGTTTCATCTCGTTTGATATCTTTCATAAATAATCTCAAATTTTATTACTTTCATTTTATAATCCGTCATTGTTTTTCGAAATATTTTTTTTATGACTTATTAAAAGGTTTTCAAATTTATGGATACAAATATTTTATTGTTTGCATTGTTTGAGCGAATTGTGAATAGATGGTTTTGTTTGCGGTTTTCTGTAGTTTCCTGTAAATTATTATACGCCCTGTCCATCCTTACCTACTCACCTTCTAATCTAAATCTACATCTAAGCTGCAAGGATATGTATCACTTTAAATGCATTCCCACAAGCAGGCACGCATAATTTCGCGCTCACACATGCCGCATGTAGACCTACAATATAAAAAACCCAATTCTCAAATGGACATAAGGTCTGCAGCTCTTGCCGACCTTTCCTGAAACAGGGGTGACATTGGCAAAGTGAACCATTTTTTACCGTATGGGTGGCCTCAGCAATTTATTACACCTTGTAACAATAAAACTGTGTGAAGTTCAGCGCTTGTTAATTATCGACTGTGAAGAGACGTGTCTTGTCTCTTCGGCTGCATCCCAGTCGCGCGAATTCGACAGGAGAAACAATTAAAAGAAGATCAATCGGAAGTGAGGTGAGTCGCTTTAGATTATTCCAGACTCCTATCCTTGTTTCCTGATGGTCTGTGGCTTTGGATAGATTTGCCTGGATTCAGTTTGCTCAAACAATTATTAAATCTACGCCAATTCACGTGCAGATCTCATTCACTTTAGACCGCGCATGAGTCATTGATTTGCTGTGTGTGAATAATACTGGTATTATTTTGGATCCTGTATCCATAAATACACATCGAATTATGACTAAACATATCGATACCTTAACAGTAAAACTGGATAAGTGACAAATAGAGCTAACCATGGGTTTCTCAAAAAAATGCACCTTTTTCCAATTTTCTACGAGAGAAAACTCTAAGCAAGTGTAAAATTCCTGAAGCTTAGAAGTTTTCCATGATCACTTCTTTATAATAAGTTCACTTACTACGATAGTCAGTGAATCGGCACTTATTCAGTTTTACCTTTAGGGCGACGATATGACTGGTATCCATAATTCATTAAAGGTGGCAGCCCTGTGTAATAAATCAGGGCTGGATTAATTTGGAATAAAAATTATGCCCCATACATTATTCACTAATCACGTATTTATTCCAAAATGTAATACATTCAGTGCTATTCACAATACATTTGATCCATTGCTGATCTGCAGACCATCGATTTTTGTATGGAAAATTCCCTGTAGGCTGTGGATGAACCATGGCTTTGCTGCTTCAAAATAACACCGATTGTGTTGTAATGTGTATTGAAAATAAATACAAAATATTCCCAAAATGGCACGACACGAAAATGCCCCTTAACCTTAAACGCAGGGTCTTTTTTTTTTTTAAAGAAATCCTGTGCGGGAGACTCCCTAGATTCTAGAGACTCTAGGGGTCTATGACACTTGCTGCAGTGCCGCAGAGGTGTACGAGCTTGGTCGTCACTACAAAGCGCCAATACTCAAGCAAGGCCCAGTTGCTGTAAGGCTAGATGGACCTTTGTGACCGGTCATTGGTAAAGGTTTATGAATTTTTCAACCCAGCGAAGAGCAAATTTGAAAATATAAATGGTATGTTTTTTGTGCTCCACCAGGATTCGAACCCACAACCTTCCCATTCAGAGTCCACAGTGTTACCACTGAGCTACGGATCGGTCTTTGAGTCATGCGTGTTTTCAACATCCACCTATAGCTTGGAAACAAAAGGACTCACTTAGTATAGCGCCAGCAGACTGAGGACGTGCCAAAGAGCCATTGAAATGAGGGTACTGGGAATCAGTCTCAGATACAGGGTTCCTGACCAGGAGATCCGTAGACGCACTGGTGGCCTGCTAAAGTGGCGCTGGGCTGGTCACGTCGCAAGGCAAGACCATGACAGGTGGCCGAAGAGGATCGTTCAGGGACGGCGCAGGCCAGGAGTGGGGAGATTCCAACTGAGGTGGCTGGACGACATTAAGGGAACTGCAGGCAGAGGATGGCTGAACACAGCAGCGAATAGGCAGAAATGGAGAGGATTGGAGGGGGCCTATGTTCAGGAGTGGACTGATACAGATTGAGGAAGAAAGAAGAAGATTTATTAAAAAATGCAATGTGTTCAAGTTTTTTTTTGTGGCTCTGATCTAAAAGCGCTTAGTTTGAATCCCAGAGAGTTCAACAGTTAATTGTTATTATTAATTTATTTGCATCAATACTCCTTCATTGTGTTTCTGCATACGATCCATCCCAGTTCCTTGACTTATAGATTGGTATGAGTCTGACCACCCAAACTGTAAAAAAATGGTTCACTTTGCCAACTGTTTCAGGGAAGGTCTGTAAGAGTTGCAGGTCTTATGTTCATTTGAGGGTTGGTTTTTATGTTGTAAAACCACTTGCGGCATATTTAAGCGTGATTTTGAACGTATCTGCTTATGAGAATGCATTTAATATGAATTTGAAATGAAATATTTTTTGAAACTAAGATTAAAGATTATAAAGATCCATTCATCTTGTTTGCTTTACCCTTTAGTAACCACGTGTTGTTCTCCTTGTTCCCAGTGTTCGTGGCGTGCTTCCTGCCGTACCACGTGTTCATGCTGTGGTTCCACCTATCTCCCACTGCCATAGACGACTACGACGAGTGGTGGCACGCGCTCAGGATAGTGGGCTTCTGCTTCAGGTAAA
Organism: Agapetus fuscipes; assembly: GCA_951799405.1. NCBI lineage: Eukaryota > Metazoa > Arthropoda > Insecta > Trichoptera > Glossosomatidae > Agapetus > Agapetus fuscipes. The sequence continues at coordinate 4,762,119 of OX637344.1, forward strand.
CAATCTTCCGATGTTTCGTTTCCACTCGCGGAAAGCATTTTCAAGGCTTGTTGTCGAGATAACACGATTGAAAATGACTGTAACCTGCAGAGCGGGAAAATGAAATGAGTATGCATGGAGAGAGTGATGAATTTTGAGAGGGTGTGGTAAAGAGAAAACGAAGTGGAGACACATCTGCTGAGGAAGTAATGGTCACGGTTTTAACGAGACTTTAAGAGTGTAAGTACAAAAAAGTACAATGCAATGATTCGGGCATTTAGAACAAATGGACGATGAACGATTGATAAACAGGAAAAAATGTACAAAGGAAATGTTAAAGGCGATGTCCGAGTAAAAATGGATTAATCAAATCAATAACTGGAACTACAGAGTGAGAAAAAGTGCAGAGCATAAATGAAGAAAGTGATGCATGTCGAGGAGATGAAAGTAGTGTGCAAGGACAGAAGAAAGTGGATACGCATTTCCTGAGGTACTGGTTACCCCTTACATACCCGTTATGGCGATTGGAAAAAAGTACAAGTTATCGAAGTGATGCGGTGGCTTTCGCGTCCGCTTACTGTTGGGTACTGGCTGGGAGTATGATGTGCTCAGTGATGTCATTATCTTTAGTGGCTTCCTTCATTCTGATTGATGGGGTGGAAATGGTGGTGTATCATGACAATTACTCAATGACATCTGTTGAAGTAGGGACAAACTACTGAATGATCAAAGCACCAGGCGGCAATCAAACCAGCGTTGTCTTATTTCATGCACTCTTGGTGAAATTACCGTCTTGACCTGATTTGACCAATAGGTTGGTTTGAGGCTAACCACCCATACTATAAAAAATGATTCACTTTAGCAATGGTCACCCCTATGTCAGGGAAGGTCGGCAAGAGTTTCAGGTTTATTTTAGATAGTGTTTTTTATGCGGCATGTGTAAGCGCTAACTTTTACGTGTCTGCTTATGGGAATGCATGTCCATATCTATAATCTATAATCTAAGCTGCAAGGATATATTCATTTAAAGCTCTCAGATGTATGCCCACAAACCAACAAGTGTAGTTCGCGCTTACAAATGCTGAATGTGTACTTACAAATAAAATCCAAACCTCAAATGAACATAAGCCCCACAACTTTTGCCGACCTTCCCTGAAACAGGGGTGACATTGGCAAAGTGAACCATTATTTACAGTATGGGTGGTCAGCCTCATACCAACCTATAAGTCAAGGAATGTAATAAGAATTTTAAATGTAATACATCTGTGCAGCTTAGATTATATATTGTAACATAAAAAAACAAATGTCACAATTAGTTGGGTTTCATATAAAAAGATGAGTTAATCGATCGTAGTTATTTCTAAAAATAAAACATGTTTTGGTTTGTTATATTTTTATTTATTCCACACAAAGGTGAGGACAAGTATCAACCAACGCGTAGATAACTTTGATAATAAAACACATTTTTTACGTAAAATGTCAGAAAAATACAGACGAGATCACTCAGCGCCAGTAATTCGTTTCGGGCGATATTTTATTTTGTAATGTTTTTTAACAACAAAAAGGAAAAATATTTTTATAATATTTAAAAAAAGCCCAAGAAATTTTCCATATCATTCAGATTCTTTTTGTTAATTCATGAAGATACCTAATGATTTTTTTAAAATAATAATTGAAGTCACCTTATGATATTGAAAAAAAAATCGAAAAATTCATGAAAAAATGTCGAAGAATTTGAATACAAAATTATAATTAGATACATGATATTATGTACATGTACGTTTTTTTTATTACCCTTTTGGGAAAAAACGCGACAAGAAGTAACACTATATGTCAAGCTTTTGTGAAACTGGAAAATATTTTCCAAGAAATATTGTTTGTGGTAGAATAAAAAAGGGGATTTATCAAACGTTACATTGAAAAATATAATATGAAAACTTTGACTATTCGATTTGTAAAATAACGCAAAAGAAAACATTTACTTCGTAAGAAATATGGTATTTGCTTAGTTGCAGAATTCATATCATTGTCAAACAAAGATTGGAAACCAAAGTTCCATCTGACCTTACATAAACTGGGTCTTGCTTGAGAATTGGCGCTATCGATATCAGCGAGTAAGCTCGCAGAGGGATGACTCACGAAAAACCGTGTCAGGTCCGAGCCGAGCTTTGGGTATAGCACGGTCAACTTTTATTACATATAACTTGTATGGGCACATTCAAGCTGTACCAAGCAACTGACAACTCTCGACCAATGATACCGTGTTACGGCCGAAGCTCGGCTCGGACCCGACACGGTCTAGCGTGAGCCATGCATTAAAAGGTGTGATTCACACGAAAACAGATCTTAAATAAATTACGCTAATATTTATTTACAAAATACGTCAATAAATTTTAAACGTGTTTTGTGACATAATATTTGTATTCATCGTAAAAAAAACCATCTTAAAGATGGCATGAATGCGCAATTTTTATAACTCGGCTTTTATAATATTATTCGACATTTCCGCTGTTTTGTTGGTAGAAAAGGCGGTTTTTTTTAATACACCAAGGTATGAAAAAAATACACATCCCATCAATCTTGCAAAGCTCTGATGACAGCATCACTCTAAACATCAATTCAGCGTGTATTTTATTTCACGCGAGCACGTGATATAATATTGTGCGCAGATCGTTACCTGTACAGGGTGTTCTTTTCATATGCAAGACGCCGAAAAGCCTACGAGAAAGTTATTGTCGTGTTTTCTTTACAAGAGGTGTAAAAAAGTTGTGAACAATTCACGCTCTGATCAATAAAAATCTTTTTTTATTCTTTATTCATCCACCTGTACCCTTAGTACGAGTTGCAAAACTTGAGAAAAGTAAAGTTTACGGAAAATATTAAAGCGGGATTTCTCCCAAAATCTACCATTTTTGTTTCTTACACTTTGTGGTCTTAGCAAAAGAGTTACATTGATGAAGAAAATCAAGTTCAAACAAACAAAAACGGCAGATTTTGGGGGAAATCACTCTTTAATAATTGCCGTAAACTTTACATTACTCAAGTTTTGCAACTCGTACTAAGGTAAGCTTCTTTTCTTCGTGAAAAACGTACATTTGTTTTTATTTTACACCTCAGTATGGTGAAAGAAACGAGACGTATTTTTTGTTACAAATTTTTATTTGGTTTCATCCTAGAATGTTTTTGACTAAAAGGTTGGTATGAGGCTGACCACACTAGTCACAGAAAAAAGGGGTTCACTTTGTCAGTGCCACCTCCGTTTCAGGAAAAGTTGAAGAGTTGCAAGAGTTGCAGAGCTTATGTTCATTTAAGATTTGGCTTTTGATTTTATATGTACACACGCGGCACGCATCTGTTTGTGGGCATGCAAAACCGCTACTTAGGTACATATATAAAGTTTTCCCCGAAAGGACCGCATGACGTTTGGAACCTTATTTTTACAGTTGAGGGGGCTAGCCATACGATAGCGACTTCAGTTGAAGTGAGGTTTCCCAGCTCACAAAGGAGGTGGTACTCATTTCTCACGATAGCTGAGTAAACCTTGCCGGTATTTTATTTTGGGTTTGAAATAAACACCGAAACGGAAAATCATTTCTGGCACCCTCGACGGGATTCGAACCCGAGCTCTCGGCATGGAGTGCAAGCACTATACCAAATTAGTTATCGATCGCACATTCATTGAATATGAATCTTAAGTTTTAATATATTTTTGCAAGTTAAATCGTAGATAGATGGTTATCAAAATAATCTAAATCTATCTCAAATTTATTTAACTGGAGTTTATTTTTAGTAATGGAGCGATTGACCTTTCTACGAAAAGATTTGAACTACATACGTGTAGAGACCAATTCTCAAGTCAAATTTACAGTAGAGTTTTAAAGTAATTCTTTTTTTCAGTACAACTCAAGTAACCCTTGCGTGCCAATTGGTGATTTTTTAACCCCATCTTGAAAAGGGTAATTTGATTAATTATGGAAAATAATCTTTTATTGTTATGACACAAGATTACAGCTAATCAGAAAGAACCCCTCAATAAAGAGTACTATTTTCAGTTACACAGAAGAAATGTAAAAATATTTAGTATGTGTTTGATCGAATCACATCATCATCATTGACCTGATAACAAGGGCGTGCACAGCATTTCTCTAATAGACAGGCAACAACAATATGAGATTTTCAGCTTCCCAAAAGAAAAATATTAATTTATCGCAAAAAACTGATACAGGACTTAAGAGGGCTCTTGAGGTGTGATACACACAAAAACAGCGCTCACCAAATAAATCATCCTTATTTTATTATTATTTAAGTAACATATTCACCAAGTGTTATAAATTAGAATCAAAGTTGTATTACGATTTACAAGTTAAATTTAGTGACAACTTTGATTAATTTATTTTAAGATTTCGTCCACATTTGACTCACAGTTAACTTTTGATATGTTGCTCGCGATTTCCGATACTAGTCTTCGCTACAGACGGCTTTAACCCTTAATATAGTATGACATAAGGACGGTTCTCGAAACATCGGGAACTGAAACATTCGCGGTTTTACCAGAACACTCGAGCAAACACATGTTCAATTATCTAAACACCGACATCTAGAGACGAACTCACACAAGGAAAAGAAACACACAATCACACATTCGTAAGAGTTGCAAAAATATTTTCACCTTTAAGTCTCATATTTAATGCATTCCGACAAGCAGACACATGTAAGCTCACGCTTACACATCCTGCATGTGTACATATAAAATACACCAAACCTCACATGAACGTAAGCTTTGCGACTGCTTTAAAACCAGGGTAACCTTTGGCAAAGTGAACCAACTTTGTACAGCATGCGAGGTCGAATGTCCGAGGTAGTTGCATACAAAATATGCAGTTTAAATGGAAGAAAATAATTAAACCAAGAAAGAAAATACGTAGATCGATAGGTCAGTTGGTAGAGCGCTTGCATTCCATGCCGAGAGCTCGGGTCCGAATCCCACCGATTTCCCGTTTTGATGTTTATTTCAAATTCAAAATAAAATGCTGGCAGAATTTACTCAGCCTTCGCAAGTAATGAGTAACAGTCCCCTCAGCAGCTGGGAAACCCCCACTTCCACTGAAAGTGGTTGATGTGAGGCCGGCCCCGTTACCCGTAAAAATAGATAGGTCCCGAATCACCACATGCGACCTCTTCGGGGATAACGCAGCAAGAAGTTACACTATATGTGTAGCTTAGTAGTGGCTAGGACGCTTTCCTTGCTATATTACATGTTGTGACGGACATATTAAGGGTCCCTTTCCCTTCAGAGTACGGTCAGGTATTCTTCTTTCCCAAATACGTGTTCAGCGTTATGTGGGATATTAAATTTTATTAAAAATATTTATGAATCGAACAGCTGTCGGTCAAAGGAAATAAAATAAAAATAGAAATCCCTGCTAAATTTAATAGAACCAAAACTATTCCAATTAAACACTGTTTCTTTATTACTCGATTTTTTAATTTAATTTTAATTAATATACATGAACGTTTTTAATCTCTCGATCATCTTCAGATACAATTGATTTTACCTATCTATCAAGTCGCTTGTTCGGCTAGCGTATTTGAAACAGAAAAACGTTGGTTCGAATCACGTCTGGCCCATTTGACCATAACTTCGACCCTGGTTCAAAAGATGCCATTGCATGCACACAAGCTATTGCGTTCGCATGAAGACAAGTGGCCAGGAAAAATTGGTTGGTGAATTGCATTCTAATCTAATTTAAGTTGCAAAGATATGTAGCATTGAGAATTCACATTACACGCGTTCTCCCAAGCAGACACTTACAAGTTCGCGCTTGAGCAAGCCGCATGTGAACCTACAACATAAAAATCAAATCTCAAATGGGCATTCACCCAGCAGCTCCTGCCGACCTTCCCTGAAACAGGGTGACACGGGTGACTTTGGCAAAGTGAACCATTTTCTACAGCATGGGGGTTCAGCCTTATACCAACCTATGAGTTGAGGGATTTTATCATATAAAAAGAAGAAGAAGTTATTGAAAATAGCTAGAAACTTTCTCGTAAGTCATCAACGCAGGGAAGTGGATGCCTTCACATAATGCTCACCACCATCATGTCTCTCTTGCATCTTTATTATCCCGTTTTCAAGACCATTTGTCTCTTCTCCCTTGACAAACTGCCGCCCTAGGTGTTAACATTATTTGACTTAACTTCAACACGTACCTACCTGTACACAGTCTCAAAGTGAACCATTTGATACAGCATGAGTGGTCATTCCTCTTCACAAATCTTTGTTGCGTTGCGTCTACCTTGATTTTATCAAACTGCCTCTTCTTTCTTTTCAGTTTCCTCAACTCTTGCGTGAACCCCGTCGCTCTGTACTGCGTCAGCGGCGTCTTCCGGCAGCACTTCAACCGCTACCTCTGCTGCCGCCGCCCCGCCACCCAGAGGATGTCCAGGAGATCCAGGTCCCACGCGCTGGAGACCAGCTTCAATTCCACCTGTCGCCGCCACACGGAAGACACCCACATCATCCACGCCGGGAGCTGCAGGGTTCCACGGAGGCTAGCGGCCCAGGAGAGCGTGGTGGTCAGTGGCATGTGCGACAGCAAACACAACCACAGCTCGTATCTGGTCAAGAGCATGAACAACTCTTCGATACACAACAACGATGGATGCTACATGACCTCGGCTGGTGTGCAATCCAAGAATACTATCCTGAGATAGCTCTAAGGATAAAAATTCAAGTTTGGTAAGGAAATTTATTAAGATGGATAATGAATTTGAATAGAGACGCTACATGACCTCAGCTGGTTTGCAGTCCACTAATACTATCCTGAGATAGCTCGAAAGGATGAGGATTCAAGTTTTGTTCATAAATTTAGTAAGATGGATTATGGAGTTCGTATATGTTCAAGAGTATGAGCAACTCTTCGATACACAACAACGATGGATGCTACATGACCTCAGCTGGTGTGCAATCCAAGAATACTATCCTGAGATAACTCTAAGGCTGAGGATTCAAGTTTTGTGAGGAAATTTAGAAAGAGGGATAATGAATTTGCTTAGAGATGCTACATGACCTTGGTTGGTGTGCAATCAAAGAATACAATCCTGAGATAGCTCTAAGTATGAGAATTCAAGTTTTATGAGGAAATTTAGAAAGATAGATAATGAAGTTGCAGAGATAACACGTGAGGAACAAAAAGATAAGAGAAATGTTTGTTGTTGTAACGTAGTATGTCAGATGGATCAGATAGTGAAGGAGGGAGTTATACAACGTTGTACAGAGGATGGACAACGACTGAGAGAACGACTCCCATGTATTGGATATGTCGCTGGTATAGTCAAGGGGATAAGGCTACAAAGTGCAGCTCTCTGGAGAAACATAACAAACCGGTGCATTGTGAAGGAATATGAAGAAGGAGAACTGTGATGGAAGGTAATTGAAGATGGAATTCGTTGACCGGAAAGTGCAAAAGAATAGGATGCACTTACTGAATAAATATTTTTATGATTTTACTGGAGTTCTTTTTAATTAAACTGCGATTTACTTATTTAACAAGATTTCTTTTGCACAATAACCGTTTACAATGTACTGATTAATTTTCTTGCTCTGGCTATGTATATCAACTTCGCGTCACAATGTTTCAAGCTACCTGGCTCTCCGCAGAGTCTCTGCTATACAGGTTCGAAAGAGACGATTCTTGTGTGTTCGAGATTATTCCATAGTGGATTGTACCAGAGGATTTATTTCATTATTATAATAGATGTTCGACACTATTCTAGTTACACACCAGCAAACTACGTGCCTAGGTACATGTACACACAAACTCATAAGAAGGAAAGATAAAAACGGTGCTATTCTTAGACATTTTAGTCGTCCGTTGAGCCCACGCTTTGACAAACTAATGATGCATTTGTATGAAGACCTGTCAATCCAAGATGGCCGCAAGAGAACAGCTGATTAGTTTTCATACAAATATAACCAAAATTAGGTAGGTAAGAATGACTGTGGGGATGAGACTTTCAGCCCAGGCATCATTAGTTTGTCAAAGCGTGGGTTCAACCGACGACTAAAATGTCTAAGAATATCCCCAAAAGGGTTTAAGAGAATGGCCCACAGATTAGTGAAAAATGAGATTCGCAAAGTTGATAAATACAACAAACACTATAAGTGTGCTCTGGAATAAGGATTGAAGTTTGTTACATAGTGAGGAGTAAAAAATATGGGTAAAATTGAGGACATTACGACTTTATCGGATTCACTATACGGCTTTGCAAAGTAGAAATATTACTGTTTTTTTTTGTTTTGAGATTATAATTGAAAATAAGTTAAAATTAATTAAAAAATGCAACCTGACAGAGCTTGTAAAGGTACGAAAAATTGACGACAGGGATTGAATGGATGATGGTAGGCTGAGAAAATGGATTTTTGAGTAAGAGATTTTTTTAATATACTTATTGTGTAAGACAAACAAAACAGCTGAAAGCCAAGGATAGGGTGGATCAGGAAACAAATTATTGGAGGTGAGTCGTGTAGTATTAATACTAGCAATCTATGATTTTGCCATATATAAGATAAATAAATGGAATATATCATGGAAACACTGATAATACGATTGTTTTGTCTTGCCGTTGCTTTTAATTCACGGAAAGGCATTTCGAGCGTCCATGTGCTGTGGGTCCTTCTAACACATACATACAGGATGGGTATGAGGACGGTTTGAGCAATACCAATTTATCAATTTTGGAAAAAAAAATCTTTGATGCCACACGATCGTTGTGTAAAATACTATTTTCCTTGCATAAAATTACAATACGCTTATATGTTTTTGCTGTGTGTATTAAATTATAACATTAAAGCTTTTTTATAAAAAAAAAAAAATCTTTTAAAAATTTAGAATAATGTGTATATTTTTTTAATGCAGAAAGATAAATGAAGCATTTTTATTTTATTTTAGTGTAAATAATTGACCAAAGAATAAATTTTAAGTTATTAATAAGGAATATATTTTAATCTCTAAGGTGTATTTTAAATGGGAATTTCTTCAAATATAAAATATAACTGTCATATTTTTTATCGGATGACATATAAAAAACAATAAGTGTTTTATTTTTTTTTTCACATCACCTCAATATTCAACTGAATTTTTTTGTTAGTCATAAAGTTAGCTTTTTTTTATTTTTTTAAACAATGCAAAAATTTCGATCTAAAGAAATGTTTTATAGCTTTGTAAAATATATATTGTCAACAATTCTTTAATATTCTCAAAATAAATAGATTAGTAAGATGGAGGAACCACATGGATGAAAAAGTGTGTATTGTATCGTGAATTATTTGTTTATTATATAACATCGAATTGGAAATGATTTATTTACATTATTGTAACAAAATATATTTTTTATGTAAACAATCACAGCAGCAAATAGGGGGAAAAATGTAGGTGTGAATAACAATTATTTTTTTATTCATTTCTACTAAACTTTATAGAATACAAAAAATCTGATGAAAAACGGTTTTATTGTCAATCTATTATTAATTTTATTTTAATTAATACATAAAAACGTTTTCGATCTGTCGATCATCTTAAGATTTGATTAATTCAAATTAAATTATGTACAAGCATTATTCAAAGAAAAAAATCCACTGAAAACAAATATAATAACAAAAGATTTATTTACTTGGGTACCTCAATGTATTTTGTTTACGTTTTTTACAAATGATAATTATTTTGAATTTGTGTGATAATATAAATTATGCTAATAATATTAATTGTAAATAATAAAATCCATTTGAGTTCATTATCGACTGTCATCGAATATAAAATGTTAAAAAGGTCAAAGAAAAGTATTTTTGTTAACAATAATATGGTTTTCCAATCATGGTAATTTTAAGGAATTGTATTTTAATGGGGAAAAAGAAATGCTTTTTGCATGTCAATATACATAGGTAGAGCTGTTAAATGTTAAAAAATATATGATATTTTAATAAATTAAAATATTTACATTGTATATTAATAATTCCACAATTAATGATAAATAAAATGCTTAAAATATTTTTGTCTCTAATAAAGAAAATAATTGTTGGTTAATGAAAAAATATAAAGCTGAGATAAATTCTGCATACTTTTTTAATTTAGTCAAATATTAAAAAGTTGTTTTTTTTTTAAATAATTTATTACAGGGCTGCCTATAAACAAATATCTTAAAATGAGACATTAAAACTCACGAGAACGTTAAAAAAACCACTGCCTTTTGTAAGTGATTCGATTGGAACATTCCTATGAAATTAACTTAGTCCATTTTCTTTAAGAAATAGCAATATAACAAAGAAAAATCAAGCTACGTGGTTTTGAAAACCATTTTTCCTTTTTCAAGTAGGTACACTACACTTACATTCTTAATTTTCATACGTCTTCTTCACACCCACATAAATACGTTAATCTACTCTCCTTTAGCCGTTACCCGTTATCCGTTATCCGTTATTTGCCCGTTTCAATCAAGGTATCCACGCAGAATATGTTCGAAATTGTTCCAAGCTAAACCCCTTATCCTGAGGTTTAATGAACGCCAGTACTCAGCTTGCGTTCCACAAAACCCGAAACCCAGAACGGGTCTGAGTGCCATCCAAGTATGAAGAGCTATTGTGAGCAAATCAAGCCGCTCGAGCATTCTTGTAAGTTGGTTTCTTTCCGCACGAATAAGCCCCCCCTTTCTGTTTTAGTTCAATTAAATAAGTCATTGCCAACAGAGGCTAGTATTTATAGACAAAAGTTGAAAAATAATATTTAAAATAATGGTTCAAGCTAAGATATGTAGATAAGACAAAATTTGTACAGAGCCTTTTATGACAGTGTGTCACTACAAAGGCGCTTCTCCGTATGATAGGACGAAGAGGTGAGTCTTGAGACCTCTTTTAAATGGTCTCTCCATTAATCCATTTACCTCAGGGAGGCGGGAATAGCGTTCCAAGTCATCGGAGCTAAGTCATTCTTTAAAAATATTTTTAAATTTATTTTGCGTAAAACTCAATTATTTTTGTATCAATACAAAACCTTATATTTTTTTAAAGAATGACTTAATCAAATAAAAGGAATTTAAAGTTTAAATTTATATATTGATCTCATTGCAATTAAAAGCTTTTTACGACTGAGTAAATTAAAAACTTAATGATTTAATTATTAGTTTTCCATAGAAGTATGAAATCTTTCATTAAAATAATTAACTATTATGGCAAAATGTAAATGTAATCTGTAATTAAAATAAGATTACAATTAAACAAAAGTAATAAGATGTTTTGTAAATTAATATCACTAAAGAAATATAAATATTTATTGAAAAGCATTAAAAATATTTTTATGCAAAGCTGTTTTATTGTTTTTAAACAAATTTATAAGGCACACTTTTGGGAAACTTAATTATTATATTTTTGTTTTTTAGGCTTATTTATTTTCTTAAAAATTAATCATTTTATTTTTCGTTTCAAAGCTTCTGTATAGAATTATTAATATAATTAAGAATTATGTCGTCGGAAAATGTGTGTAATGTATTGTTGTAAATAATGATAAAATGTGTAAGCATCAATTTAAAATATTACATGAAAGATCATTTAAATTATTTAAAATGTAAATATATTTTTTTCAACAAATAAAGATGTAAATTATACTAAACCATATTTTACTGAAGCCATTCCTAAAAACCCATAAAATTAAAGCAAACTTAAAAACTTGTTTTGTAAAAGATTAAAATTAAAAAAAAATGCTTCACAACAAAATATTTTTTATGCAAAATGATTATGTCCTTAGTTTTTGTTATGCATTCAAAGAAATTCCGTGAATTAATTTGACCGTAATATAAAAGATAATAACAAAACCATTATTTTTTTTTATTATATTTGACAACCACTTATTCAAATTGCATTTCCGGCAATTCACGGTATTTTTTCTCCAATTTAGACAAATATATGAGGACACTAATGTTTATTATTCATATATTATTGGGTTCATAAATATAATGCATACTCATTACTCTTTTAGTGGTAAAAATATGAGTCACACAACAATAAAAACAAGTCGTTTAGAACCAAAGTCGTCAATCTAGCATTGTTTAAAAAAAAAAAAAAAAAGAGATACATGTATGGAAATGATGAGAAATTTATTTCCTGTTTTTCCATAGATTTACCTCATTTTCAAAATATACCTAGATGGCTGGATCTGGTTCTATTCGACTCATTAATATTATTTGCATAAAGAATAATATGGAACAGGTTTTATAAATCACTTCGCGTAAACTACATAATTTATGTTAAAATTTCATAATGCAACATAGACAAAACAATGCGCGATAAAAATATCGGTCTCTCGATGTTTCGCTGGTCTCTTTACCAGCTTCTACAGAAGATTTTTTGTTCTCAGGGGACAAGTAAGAACTGAATGAATACGTCAAGAGACCGGTTGTGGTATTCCAGCTGGACCTTTATTGCCATACAGGTCAGCGAGAGCGGTGTTTGTTTTTAAGGGAGCTGTAGACTGTGACAGTGTTTCGTAGAGGACTGAGGACTTATATTTATTCAAACAGTGTTATTGACGTAACATTTGATGCTTTGTTATTTATGATAATGATGAGTTGATGATTTCTTTATAGCGCCGTTTCGTGATGTAATCACTCCAAGGGCGCTTGTGCAAATGTATTTGTACAAATGTAAAATTAGGGAAGTATCACATATTTTTTTCATTGTATAAAATGGTAGAATACATTTTTTAAAATACATCTGCGTTTTCAAAAAAAAAATATCTTGCTTAGTTTTTAAACTAAAGCTCTTTAAAATTAGCGTATTCTCGATTTCCGGAAAAAAGGTCATTTTGTTTATTTAGGTAGATATGACGCCGATGCATTTTCGGAGTGTAGGTATCGACGGGCCCAGTGGCGAATCTTGACGTCATTTTGACGTCAAGATTCGCGAAGTCGAACGCGCTGCGTTTTGGCCGGACTAAAATTCTCCACATTTTATTTTTTTAAATTATCAATGATATTTTTATTTTTACTACACAAAAAATATATGGTTGTGATCCTTGAAATGTACTCTACAGAACCATATTATTTTCAACCGTTTTCCCTACCACTGCAACTACCCTATTATGTATGGAAAATTCAGTTTAGGTGCTGGATAAGCCATAAAAACAACAATGCATCAGTTCGTGATTCTTCTTCGTAGAAGACACACGCCTCCTGAAGAGTCGAATATGACTCAGACGAAACGCAGAGAAAATAGTTCTTCTCTTTCCACGGTCAGTAACATCCGTTTGTTTTCATTCCAAAAAATGTCTAACGACCGTAAGCATAATTTGAAATCTTTAATCATAGATTTGCTGTGCGTGAATAGCACTAAAATACTAATTCTACAATTTGATACAGGATTTGCTGTGTGTAGGTAACTGACACCGTAAGAGCCCATTTCCACTTGTCGGGTGTCGGACCGTATGTACGAGTATATTAATCGGAGGTTCCAGTGGCAGAACATTTTTGGACAAAAGTGTGAATAGCTCCATACATAATGTTCTGCCACTGGAACCTCCGATTAATATACGGATCCGACACCCGACAAGTGGGAACGGGCCCATAGACTAACATATTAAAATATATAATACAATATTGTTACAAAAATTATCAATGACAATGCATTTTAATGCATTCAGAAAATCAGGAAACCTTTTTATTTATGCGGTTGAGGAAAAATATAAACATTATCCTGTTGAGTTTGATAATTGATTTGATGGCTCATTCTCATGCGAAGATTATTCATGTGGAATCCCTTGCGAGGTTAACCATGGTATAAGGCAGTGATGGGCAAATTACGGCCAGCATCCTTGGACAACCATATGGCCCTCAATAATTATATTTTGACGGCCCACAAGTATAAAGTAGCATTTTTACTATAATTCTGGCCGTCTCCTGAAAATTCTTAAAATTTCTGGCCCCCCATTAAGAAAGTTTGCCCACCACTGATATAAACCATCAAATTAATCACGCAATGAAACAAAACGATTCCATGATAGAACGACACAGTGACAAAACAACACATGACATCTCTTGACAAAACCACACACGACATTAGGTACATCACAATGACAATACATCACGTGACACGACATTACAACGACAAAACAGCACAATGTCAACACACCACAGGAAAGTACATCACAATGACAAAACATCACATACCTAAAACAGAACATACAAGAAAAGGAACATGAAAAAAACATCACATGACAAAACATCACAAAACAGAAAAAACAATTAACGCCATGAAAATAAAGTGTAACATATTATTGATAGATTACAATTATGTTCCTAAATTTGAAGGTTGGTTTGTGGCTGACCACCCATAGATACTGCAAAAAATGGGTCACTTTGCAAATGTCACCCCTGCTTCAGGGAAGGCCGGCAAGAGTTGCAGGGCTTATAAAACATTGAGTAAACTCTCCTCGATTGCGTAATTTAACAAAACTATATTATTTTTTTTCGTAAATTCCATACTTTTTTTTTAATTTTCGCAATCTTAATTAATCGCAAGAATTATTTAATTTTCCGAAATTTTCATGCTCCTTTAATATAAGGTTGGTATGAGGCTGACCCCTCCATGCTGTATGAACTCGGTCCTAAGGAAAAAGGTATTATAAAAAGGTATTTATAAAAGGGTAACAGACGAAAAACATACTCCATACTTTGTTTAAAATTTAATATTTTGGTACTTAGTTGCTTATTTAAATAAACTGTTAAAATATTTTATCAAATATTCGACTTGATTGCATTGTAATGATTCTTAGAAATATCCATAAGACCATTCATTTTACGATGAAGTTATTAAAATTTAATGGCTTTTGAAATTCAGTGTGATCACTAATTATAATAATCACGGGTCAAGGAGGACTTTGACCAGCGTGTTTAATATAAAAACAATGCTGGTTCAAATACCGTCGGGCTACTTAACCATAAAGTTAAACCTAAGATCGCCACCATAAAGGTAAAACTAAATCGGTGTGGACTCACTGATTTGAGAAATCGTAGATAAAATATTTTATTTTGAGTAACTTATTATATTTAGTGAACTAATTAGAAGGAAGTGCTCATGAATAACATCTAAACTACAGGATTTTCAAACTTTTGTAGTGTTTGCTCCCATAAAAATATTATAATATAGAATCTAATTAACAAATATAGCTTAAGATAAAAAAAAATCATAATAAATGCAGGCCCACCAACAGAGACGTGTAAGTTCGCACTTACGATTAATGCTGCGTGTGTACTTGTAAATTAAAATCCATACCTCAATTAATGAACATACTCCCTAAAATTTTTGACGGCTTTCCCTAAAACAGTGGTGACATTGGCAAAGTGTTTTACAGTATGGTGTGTCAGCCTCAAGGAATAGTATTCAAATTGAATTTATGTCTTCATAACAGATAAGAAACCAGCTAATATAAATTATGGTAAAATGGTTTAAAATGTAATGTATTCAAAACACACGTTGAATGTTTCTGCTTTGAAAAAAATCGGAATATTTCAAACAAGTTTCTAGCAAACTGTTATCATTTTGTTGTGAGTAATTTGGCAATACCCATTTATAATTTTTTGCCCCACCTTCACTAATATTCATTGTTTTTTATACTTTATAAATCACATACGACATTAATTATATTTCACATAAGACATTTCGTTAGCCGGCCGATAGCTCATTTGGTAGAGTGCTCGCATTCCATGCCGAAAGCTCGGGTTCGAATCCCACCAACGGTGTCAGAATTTTTTTTCTGTTTCGGTATTTATTTCGAAACCCAAAATAAAATACACAGCAAGTTTTATTCAGCCTTCACAAGAAAGTACCGGCCTTCTCGGAAGGTGGGAATCTTCCACTTCAACTGAAGTGATTGGCGTAAGGCCGGCCCCCTTAGCTGTAAAAATAAATAGGTTCCACTCGCCGCATGAGAGACCCTTCGGGGATTTTGAAGGGAAAAATTGAGGGATGACGAGGATCCAGTAGGTAACATATGTCCTGGTTGCAAGAAATAAGGGAGTGGACCGGCATCAGAGTTGTGGAAGAACTGTTCTAAACAGCGCCGGAGAGGGACATATTCGCCAAGGTGATCTCCAACGTTGGGGGGACCCGACATGAAACACTAAGTACTCAAGTAATTTTTGTAATGTTATAATAATATTACCAGGATAATTTCTATGGCAAGCGTTGTTTTGTGTGAAACACCCCTCAAGAGCCCTCTGCGAGCTTGTTCGTCGCGTCTTGACCCAGTTGCTGTAAGGCTGGATGGACCTTTGGTGACAGATCTTTGATAAAGGTATATGAATTTTTCAACCCTACGAAGAACATAGTTGAAAATATAAAAGGTATTTTTTGTGCTTCGCCAGGGTTCGAACCCCACTAGACTACGGACTGGTCCAATTTACATCAAAAATATAACATTGCAAAATTTTGCAAAAAAACTCTACTGTTAGAATTATATTATTGACTGTCCTCGTCGGATGTGCCCCAAAAAATTTAGCTAGAATAAAACAAAAAATATTATACTTTTGTTCAGAGCAATACAAACCACAAATTTTGATGTCATTCTATTTCTTGGAAAAAAAAACTGCAAATGGTTTTTGGTAGAGAGGTAAGTAACGCCATTTTTAAGTGCCATTGACCGCTTTTAAGAATCACGCTATTGCTTCTAATTATTATTTATACTTTGATTTCAAGATTTTTGATGATTTTTTTTTTTAATTAGAAGCAAAAAAGAAAGTAATGGGTTAGAAGAAAAAAGCATAAGAAAATAAATTAAATTGTAAAAAAATATGCTAAGATTAAGTTTGAGTGAAAAATTAATTAATTGAAGTACAATATTTTTATTTCTAATCTAATCTAAGTTGCAAAGATATGTTACATTGGGGATGCACATTACATGCATTCTCACAAGCAGACACGTACAAGTACGCGCTTGCACATGCCGCATGTGAACCTACAACATTAACACCCAAATCTCAAATAGGCATACACCCTGCAACTCTTGCCGTCCTTCCCTGAAACAGGGATGAAATTGGTAATGTGAACCATTTTTTACAGCATGGGTGGTCAGCCGCATACCAACCTAAACTCAAGGAAACAAAACAAAAAAAAATAATGCATCTAATCTAATCTAATCTAACCTAAGCTGCAACGATATATATCATGTAAGATTTATATTAAATGCATTCCCACAAGCAGATATGTATAATTTTCTAAAGAAGATTTTTCTAAAGAAGAATTTCATCTAAAGAAGAATTAACCATGTAGGTATAAATGACACTTCAAGAGCTCCCTGCAATTAAGTGTGTTGTTAATTATCGACACGTCAAGCAAAACTTGCTTTAGGACAACGAAGCTGTGAGACCGGTTTTATGAATATTAAATCAGACTGAATTTTTGAAAATAAAAATAATACACCTTCCTTTCAAGAAAATACTCGTCTTTGATTGGTTTATGGCCATGTTTATGGCAATACAATGAATATATTATAAAAAAAAAAAAAAAAATTAAAACACAATAGATTTGTACACAAAAATTGCGCTCCAATTTTTTCTCGGTGAGGTGATGTCAAAGGTCTTGGGTGACCAAGGTCCTTAGCAACAAAAACCAAAAATTGATAAGATTCAAAGTCTGGGTATCAATTAAAAACAATTACAAAAGATTTAGTGAGCGAAAAAATTAAACAAAACAGAACAAGGATAAAAGAAAAACAGTAATTACTCACGTAATCGAAAACAAAGCTGTTTTTCTTTTATCCTTAATGATGAACGATAACAAAGTTAATGCCTCTACAATCAATAAAACAGAACAAATTTGAATTTAGAACTTTTTTCTCGGCGAGCAAACATCAAATTTGTATGAAACAACAATCCTCAGCAGCCAATAACAGAATATTTGTTTTTTCCCCCAGGGAACCCGACGACATCTATCTATAATCTATAATCTAAGTTGCAAGGATATATTCATTCAAATCTCTCAGATGTATGCCCACAAACAAACACGTGTAGTTCGCGCTTACAAATGCTGATTGTGTACTTACAAATAAAATCCAAACCTCAAATGAACATAAGCCCTGCAACTCTTGCCGACATTCCCTGAAACAGGGGTGACATTGGCAAAGTGAACCATTTTTTACAGTATGGGTGGTCAGCCTCATACCAACCTATAAGTCAAGGAGTAATTATGTCAATATCAATGCATGTCCTGAGTCCATTCTAAGGCAGAGTAAAAACTAATACTGAGCACATTGTCAGATGGAGCAGGAAAAGGAGACGGTTTTTGAGGGATCATGTAGACCGCATGAGCGAAAGAAGTATAACCCGAATCGTGGCACAGGAAGTACCAGACAGCCAGCTTCTACCAGACCGACCACCCAAAAGATGGAAGAACAGCTGGTCTTCTGCATCACAGGAGGGAATTTTACATTATACAGATCCTAGATCTGCAACAAGAGGAAGAAGAACAAGAATGATATAAAAGGTAAGCATATGCATCTACTCCTGACGTAATTATTTAAATATTCCATAAAAAACCATTGATGAAAAGGATCGATAAACAAAATTTGCAGAATGGACCGATTCTCTAGAAAGAGTGCAAAAAGATCGAAGTTGCGATTCTCGGAATTTCCAAAGGCGTGGAAAATCCTCGTCTAGATAGCTAATAGCTATGTGGGAAGTCGCTGCGCGGGAAAACCCCATTAATAACGCGTCCACCATTGACTTATGATATCTGTGGACTAGAAATTATTTCAACGAAAATAGACATTGTATATTTCTTTCAACTTACATACGAAAATATTATTTAGTAAGAAAGAGAACAAACTCAACAGTTGCATTTCCATATTGTGTACAAAAAGCTCGGGAGAATGTAAACAATATTCTAGAAAGGTGGCAACATTGCCGCGTGCGTACTATGTCCAAACCAGTCCGAACATAGCAGGTACCTACGCATGCGCAATAAATCTTGTGATCGATAGAATTGACGAATTTTAAAAGAATAAGGTATTATTTTAAGACATTATGGCATGTGCGTGTCAAAACATAAAAACATAGAATATGACACGTAAAAACATGTTTTGTTTGACAATACCACTGCAACGTTTGACAGGACTAGGACAAATGTGGGCTATAGTGTGTATCAATGCAGTAAGTTAGTTTCTGCTCCTCTATGTTATCCAATAGCGTCCACACTTTGATTGGTGAGCATTACTTTATTATGAAGTTAGGTATTTTTTTTCCGATGCGACAACACCGGTGTTTATAAACAAGTTTTGTTGACACATGATTTCAGTTACGAAAGGACAGTTGACAGAGTGGCACGTATTTACAAGTGCAAGTTTTATACATTTCGTGTTTGGTTTTTATAAAAAGTAAGCTTAAATGAATTATGAAATACTTTAAATTTTAAGTTTTCTTTTTTAAATCGCATGTGTACCTATTATATATATTTTGTGCGTGAAGTTGACCAGTCATACTTGAAAATTTGTTCACTTTTGTTAATGCCACCCCTGTTGCAGGGAAACACAGTAAGAGTTGAATGTATCTGTTTATTTTAGGCTTTGGTTTTCTTTTGTTAATTGGCATTTAGCGCGTGTGAGTTTGTTGTGAGCGTTCATAAAGTGTGAATCTTATATGTAAATGTATATTTGCTACTTAGATTGCAGTTTATGCATGTCAAAAGAATTGAAAATATTCGGAAATTGTTTAATATTTATGAATTACCTAACTTTCAGTAGAATCGTTGAACCCGTATTTTTCGTCCGCAATTTGCAGGAGCTAAAAATAAAACACTATAATTTCCGTTATTTTATCAAACTGGTTATTGGTACCTTAATTTTGCAAATGAACGTATACCGATTCAAAGAAAAAACGTATTAATATTTGAAATTAAAAACGTTCTAGCAAAAAGGAACAATAAGAGGAACAAGGAAAAAGGAAGAAGGAGCCAATGATGGTTTTAGGAACATACTTTTTCTTCGCTCCATTTCTATTCTTCTTCATTTTAAATCATACTTATAATGAAGAATGGCGGGCATTATGGCTAAAATATCTATAGGATGATTCCCAATCTTCAATAATACCTATGATACAAAATGATTTTTCTTTGTATCCATTAAATCAACTGCAACTGAGCTTCACAGTTAGAACAACATTTTACCTCGTTGTTCCCAAAGAGATCGCATGTGGCGAGTGGAACCTATTTAATTTCACGCAGAGAACAGAACTTACACCAACATTTCAATTGGAATAGGGGTCCTCATACCTTGTAAAGGCAGTTTATATTGTAACGAAATACACTGGTAGATGTTTATTGGTGTACGTGTGTTTTGAGAGAATGTTCTGGCCCAGACGATTGTAATTGTAAGGTGTGTATGTAGGTAGGAAATGGACTCTTCATGAAATAAATATGTCCAGAATCGTCTATACAACTGTGGTAGTGGAAGTTTCTAGGGCAGGCTGGAATGGCCCCTAGGTTCCGCTATAAGAAGGGCGACAATGGGCTGAAGCGAGTCAGTCTTCGAAGCACTCACACAGAGGAGTATCTAGTTGCCAGGGCGACCAATAAGGTGTAAAATAAATGTAATCTGTACGAAATAAAGAAGTGTGCTAAAATAAATCTGTTAGAATAAGTCTGTTAAAATAAATCTATTGTAAGAAAGTCTGTGTAAATAAACTGTATGGCTAACTTGTGTTAAACTTGTGTTTTAATTAAAAGAACCCAGGAAAAACGTAACAATATCTTGTACGTATTTTAATTTAAAGTTTGAAGTATACAAGCGAAACGACAAAGAACAAGCGATTGACGATGGATCTGAGAATGGCGGTACACAATGGCATATTGTTACCGACTTTGTTGTATGGAAGTGAAGCATGGACAGTGAACGATAGCGAAATGAGTAAAGTATGTACGGTGGAAATGAAGCATTTGAGAAGCATGACAGGAAAAACTCTGAGGGATAGAGTTAGGAATGAATGGGTAAAAAAAGAATGTAATTTGAAAGAGGATGTGAAAGTTAAGGTACAAAAGAATGTGATGAGATGGTTTGGACATGTGGAAAGAATGAATGATGATAGACTGACAAAGTATGTATACAAAGAAAGTGTGAAAGGAAAAAGAGGGAAGGGACGACCGAGAAAAGTATGGAGTGATCAGATTGAGGAGATTGTGAAAGAATGGGATATACAAAGTGAGCGTAAAAGAAGAAAATGCATGAAAAAGGTGATGGATATGAATGAATTGAAAGAGGTATGTAAGGATAGGAAAAAATGGAGGCAACTCTGCAGAGGCTCTGGCCACCCCTAGCGGAATGGCGACAGAGTTACAGTTACAGTTACAGTTGAAGTATACACCAAAACGGGAAATCATTTCTGACACATTTGGCAGGGGGCAAAAGTTGTACGGCTTATGTTCATTTGAGCTTTGGATTTTATTTGTAAGCATACATTCAGCATTTGTAAGCGCGAACTACACGTTTTTGTTTGTGGGCATGCATCTGAGAACTTTAAATGAATATATCCTCAGATTATAGATTATAGATAGATAGATCAAATCCTAACCCTCTGGCTTTCAACGCAAGTGTTTTGCCAACTGAGCTATCTACTCGGCTATGCATGATGGAAGCCCAATTGTTTTCAAGTTACTCAATGATTTGGTTCGGTAAACAAATAACTTTTTTGTTGTTGTAAAAAACTGTTTTCCTGTGAGTTCTTCACAACGTGCTTCGGTTGGATTGGCTTTATTTTGATGATCAATATGTACTAAATAAATAAAATAATAAAAACAAAATAATTAACTGAAGCAACATAAGGTTATCACAAAATGGCGAACTCTTGCTACTGATTCAGGAATACACAGATAAAATTAATGAATACAATTACGTACTTTTCCAATACATTTTTTTTATAATTTTTTAATTTAACTTATGTTTGTACCTTAATGACCTTATTTAAAAATGTTTTTAATGAAGGCTACAGATCCAAGGATTATTTGTTAACTACTGAAATGATTTCTCGTTTTGTAGACCCGCATTGGGACCGGTATGGTGTATTTCGCTTTCGCAAGAAAATATGAGAACATAATAATATTTAGGTATTCATTGAGTATTTCTTGACTTATAGGTTGGTATGAGGTAGACGACCCATAGGTACTGTAAAAAAATATTCACTTTGCCAATGTCACCCCTGTTTCAGGGAAGGTCTTCAAAAGTTGTAGTGTGTATGTTCATTTGAGGTTTAGTTTTAATTTGTAAGTACAGATTCAGCATTTGTAAGCGCGAACTTACACGAGTCTGTTTGTGGGCATGCATGTGATATGAGTTTTGAATGTTAATATATCTTTGCAACTTAGATAATTTTAAATAGATTAAATATTGATAGTCCGGTCGATAGCCCAGTTGGTAGAATGATTAGGCTCAATACCAGAGAGCTATGAAAATGGTTCACTTTGCCAATGTCACCCCTGTTTCAGGGAAGGTCCGCAGGAGTTTCAGGGTGTATGTTCATTTAAGATTCGGGTTTTTATATTGTAGGTTCACATGCGGCATGTTTAAGCGCGAACTTATATGTGTCTTCTTGTGAAAATGCATATAATGCGAATCTTTAATGAGTTACATATATTTGCAACTTAGATTAGATAGGTTTCGATCCTAAGAAAGGTGCCAGAAATGATTTTCCATTGCGGTTATATTTCAAGCTCAAAATCATAGTACCGGCAAGGTTTACTAAGCTTTCACAAAAGATAGAACATGCTTCTTGAAAAGCAGGGAAACCAGAGGCTAGCGTAAGGCTGTCCATCCATACACTGCGTTAATCCATCTATAATCTAAGTTGCAAAGATATATTAACATTTAAAGCTCATATCAAATGCATGCCCACAAACAAGCACGTGTAGTTCGCGCTTACAAATGCTGAATGCGTACTTACAAATAAAATCCAATCTTCAAATGAACGTAAACCCTACAAATTTTGCCGAATTACCCTGACACAAGGGTGACATTGGCAAAGTGAACCTTTTTTTACAGTATGGGTGGTCAGCCTCATACCAACCTATAAGTCATGATCCATACCTGTGAAAATAAATGTCTTACATCTGCGTTAGGGGACAACGCAGTACCTACGGAGATTGATTGAAGGACTCTATTTAATTCGAATGGTGATCAAAATCAAATTTTATACATCCGTTCCGAGACCATTGACTTTGCTACATATTCTAATAATTATGGTGTAAACATTAATTTGTTTACATTCAAATATTCGTCACTTCCTATCTAATCATATGCAGATATCATGTCACACATTGTTTCTACAAACAGTGGCATTGTAACATTGTTTCTAATGTGACAACGTGAAGTGTAGAAACCAAACATGTGTCACCAACAGGCCCGGATTAAGGGTGGTTCGAGCGGTGCGACCGAACCAGGGCCCCCACGTCCTAGGGGCCCCTGAGACACAAAAAAAAAAAACGCAACTAAGCTACACATATAGTGTAACTTCTTGCCGCGTTATCCCCGAAGGGGTCGCATGTGGCGAGTTGAACCTATTTATTTTTACAGGTAAGGGGGCCGGCCTTACGCCAACCACTTCAGTTGAAGTGGGGGTTTCCCAGCTCCCGAGGGGGCTGGTACTCATTTCTTGTGAAGGCTGAGTAAACCTTGCCGGTATTTTTATTATGGGGTTTGAAATAAACACCGAAATAGGATATCATTTCTGACACCCTCCTCGGTGGGATTCGAACCCGAGCTCACGGGGTAGAATGCAAGCACTCTACCAACTGAGCTATCGACCGGACTTGAGACATTTTAGAAAAATACAATTTAAAGATTTTTTCGACTTAAATTTGTTCGGGGGCATCCACGACCAAGGGCCCCCCAAAGACTTTTTAAAAATTAGTTTAAGAAGATATTCCCATCGATTTTTTTTCGGCGTCCTAACCAAAAAAGGCCTCTAGACCAAATAAACTAATGGTGACTTGCATGCAAATATTTAGAAAAATATTTCAACGTATTTTTTACAAAAAGGACAAGATTTGAACAAGTGTCATAGACCGTCCGAACAGGTTTTACGAAAATTAACGTAAAAAGTCGTCAATAATCGTCTTGGTACGCAATGAGTATACATTTTTTGGTTGGTGAGGGGAAGGGGGAGTTGGGGGTTTGCGGGGCCCCCTGACTTTTCTCGCATCAGGGCCCCCAGTGGTCTTAATCCGGGCCTGGTCACCAACATACAAAGTCGGTAAACTATCGTCGTCTGAGTCGTTTACTCGTAGAACCGAAGGCGGCTATCTAGGAACGCAACTAAGCTACACATGTGGTGTAACTGCCTTCCTCATACCACACCAGCCTCATTCATATGGTGTTACGTTTATGTGGACGCGAGTGATCCTATTTGTTTTAACAGGTCAATATCAATATATCTTTGCAACTTAGATTATAGATACACTTGTATAAACGCGAAAGTACACGTGTTTGCTTGTGGGCATATATGAAGGGCGAATCTGAAAATTGTTAATATATTGTTACTATGAGTTTGTGTGTACATGTAGGTACCTAAGCACGCTAGTGTGTCGAACAATCTGGAAGTGTTTAGAAAAATCCATTATAGAAATATGTGGAATAATCTAGAACATTCCAGAATTATATCTTTCGTACCTATATAAACAAGCCGAAATCGAATTGTTAATAGATTGTTACTATGAGTTTGTGTGTGCATGTACCTAAGCACGCTAGTGTGTCGAACAATCTGGAAGTCTTTCGAAAAATCCATTAAAGAAGTATGTGAAGTAATCTAGAACATGCAAGAATCGTCTCTTTCGTACCTATATAAACGAGCCGCAATGGTGCGGAGGGGCAGAAACGCTTGAATCATTGTGACGTGAAGTCGATAAGCTAGAGCTAGAAAAGTACTCAGTACCTATACTGTAAAATGAATCTTGAATATAAAGTTTAATTAAAAAAAAACAATTCAAATCACAACAATATATTTGCAACTTAGATAATCATGAACGGGAGCAGCTTGGGAGTGTTTGCCAATTGGAAATTATAATTTGTGGATCGGCGAATGGAAAACATCAAAGAAGATTCTGCTTTAAAATTGCGGGCAAAGGAATTGCAGATTATACATAGCACTTTAATATGCATGTCGAAATTATGTGGGGCATTCTTACGGTGTACGTAAATAAACTCAAACATTCTTCATCCTATAATCTAAGCTGCAATCATTAAAATATGTACATATTATGTATTTCCTATTGGTTGATATGCGGCTGACCACCCATACACTACAAAAATGGTTCACTTTGCCAATGTCACTCCTGTTTCAGAGAAGGTCGGCGATAGTTGCAGGGTTAATGTTCATTTCAGGTTTGGATTTTAATTTGTAAATGCACATTCAGCTTTTTAAGCGCGAACTTATCTAATCTAAATCTAAGTTGCAAAGGATGTATCTCATTTGAGATTCATATAATTAAATGCATTCGCACAAGCAGACACGCATAATTTCGCGCTAACACATGCCGCATGAGGACCTATAATATAAAAACCCAATCTGAAATGAGCATAAGCCCTGCAACTCTTGCCGACCTTCCCTGTAACAGGGGTGACTTTGGCAAAGTGAACTATTTCCTACAGCATGGGTGGTCAGCCGCATACAAACCTATAAGTCAAGGTTCATGTCTGTTTGTGGGCATGCATGTGATATGAGTTTTGAACATTTTAATATATCTTTGCAACTTAGATCATAGATTATCGTAGACGAGATTTTGTTGAAAGGATATTTCTGTGGCGGAGATATTTTTGTGGAAGCGATCCTCACAGCTATTATTTACCTCTGTCACGTCCTGACACTTCTGTAATTAGATCACGCGACTGTCTTTATTTAGGGAAACGTACAATCAGGGAGAGGCTTCCTCATAGCCATCAAAGCCTTCCAACAACAACAGGAAACGCAGAAATTAATATTATACAGAACGAAGCTGGAGGGTTTATTTTAATATTGTGAAACTAGAAAATGCTTAGAGTTAGAGGTCAAAACTCAAGGACATATTTGGCAGGCGCCCTCTTAATTTATTTCATTTTTTTTTCTTTGGGAATCATTTGTCACTAGGTACCTAATCGTCCCCCAGTGCTTGTTTGGCTTATTTACCATTTGATTCAAAGATGAGCTGTCTTAAGAATCATATTCTACCCAAGCTGAGCTAAGAAAACCACATAAAACATGATAGTGTGAGAGTTGTTGTTGGTATTTTCAAAATCAATTTCAGTTTTCATAAGATTCAGTACACATACAAACATTGTTTATGTGAAGTTACCTCTGATGGACATAAGACAAGCAAGCACTAAGGGGACGTAATGCAAAACAAAATACATGTAGAGTGTAATCATCAACTCAAAATTAAATTAGATGTACACAGAAGTATAAAATTAATGATAACAAAGGAAAGGTTTGCGTGAATATTATTTTTGTCAATTTTGAAAATTACTCATTTTGTTTCATATTATCTTCTTTCATCTTTCCAGATTGACAAAATGAGGTTCCTCTTTTTCGCTGCCTTTTTATACATGACCACGATCACCTTGGCACAGCGTCCATTCTACGCTGGAAGACGACCAATCGGCCAACCAGAACTGGCAGACCGCTTCAAAGGACAGAACGAAGACAACGACACAGCTACAGTCGAACTTAACAACCGCGTGGGAGAAGATGGTCAACCTACCACCACAGAGCAACTGCCAGTTGATGCGTTAGGAGACAGAGAACTGGTGGATCGCATCAGCAAATGGCCAGTGGACAAACAACCATATTGGTACATCAATTGGAAGCAAATTGAAGCACACAGACAACAGAGACCAAATCAGGGACAGCAGACAACTCAAACACAAGGTCAAGGATCACAAACAGGTCAAGCATCACAAGAAGGTCAACCACAGAGACCTGCAGGTCAGGGAACACAAACATCACAGCAGCAATTTCAGCAACAGATTCAAGTGCAGCAACAGCTGATCATGCAGCAGCAACAACAAATCCAGAGACAGCAAGAATTGCTAGAGCAGCTGCAGCAATTGGCTCGTGACCAGGGAAGATTGGCAGCACAGCAAGCGCAAAGGGAGCCAAGTATGAGTCAGCAAGATATGAGAAGGCAGGAGACGAGGCAGCAAGAGCAAGGAAGGCAGCAGAGATCAAGGTGGTAAACAGAAACTCCAGTGAATGATGAGAATGAGTCGTAAGACATCATATACATAATGAAATCACAGAAAAGATGGTAAAATTTAAGTTTTAAAATACGATCAACGTAATACCTCATCAACTTGTGTAGTTGACACAAATGAAGACATAAAAATCTGACGTCACCAAGCTAGGTTGCTGCGGAAAAAAAAAACTCTTCGAAGTCATGTCTTTTCTCTGTTTATTTGCAATCTTGCCGATTTGATCATTTCATTATAAAATCCTTTGCTTTTAAATTTTGTGATAAAAAATAATATATGTAAGTAATTTTTAAGATTTTGTAATTATTACAACGATAACCCTAAAAAATAAAAATTAAATATTATGAAAATGAAAAACGTATTTTTCTTTACTTTTAATAAAAAAAAAAATTCAAATAAACAAGAGTCTCCACAGCATTGGGGTCAGCGTCATAGGTACCTACCAACCAAGGTATTATAGTCGAGGAAGTCTTTTTGTAATTAATTGTATTTTTCGAAAATACCATTGATCAGTACGAATTGTTTTTATATATATTTTAAAGTAGGTACTAATAGAGACATGTATGTATTTTGTGTATTATTTTATAATTTAAATATATTTTAGGTATTTCTTTTACAACATACAGAATTATTAATTTTTAATAATTTATTTATTTTTTAGGATTTAAATCTCGTCGCCTTAAGGTCGTTAGGAATTTAGCAGAATTGCGCTTCTGGCGTGTGTTTGAAATAAAACAGCACCAGTTCGATCCTTAATCCCCTTAGTGCTTGTTTGTATTATGTCCATCAGAGGTAATTTCACATGAGCAATGTTAGTAAGTGTGCTAGACCAATGTGTCTCATGAAAACTGGAAATAGATTTAAAAAATAAGTGAAACAATTCTCACATCGTCGTGTTTTAGATTTTTTTCTCAGTTCAGATTGTGCAGAATGTGATTCTTACATAAGTCAATTTTATTGAAAGGTCATCTTTAAATCAATTTGTAGATAAGTCAAACAAGCACTGGGCGGACGCCTTGTCTAACACTCTTGACAAAAGCTTTGACCTTGAATTTACAAATGTCATTGTGTTATCTTAAATTAATAATGAATTTAATACAAAAAATCAATTATTATTTTTTTCATATTTTTGAGCATTTATATTTTTATATTAAAATCACAAAAACCAGTGTTCATTTTCAAATAAAATAGATTACTTATGATCTTTTCATGAAAATTTCAACTTGCTATAATAATAATAATTTATTTATAAATAATCTATTTTTCGCAAGATTTTCTCGATAACCTTTCAACTATTTTATAATAAATATATTAACGTTTTAAAACGCCTCTTCTTCAGATTTAAGTAAATTTCACAGAAAATTATTTGTATAATTTATTCTGATGTACAAAAATAGTGCTTTTTTGTACATTAAACACGAGTATGTTTTTATGGGAAAGTTCTAATTTGGAAAAACGTCCCTTTTGAAAATAAACAGTATATTATGATTGAAGCTTTTTTCACATTCATGAATAATAAAAGAACTTAATATAAATGAGGTCTGAACATTTTTCAATCTGTAACCTATTTCTCGGCGAGCAAACACCAGTCTTGTAATAGGACTGCCGTCCTTAGCAACCCATAACAAAATATTCGTATGTCTTTTTCCTTAATAACCCGGCTGTGTGACGACACAATATTATCTATGCTAATTCACGTGCGGACCTTTTTGTATTTTCAGCTAAACTAATAAGAAAATAAATATTGAAGTCTTGTCATGTCACAAAGCTGGATAGAAAATAAGCGCATTTGTTTCAACGGTGTAAGATAACAATTGCAGAACTTAATTGATGTTAATTTATGGTCATTGGGTAAAATAATACCTAGGGAATTAATGTATTCTATTACTCGACTATTATTATTGTTATTACTGTGTTCATTGCTAACGTTTCCTAGGTTATGTCATACTTTTACATGAATAATTATTAAGCATTCAGGTTCTATTTAATCAAAACTGCGGTTCGTGTATTTTACAGTTTACACAATTCATTTCCTCACTTTTGGTTCCGACAGAGTTTTTAAAATTCTACAGTACGACGGTTGATTAATGTCTGCTTTACAGGGGATTTTGTTCTTCAATTTATACAGATTATTGAGATCATTCTTGAAACATCGAGAATATTGAGAACATATGAATATTGAATCAAAGACGGAAATCTAGGATGTTGTATAAAATGCGATAAATATATGGCAACAAAGAAAATAATTTTCTCAATATTTCCATATATTTATCTCAATTTCAAAAAAAAACCTAGATTGTCGTTTTCGAATTCATTTGTCTATTGAATAAGAAGTCGCTTCAAATTGAAATGAATTATTGCATAGTCTATTGTCTATTAGTCAAACTAAAATGATGTAAACATAGTGCAGAATAATTATATGAATTATATTGTATAATTATTATCTATGGGCACAGTATTTTACAAAATAATCAGATTCATTTATGTAATGAAAAAAAAAAATGATTAGTTGTAAAACGGCACTAGTATCGTAGTGGTAAAATTGAAAAAAAAAAATTGGGAAACGTATTTGAGAACGTTAGAAATATTTTTCAGAATATGATCGGTCCGTAGTCTAGTGGTAACGCTTTTGGACTGGTAAATGGAAGGACGTGGGTTCGAATCCCGAGCACAGAAAATATATATCATTTATTTTCTCAAATATGCTCTTCGCTGGGTTGAAAAATTTGTACACCTTTACCAAAGACCGATCGCATCCAGCCTTACAGCAGCTGGATCTTGCTTGAGAATTGGCGCTTTCTATAACGCTGACCAAGCTCTCAGAGGGAGGGCTCTTGAGGCGTGATTCACACAAAAACAGCGCTCACTAAATAAATCATCTTCATATTACTATTATAAGTACTAAAATCAAGAGGGATTTTTTTTATGCAGCTAACATGACTCCTGAATCTCGGCCATTCATTTTAATACAAACTGTCGCTTACCGCGCTTGTATTTAGTGTTATCTTTTTACTAAAAAATCTACCTCGCAGTATTTGAACTAGTTACTGAAAAGCATAAAAAATAATTCAAGGGAATTAAAGCCGTGTTTAAATTAGTTTTTTTGCGTTGACATAATATGGAAGCAAACATCATACTTACTTCTTTTAATATTGAATATTATTGGTACTTAGTGACTTATTCAACTATTCAAATATTCAGGGGTATGTTTGTAAGCTGGTGGAGAGTCTGAAATTAAGGGAGGATTTTTAACACAATCTCTTAAAATTACATGGATTTTAAAATGTTAATTATTCTCTAAATATATTTTAAAAACTTGTATAGTTACATAACTCGTAAAGTCTAGAAAACTACTTATATTACATTATATGGTCGATGAGCGACAAAAGGTTAGGAAACACTGTTCTTAATAATGACCTAAAGTATAGTATCTCATAAATTAACCATGTATAATGAATAAAAAAAACAATTAAAGTTTGTATATTTACAAAATTAAAATTCAATTTTATGAGAAAGTATAAAAAAAAAAAGTTGCATTTTCCCAAGTTGAGCATTTATTTCACCCCAGTGTGTGAATAAATGCTCAACTAGTGTGATTCAATTTTTTTTATACTTTCTTATCTAATTATTAAATAAATGTTAATGGAATAGAAAGCTTACAAACAGTGCCATATTTATATGAATTATAAAAATATGTTTTTGCCATTCCTAGAAAAGCGTTGGAAAAGCTTTTGCCATGTAAAAAATAATTAGTCTAGAGTAATGTAGTCATAAATTGTAGATTTAAGATTATTATAAAATGGCCAAGATCTCCAAATTATAAAATTAAGTACTTCCAAAGAATATTTTAAATATAGTTTTTGTGAAGAGTATTGTTATATTGAGATATTAAAAAAATATATATTGGAATTATTTTCTGTGTATTTAACATTCTTCATCTTGTTTTTGTAATTTTAATTTAAGTAAGTTTTTGTATATTTACTTGTGTTATTGTTAAATTTATGAAATAAAATATAAAATACTGATATATTTAATTAACATTTGTCTTTTATTTGTCATCCTAACTTAAAAAAAAACTTAATTAAAAAGTGAGGATTTAAAAAAACGCACAGAATATATAAGGCTGAACAACAATACATTAAAAAATTATTCATTTTGCCAATGGAATCCCTGTTTCAGGAAAAAGTAGCAACGATATTAATTTTTATTTTTGAAGTTTACAAGCACTAACTTACACGTGCCTTACTTATGTATGGGTGTGCCTTAAATATGAATCTTGCATGTTAAAATAAATCTTTGCAAATGGATATAACAGATACATACATGGAACGACTTGAGATTTTTTGGTAATTTTATTGTTTATTAAAAATACATATTTACCAAGAAAGTAAGAAAATAAAAAAATGTAGAAACCATTTATTTGATTGAAAATCATTTAATTGATTGATATTGTTTACCTTCTCTACGAACTTATACTCTTTCAGTTATAACAAAAATCTAAAATAAAACTTTTAAAAACAAATAATGTGAGAACAATGTCCTTTTTCTTCACGAGTTTATTTATCTTCTCGAGCGTTTTTAGTGTTTTTACACCATTATCAAGAGAACAACAATATTTTTTTAGATTTCAAAAATATAAAATGTTTTTTTAAGGATTCATAAAAGTTTTTAGATTTTATTTTGTTAGATTAAATATTTGTTATTCCATTAGCCTTGAATCTTGATGCCCTTGTGTAGTACTATTTTCATCAAATCATTATTATCTAGGAATTCTATATCCATTATCTCTTGTTTATTCTAAAATAAATATATTTGCATGTAAAACCTTCATGCTAATTTACTGCATATAATATGATGTTCATTCATAAACATTTCTAAGCTTTGAAATAGTATTCAGATTCAAATGAACCGCATAATATTTCATACATATTAAAACAATTATAATCTTCTTCATCTGTTCACCTCTAGTCTAGCAGTCTCGACATATCTACCAATCATGTAGGTACTTACATACATAGAAAGCGATAAAACATGGCTGCGGAACAAGCTAATCAGCCTGTATTTTTTTTTCATACAACTAATATAAAAATTGTACAGATAACATTTGATATCGAGATCAGCTGACCACGCGCGGCCATGTTTTATCGCCTTCTATCGATCTGATGGTAGATATGTCGAAACTTCTCATTTTAGACGTAGGCCTCCTCCAGTCTTGTCTGTGCCTTTTAATCGGCTTCGGCATTTTTTTATTGGAAATTTTGATTTTTAATCAAATAAGTCAAAGCCAGATGCGTTGGTGACTACCTGTTGGTCCACATAGACCTTTTTATTCATCCCTTCCTTTCAGACTAGCCCGGTGAGCATCATCCGCTACTTTAAGGTAAGATATTTTACATGTATGATTCATATTACATGCATTGCCACACGGCACACGCAGACGTGTGTAAGTTCGCGCTTTCACATGCCGCATGTGGACTTAAAATATAAAAACCTAATCTCAAATTAACAAAAGCCCTGCAACTGTAGCCTGCCTTCCCTGAAACAGCGGCTACATTGACAAAGTGAACGCATTTTTACAGTATTGGTGTATAGCCTCATACCAACGTTTAAGTCAAGGAACGAATTATAGGTTGCTATGAGGCTGAACAGCCATAATGTAAAAAAACGTTCACTTTGCCAATGCCACCCCTGTTTCAGGGAAGATCACCAAAAGGGTTTATGTTAATTTGAGGTTTAGATTTTAATTTGTTAGCACACATGCACCAATTTGTAAGCGCGAACTTACACGTGTCTGTTTGTGGGTTTGTGGGTTCTGATGTTTATATGGGTTTTCAACTTAGATTACTGATTGCCACTTTTGATTATATACAACTCTTACGTAACGTTCATAAATGTTTTGAATAGCACAAGCTGCTGATATTTTCAGCATCAGCTTTAGCATGTAACTTTGACAGGAAGAATTAATTTTGTTGAAGTGGTATGCAAATCAGTTCATACATATAAGTACGTAAAATTCTGATACTAAATATATCAAAGGTGCTCTGCCAGAATGTCTTGAATTCATAATGCGAGATGCAAAGATATATTCATATATATTGTTGTGATTAGCACGGGTCCAATTAAAGTGAAACTCTGATTTATTTTTCATTTATTCATTTCAGATTCGATTCAGATACTAAGTCACTTTCTCCTTGCACAGTCTCTCGGTCGAATGACTTTTATCCCTACAAAATGGTTTGACCCCTATTTAAAGTAAGAATAAAGATCATTGTCGAATCATTGACAATAATTGGAACATGCGAGACTTCACCAAAGCATCCGACCAAGTATTCGAGCGATTTCGAACAATATCAAATACAAATTATAGAAATACCTAACATCTATGCCTATAGAGACTTCACATACTTTATTTCTTTACTTCACATACACAGTCAAACAAAACACACAATTACATATTCGTAACCTAGTATGTATCTACTTTTACCTACATGTTTTTTTAAATTTATTAAAAAATATAGTTACAGGGAAATATATACAGTTGTAGATGGATGGTTTAAAATGCGATTAAAAAGGCAAAAAGTAAATATTCACATGTGTGCAGTTGATTTTATACACATATGCATGTGACACGTATAAATAAGTGTATACACACATACACACATTAACACATTTAGCACATGGGAACCTTAACAAGCTATAAAAAAAAACAATAAATAAAAAGTTAAACATATTGAGAATGGTGAATAAAGAAATAAAATATTTTTTTTCATGATCAGTTTAAATGCGTGCCCACAAGCAGATACGTGTTAGTTCGTCCAGAAATACATGCTACATGTCGCACGCTTGATCATAAAGAGCAATAACTTAAAAAATAAGAATGTTTGGAAATCACGTTTGAAGTTCAGACAACCAGTACAACTTGTATGGGATGAAAAAGGCGTCCGATGTTTTATCTCGGTCATATTCGTCCAAATTGAACAGCTGTCGCATTCTACCTATTCTTCTCGCATTGTTCTTGCGTTTTATTCAAAATCTCGATTTTCCCAATGTTTGGAGCTATTGCTCTTTATTATTAAGCGTGCGATGTGTACTTACATAATAAAAACCCAAATATCAAATGAACATAAGCTCTGTAACTCTTGCTGACGTTCCAAGAAACGGGGGTGCACTACAACATTACCTTCCAATCACAGGTCCGACGCGTTAACCACTAGACTACGGACTGGCCAACTGGATGTGGAATTAATAAAAGTTCGTGCTGTATGAAAGTCAACGACTTTGTTGGGTGACCTTGAATTTTTGCGTTAATTTATTTCGTATTTTATGCCCACATAGCTTGCAAAAAACCAACATAAATTTGCATGCAGTAAAAAACAAGGCACGAAACTTACACGTGGTGTTAAAAGTGGTAGTTACCTAACTATAAATGCGAGTACTTTCAGTAAAAAAAGCTGTATAAAATATATCAATAATTTGTAAAAGTACAAAAAAAATCAAAAGAACTTGTTCTGAGCTTTGATTGTAAAAAATACGACAAACTTAAATGAACATCTATTATTATTTTATTTTTTTAAAAGGTTCAGATTAATATCTTTGTTCTACTTCATTAGATTACCCAAAAAAACAGGTTGAACATATTTTCTTACATAGGAAAACTGACTTAAAACTGGATTATAAATTCCAACCTTTTTATGAATAAAGGGGATTGAGTTTTCTCATAAACTAAAAAAAAACAATTCACTGGTTTTGAGAGTGAAATTCTCCTTCGTTGTAAATTATTGCAAAGGCCATTAAAGCCTCAAAAAAGTTGTACAAATACTGCAAAATATATAAATGATTTAAATTGAGATATTTTAAAACTAAATCTACTTTTATTTTTGGAAAGAAATGAAAATCCATTTTATTTTTGCGTTTGTTTTCATTTTTACTTTCCAAGAAACAGGTCTTTATTAAAGATTAAACAATTATATCTGTGATGTCTTCTGATGATACCTGATAAGCTATCGTTAACAGAAAATCAAACCTATTTCCCAATATATAAATTATTTGCATTTAATTTTATAGGCGTAATCGCAATTAAATATTTACTACATCGTTAAGTGTTCTTTCAATGCATTAAAACCTTATAGATTTTGCCGCCAGGGGGATCGTTTGGCATTTATCCAGAGACCAACCCTTTCCTTAGTTTAATTTCAAGCAGTCTAAAGCACCGGTGCGAGAAAATTCAGTCAGAATCAACCCTCGTGAGGGAAAAGTCCCAGCAGTACAAGCACAAAAAGTTGGGGTGGAACACGCTCTACGAAACGCTACGAAGGAGAGCTCGTAGTTTCGTTTAGTTCTGCGTAGAGACTGGCCGTGTAGACCCTAAAACAAAGCGTAGAAGCGAAACGTGTAGCTATTTCAAATCTACCATCTTTTATCTGATTTAAATTAAATGAGATTTAAAATTAAAATATTTATTACCACGCGTTTTACTTATTAATTTTTCAATGGTGTATATTTATAAATAAAAAGATAATTTCACAAAATATTTGAATATTCGAGAGTAGTTTAATTGTGAATAAAGAATTTCAATCAAGATGAAAACGTTACCGGATAAAAACTGTAAATTTCAGGGTACAAAAGCAAAGTAAAAAATCTAACATTTATCAATAAAGTTCAGCAATACAAAAATAATAGAATTTTGAGTTAAAAAAGCTTTCTTGTACGATAAACAAAAATTAAACAATCACTTAAATTTTTTACTATTGTCCTTCTTAAAACATTTATTTTCATTTCAAAATGAACCGTTCCAGCACCATAATGCTCTACTTCATCTTTGCCCTTCAAATCGTCCAAATTCTGGCAGCTCGCGAACCTCCAACGGTCACAATTCCATCTCAAGGTTCTTTAATGGGAACCTACAAGACCATGTTGAGAACCCAAAGGATCGCTGCCTATCTGGGCATTCCATACGCACAACCTCCCTTGGGTCCTCTCCGCTTCATGCCACCGGAGATTGATGAGATTCCCCGATGGGGTGGAATCAGGAATGCATCGCAGATGGCTCCGGTCTGTCTCCAGGACACGACGGGGCGACGTCCTCTGAGGAAGCACGATGAGCTGTTCTCCAAGTTGCTGGAGGCGCAGTCTGAAGACCAGGGGGAGATCCTGTACGATGAGGATTGCCTCTATTTGAATGTGTACGTGCCTGATGGTGAGTCAACTAATATTAAATCTTGACTATTAAACTGATAAATCAAACTGCCCACACGATTGACATAAGTGCGTCTATATCATTCAATGTAAAGTCGCTATGCTAAATCTAAATCTAAGCTGCAAAGAAATGTATCATTTGAGATTCACATTACAAGCATTCCCACAAGCAGATATGCATAATTTCGCGCTTACACATGCCACATGTGGACCTACAATATAAAAAACCCAATCTCAAATGAACATAAGCCCTGCAACTCTTGCCGACCTTCCCTGAAGCAGGGGTGACATTGGCAAAGTGAACCATTTTTACAGTATGGGTGGTCAGCCGCATACCAACCTATCAGTCAAGGAATACAAGCAATAAATACATTTAAATATGTACAAATATGTATAAAACCAATAAACTCTAAACAATTAAACAGTAAAAAAATTAAAAACTACAAAACATATTTAAAAAAAAAATTAAAAGCCTCAGCTTTTTCCGCCAGCATTACAGATCAACCGCCATTTCTTTCGATCCTTGCATACTTCTTTCATTTCATCCAGAGCCATAACCTTTTTCATACAAGCTCTCCTTTGCTAACGTTGAAAATACCGGGACTCAAATAAGTTTACATTGATTATAATAGATTACTTCTTCGTCTGTGTAGTCGTTCCTTGACTAAAAGGTTGGTATAAAGCTGAACCCCCATGTTGTATAATCTAAGTTGCAAAGGTATATTATATTTAAGATTTTTATTAAATGCATTCCCAATTGCAGACACGTATGTGTACGTATGTATAAGTTCACGCTTACACATGCCGCATGTGGACTAACAACATAAAACCTCAACATTGACGTGGTTAATTGGGTGACATTGGTAAAGTGAACCATTTTCTACAGCATGGGTGGTCAGCCTAATAGCATCCTATAAGTCAAGGAATCATAATTATAATTCCCGTTTCAGATGTTCTGAGTACTAAGTGAATGTATACCTGTATGAAAATGTATGAAAAATGTGATAGATATGAGTGAATTGAAAGAGGTATGTAAGGATAGGGAAAAACTGAGTCAGCTCTGCAGAGGCTCTGGCCACCCCTATCGGAATGGCGACAGAATTTCAGTTATAGTTACTGAGTAGTTCTTTAATTCTTCTTGTTGTTGCTCTAAACAACTAAAACTTTTTACTTCAGTTTTTTTAGTATGCGACCAATTAGTAAGGCTGTTGAATTATTGACGTTTTTCTCATACTAAGTACCTTCTTAATTATTCTGCAAAGCTTTATTAACAAAATTATGGATACATTGTAGCCACATTTTTCCATTTAAGCCATGAATATTCATAACAAAAATTCTCTCCATGCTTTAAAACGTGGAAAAACCTAGTTTTAAGCGTTACACTGTGAATATAAGTTCTGCGTAGATTCATTTATGGCAGTTACAAAACAGTGGCCCTTAACCTTTTTTTCGACAAAGGTACACATTGTTTATTTTGTTTATCTCAGGATCACAAAGATCAAGAATGTTCTTTCATCTCTTTTTTGAAAGTCTAGTCCGTCGAAAATCACTACCCTCATGTTAAACATTGCGTTAATAGAAAAAAAAAAAACGTAGAAAAGCAAGAACACTCACTAGGCACGGTATTTTGAATTGTGTTAACTTAAACTTTCAATTCACTACAAATTGTAAGCTTCGGTACTTTGATCTTCAGTAAACCTAAAACACCCGAAGAGACAAGCAATCGCCCCATGCCATACGAATGATTATAATGCCATTGGAAAACTTTAAAACAATCAAAATGTTATAAAATCACTTGTGTAATATCCATAAAGCTGAAAAATGACACAAAAAAAAATCCGTTTGCGGCAATTTTTATGCATTTAGATCAAAAACCAAGCACTGCTGTCAGTGAAGAATGCACTATCTCGGAAATAGTTAGGTAGGTACTATATGTAATTATTGTAAGTTAGCTACTATCATAGTTCCTGTATACTCGTATTACATAACTGGTGAAATTCAGTGAGTTAAATACTATGTGCCTCACCACACATACTTTAAAAAATGGTTCACTTTGCCAATATCAGCGCTGTTTAAGGGAAGGTAACCTATAATTGCAGGATTTTTGTTCATTTGAGATTCGGTTTTTTATGTTATAAGTTCACTTGCGGCATGTGCAAGCACGAGTTTATACCTGCATGCTTGTGATATGAATTCTAAATGTCTTTGTAACTTAGATTTTAGAGTAAATATAGACCGCTCCCAGAGCTCTCACGGACCGCTGGTTGGGATTCACTGTTACAGAAGAAAATTCCCTGAATATTGCGTGCGAGCATGTAAAAAACTATCTTCGTATTCAGAATCCTAATCACGAGTTAATTAAAAACAATCGTACGCAAGTGCTCACTTAACATTTGATTAGTCCCAAGAGATCAGCGTGTGTTACAATTGACTGTGAATTTAGGAGAAATCAGTTTTTTATCGTTGCATGGGATTTTAATAGGTATGTTGGTATATTCAAACCTGTTCACTTTTTGAATATTTGTTTTAAATATTTGTAAATTTCTTTTTGCATGAAGCATAGTCTTCATGTACGCTTACAATCCAAAAGGGGATTATGGAGCCGGCACAAAAACTTGAAAAAAAAAAGTGACGTTACTCCACCGGTTGCTAGAGAATTTCTTGTTGCATGTATCATCATCACCGTGTACGTTTACAACTGGGATTTCGGAGAAAACTTGGGGAAAGAATGTGACTTCATTCAGCCGGGCTGCTAGGGAAGAAGCCGACTTAAATTTTAAAGGAGACCCTAATCGCGAGAAGGCGAAATTTTGCAAAGACTTTTCTGGAATTTTAAAACGTAGTTTCAACTTATTAACATTACTTAAACTAAAATAAAAGAGGTCTAAAAATGGTTTCTACTTTTCCAATTAAAATATAAATTAATACTTACGTTTATTATAAAAACATAATTCTGAGTTTGCATTTTTTTTTGTTTTAATTGTGCACAACAGGTCACCCTTAATTCAGTGCACCTTCACAGCTATCAACACGCTGGGAGGAACTCGATTGCAAGATTTTTAAGTGTTAATAAATTACACTCAAAAATGTCTATATTAGACTTATTTAAGAGCTTTATACTCCGAGTCACAGGGTGTTGCGCCACGACATCAGTACGGCTTTTAGGTACATGAAATAGATCATGTCCTCGCCCTCGGATGTAGTCGTCAGGCACATACAACCTGTAGCCCTCCAACAGGGTGGGACTGTCAATTAAGCCGTTGATGACCTTATGAGTGAGCACCATAAGGGACCTGTTGCGCCTCGTTTCCAGGCTTCTAAATCCAGTCTCCCGAAGTAGCTCCTCATGATGCATGAATTGTGGATAACTTCCACACCGCCTCATGAGGAAATACCTGAGAAACTTTTTTGGACTTGTTCTATCATATCTATGTAC
Organism: Agapetus fuscipes; assembly: GCA_951799405.1. NCBI lineage: Eukaryota > Metazoa > Arthropoda > Insecta > Trichoptera > Glossosomatidae > Agapetus > Agapetus fuscipes. The sequence continues at coordinate 4,801,971 of OX637344.1, forward strand.
TTCCGCTGGTAAGGAGTCCAAACATCGACAGCGTACTCTAATTTGGATCGTATAACGCAGCTGAAGACGTCAACCATCGCTCTGGGCTCAGTGAGTTGTTTGCTCACTCTGATTACTAATCCCAGCAGCTGGTAGCACTTAGTCATCAGCTGCGTTATATGATCGGAGAACTTCAGTCCAGGATCAAACACAACTCCCAGATCCCGCATTGATTTCACACGAGACAGTAATTGCCCACCAATACTGTACTCATGCAAGAGGGGTCTGAAAGATTTAGTGAACGACATTGAGACCCATTTATTTGAGTTAAAGAAGAGCTTGTTTTTCTCAGCCCAAGCTGCTAATGCATCTAAATCATCTTGCAGATTTATGCAGTCGTGAATATCTACGACTTTCGTGTAAACCTTCAAATCATCTGCATAAAGAAGACAAGAGCTGTACTTAATGATATCAACTTTATCATTAATGAATATAATAAAGGCCAATGGACCCAGATTTGATCCTTGAGGAACGCCGGAAAATGGCTGAAAGGTATTAGAGGTAAAGCCATTTAACTCGACGTACTATCGCATGTTCCTCAAATAGGAGGCAAAAAAATATATTTGCCTAAGAGCTAACGGTGTTTATTTTTTGGAAAGTAAAATAAAAATGATATTTTTGACGAATCTTTCAAAATTTATTATCACTCCATAAACGTGAATCCTTTAGAACAGTGGTCCCTAAACTTTTAATTTCACGTAACACTCACGAAATTATAAATCGGTAGCGTACCACTGAAGAGTAACAGTTCGAAATGTTAAATGTTAAAAAATCGTTCAAAATCTAAAATCTAAATCTAAATCTAAGCTGCAAAGATATGTATCATTTGAGATTCATATTAAATGCATTCCCACAAGCAGACATGCATAATTTCGCGCTTACACATGCTGCATGTGGACCTACAATATAAAATCCCCAATCTCAAATGAACATAAGCCCTGCAACTCTTGCCGACCTTCCCTGAAGCAGGGGTGACATTGGCAAAGTGAACCATTTTTTACAGTATGGGTGGTCAGCCGCATACCAACCTATCAGTCAAGGAGTACAAGCAATTAATACAATCAAATATATAAAACAAATAAATTCTAAGCAATTAAACAGTAAAAAATTAAAAAAAAAAAACTACAGCACATATTTTTTAAATTTAAAAGCCTTAGCTTTAACCGCCAGCATTACAGATCAACCGCCATTTCTTTCGATCCTTGCATACTTCTTTCATTTCATCCAGAGCCATAACCTTTTTCATACAAGCTCTCCTTTTATTATGACTCTGGATATCCCATTCATTCGCTATTTCGAAAATTTGGTCCATCCATACCTTTCTCGGTCTTCCTCTTCCACGACATCCATCAATTCTCGCAGCATATACTTTCTTCGTCAGTCTTTCCTCATTCATTCTCTCCAAATGTCCAAACCATCTAAGCATACTTCTTTTAATCTTTACTTTCACACTTTCTCTTACACCACATTCCTCTCTAACAAAATCATTCCTTACCCTATTACTCCGTCTTTTCCCAATCATACTTCTTAAGTAGTCCATTTCTACTGTATGGACTTTACTAATCTCACTTTCACTCACCGTCCAGGCTTCACTTACATATATCAGAGTGGGCACTAGTATACCACCGTGCACCGCCAGTCGAACATTTTTTGAAAGATTCTGGTTCTTGGCGATGCTAGCGGTAGCACCCAGTACGCACCTGCCTTTCATTATTCTTCTTTCAAATTCACCGATCATTCTTCCATCTTTTTCAAACTTACTTCCCAGGTATACAAACTCATTTACGATATCAACATTCATTCCATTAATTTTAAATTCATAATTCATATTTTCATCATCTCTTTCAAAAATCAATACTTTCGTCTTACTTGCATTCAACTTCAAATGGTTACCTAACAAAGCTTCATTCAATCTAGAGAGCATTGTTTGCAATTCTTCTGCAGAATCAGATACTAGAACTGCATCATCTGCATACAGTAGAACACTCACTTTGCTCTCTCCTATCATCAATCCACAATCATTAAGTCTAGCATCTCTGACACACTTGTCCATGACTATGTTAAATAGCCAAGGACTCATCACACATCCTTGCCTCACACCCTTATAAACTTCAAACCATTCACTATACTCACCATCAATACGAACACATGCCTTACTATTTTCATAGTTTGCATGCACCGCACCTAGGAGAGCCCCATTCACTCCGTATGCTTTCAAAACATCCCATAACATACCTCTGTCTACTGAGTCAAAAGCCTTTTCCAGATCTACAAAGGCCGTGAACAGCTTCCGCCTCACCGACAATTGTTTTTCAACAAGTTGTCGTAGAGTAAAAATCTGATCAACACAGCCTCTACCGGCCATAAAGCCGGACTGTACATCGGAAATCCTTTCACTAGTAGTCAGAATCACATTTTTTATAATCACCTTACAGAAGACTTTTCCTGGAATACTGAGTAAACTGATTGGTCTGAAGTTCTGACAGTCTTTTTTGTCCCCTTTACCTTTGTAAATGGGAACAATGACTGCCTTCCTCCAATCCATCGGTACTACTCCTGCATTCACACAAAGCTTACATAATTCGTACATCCAATCTATCAAGCATTCACCTCCTGCTTTCAACATTTCACCATTTATACCATCAAACCCAGCAGACTTCCCATTCTTCAGACGTGAAATAGACACTTTCATTTCTTCTTTCAAAATATAAAATAGTTAAGTAATAAAAACTGCAACAACTGTTTACAAACATTAATTATAGAAAATAGAAAAAAAAAATACAATACTCTTAGTGCGAAAAATGTTGCTGCATGTTCGAGAAAAGAGAGGAAATATACAACCATGGTCATAGAAAGTCCTATGGCTATGGCTGCTTACGTACCACCTTAAGAAGAGTCGCGTACCACTGGTGGTACGCGTACCATAGTTTGGGAATCACTGCTTTAGAATAAAAATAAATTTATTTAGGTAATTAACGAATTTAATATAACCGAGAATATACTTATAGGTATTGTTTAAACAAATATCTCCATTTTGTATTCAAATGAGTCTGAAACGGTTAAATGGCTCTCATCAAAAACAACTATGGCATATTCTCTGCAAAGCTGTACAGATGGAAGTTTCTGTACCCTGAGCTATTGCGATATTGTAAGCAGACAATCGTATGGAAGATACAACAGCACCCCTAGCGAATGAGTTTGTTTTCATACTTTTTTTTTCTTTTCGCACGAACGGAGGGTTTACGCAAAACTTAGGGTACTGATATTCAGAGCATGAAGCTTCGCGAGACTTCACATTATTAATATTATGAAGCGTCACAAAAATAAAGGTTATGATATTTAAGCACTTTGTTGCTTGCAAGCTTTGTTGCTCTGGGACAAAGGCAGCCTTAATGCTTCCGTCCACACTTTAGGGCCTTGGGAAAATTAATTCCAAATTAGTACACCTTCTTGTGTTTTGTTATATTTGTACCTGAAGGCCGTCAAAACTTTAATAAAAACAATGTATAATCTGAGCTGCAAAGATATATCAGGGGTACCCATACTTTTTCTTGAGGAGATCGACTTAGCAAAAATTTATGCATAGGAGATCGAAATTTTACTTAACTGTTTAGCCCAGGGGTAGGCACGCAATTTTAGAAATTTCTTTTGTCTATAAAACTTTGTCTATTGACGTGGGGGGGGGGGGAGGTTAGCACACAATCAAATCCCCAAAAAATCTGTATAAAATTGTTGATCTCTAACATTACAAAAATAAATTTTATTTTGCAACAAACTACAGTTTTAAGATCGATCACTGAAATTTATCGATATCCTCGGCGATCGACTTTAAAACCCTTCGCGATCGACCGTTTGGGCATCTCAGATATATTTTAGTTTGCACCGAATACGAACTTCGGCCGAACATTCGCTTAAAATAAAAAAAATTCGGCAAGTTTCAGCGTAATCTAGCCCTCGGGCTTTGAACGCAAGCGTTTACCAACTGAGCTATCAATAGGACTAAAAACATAAATGCAGTCATTGTAAGGTCGATAGCTCAGTTGGTAGAGTGCTTGCATTTCATGCCGTGAGTCCGGGTTCGAATCCCACCGAGGGTGTCAGTAATGATTTCCCGTTTTGGTGTTTATTTCAAACCCCAAAATAAAATAACGGCAAGGTTTACTCAGCCTTCATAAGAAATGAGTATCAGGCCCTCGGGAGCTGGGAAACCCCCACTTCACATGAAGTAGCTCTTACCTGTAAAAATAAAAAAGGTTCCACTCGCCACATGCGACCCTTTCGGAGATAACGCGGCAATAAGTTGCGCTATAGGTGTAACTTAGTTGCGTTTTGCGCTCCTGCATACTTGGTTTATAACTTAGACTGAGTTTTATTTTTTTGTTATTGAAAATGCAGAAACAGGGTAGTCTGATTTTTCTCCCCTTATTTTGAATGAATAAAATATAGCAGGTATCTACAAGTTGATGGGGGATGTCAAAAGGTGAATGCCTCAATCGACCCCTTCGCTTTGGCGCCCTTTGCGGGGAACGGACAACTCGTCCACTGAACGGACAACTCGTCCACTGAACGGACGGTTCGTCCCCTTGAGCGGACGTGTGGTCTCATCATTAATGCACCAGATGTTCATGTGGCAAGTTGAAAGTGCAAGGTGAAACAATCCACCAGCACTCTGTGGAATTAAACCTCAAATAGAGGAGGCGATTGAAATATTCAATTGCACTTCAAAGACACGTATTACAATTTTTTTACTTGAAAGATTTAGTCGTGCTTAGATAGATAAGATAAGACAAATTTTGTTTAGCGCCTTTTATGACAGTCTGTCACTACAAAGGCGATTGTCCGTATGATTGGACGAAGAGGTGAGTCTTGAGACCTCTTTTAAATGGTCTCTCCATATCCAGTTCCCTCAGTGAGGCGGGAATAGCGTTCCATTGGAGAGGCTGCCTTGAATGCTGTTTCCAAAAACAGTGCTTTCTTGCAGGGATGTCCAGGCAGCTGCTTCTTGATTCTTAGTCTTGAGGTCTTGGTTAAGGATTGGCGCTTTCTTTCTATAATAATAATATTCCAAAAACAAAGATGAAAATATATACTGAAATTTAAATTCACATTAAGTGCGTGCCTACAAATAGACACGTGTATAAGTTCGCTCTTACAAATGCTGCATGTGTACTTACAAAGTAAAATCTAAATCTAAAATGAACACAAGCCTTACAACTCTAACCGACCTTCCCTAAAACAGGGGTGACTGACATTGGCAAAGTGAACCATTTTTTCACAGTATGAGTGGTCAGCCTCATACCAACCTATAAATAAGAATAATAGTGACAATAAATCTCCCAGAGGGCTCTTGAAGTGTGGTACACAAAAATAGCGATCATCGACTACGGCATCATTTTGTGATTATTATATTTATTATATTAAGGGATTGAACATAAAGAATGATTTTTATTTTGAACTTATTTCTTAAAATCATGAGAAATTCTATGTTTTTTAAAAACACACCGAATTTTATTTTCACAAATTGAGTATTTGATTCACCTCGAGTACTTTCGACTTGCTTACGTCATTTTCAAGAGGACACCAGTGAGTGTCCTGTAACCTAGTACGAGTTGCAAAACTTGAATAAAGTAAAGTTTACGGAAAGTATTAAAGAATGATTTTCCCCAAAATCTGCCATTTTTGTTTCTTATACTTTATGGTCTTAGCAAAAGAGTTACAATGATGAAGAAAATCAAGTTCAAACAAACAAAAACGGCAGATTTTGGGGAAAGCGCTCTTTAATACTTTCCGTAAACTTAACTTTACTTAAGTTGTGCAATTCGTACTCAGAGTACTGTATTCTAAAAATGACGTAAGCAAGTCGAAAGTACACGAGGTGAAATAAATACTCGGTTTGTGAAAATCAAACTCTGTGTTTTTTGTTAATTTGTATAATTCTTCATAAAAATACATTTTCCCTCAGTGACTACAGAAACTCTTAAAAGTTCTTAAAATTATATTAACATTTTTTAAACTGTAACATTTAAATCCCTGACAAAATAAAGCATTAACCATAAATTTTCTACATTATGTTTACGTATTTGTAGGTACTTGTATTTCTGGCTGACTTGATGCATTTGGGACTTTAACAAAAGGCTCTATCTTGATCTCGGAAAGCACGAGTGGGGTGTTAAAATTTACAGGGGTGTGTGGAAATGGGGTTGACCTCAGGAGACCCTTGCTGCATTCGTTTGCCCACGACTAACCTTTATATTAATATTGTGACTCATTTCAAGCGCCATCTAGTGGTCACTATGATTTCAGGCACTGATTTCAGCTGTGTAATAAAGTTAAAAGAAAAATTATTGGGAGCCCTGAAGCAGGGGTGTAATTGGTAAAATTAAATAATAACTTTCGTATATTTTGTATTGTTGGTGTATTAACACAGTGAAAATTCAAAATTATTTATTACCTGACGCAACGCAACGTAGTTGCGTTGCGTCAACAATACAAAATATAAAAAAGTTATTATTTAATTTTACCAATTACACCCCTGCTTCAGGGCTCCCATTTATTTTTCTTTTAATTTTATTTCATAGCTCAAATCAGTGCCTGAAATCAGAGTGACCAGTAGATGACGATGATAATAATATATCGAAAACGTTAGTAAATTTGTTTTTTTAAATAATTTATAAATAAGTGAAAATTAAGCAGTGTTTTATTGAAATTGTTCCTTAAAATTAAAAAAAATATGAATAACTTTTTTTTTGGTGTAGGAATACCAGTATATTTATGATATTGGTTTACAACGCGAAGATTTAGAATATTTGAATTGCTCTCCTCAACTTTCATACTTCAAATTTAGGATACTATTCTCCTATTAACAGAATGTGTCGTCTTTTAAATTCTTCCTCTCATCTAGATTTATGCGGCATGAGCCTGTCTGAATTCCGTAGAGCTTTGTTTTGCTGAGAAAAGTATAGGTATTTATTTGACTGTGCTATTATGTAATATTAATCCTTATATTATTTTGTTTTCTTTGTTATTCTTTGTAATAACCTTGTCATAAAAGTATGTAATTGGATCATGTCCGTTAATAAAAGAAATAAATAAAATAAATAAGTAGTACATTGTCCACGTGCTGATTTATCTTATGTCCATCAGAGATATTTTCACATGAACAATGTTTGCATGTGTACCTACTAGACCAATGTATCTTATGAAAACTTGAAATCGATTTAAAGAATATTTAAAACAACTATCACATTATCGTGTTTTACGTTATTTTCTAGCACAAATTGTGTAGAATGTGATTCTTAAGACAATTCCAGAGAAAAGTCATCTTTGAATTAAATGGTGGATAAGCCATACAAGCACTGAGGGGACGATCCGTCCATGGTGCTCAACATCCTTAATTTGTTTTATATCATTTTAATTTTACAGAAAAAGATTAATTTAAAAAAAAAAATTACAATGTATTTTTTTTGTTACTGTAATGTATAATTATGATATGATTATTTAGAGTAGGTAATATCATATATAAGGTAATGTATTATTGTAATATAATATTATTAGAGATTATTATTGCTTCACTGGTCAGTCTGGTTTTGTCTCTCGCCTTGTAAACACTGAAATGGAATAATACATCACATTGAAACCAAGACTCATCTGTTCGTCTGATTGATATCCCCCATCCACAATAAACATCCCCAAAATACATCACAGTGGCGCAGTCAGGATAAAGAAGAACCATATAAAACGGGATAAAAATTTTTTTTTGGAAGAAATAAAATAATATTGTTGCAAGAGCAACATGTGGGAATCTTCGAGAAGGAAGAAGGATCTGAAGACTGAGGATCACGAAGCCAGCTGAGGCGAGGTTGCTGCAGGGAGAACTGGAAGAAGTCTGAAGAGAAGGAGCGGTTTTCTTCAAGAGGAAGAGAACTCACGGAGCCAAGAGGAATCGCTGCAGGGAGTTACTGCAGCGGTTTTCTTTTCAAGAGGAGAGGATCCAACTGGGGCGGAGTGCTGCAGGGAGTACTGCAGGAGCTGGGAGCCTTGAGGGTCATTTTCCTGGAGGTGACTGCTGCAGGGAGTGGAAGCCACTTTCTGAGGGTCACGTAGGCGTTTCCTGGACTGTCGGACGCAGAAGCAGATAAGATTTTTGTTTTCTTTCTTTCTGCCGTTTCAGACTATGGAGGGAACACTGAGGAGTCTAAGTCCTTTTTGCCATAGGACTGGAGATTGGGATGTCTTCAGACTTCGGCTCGACCAAGTCCTCATTTTGTATGATGAGAAGTTTTTAACTGAAGAACGCAGAAGGGCTGTTCTATTATCGTCTCTCACCAGGGAGACTTTTCAGACGGTGTCTGATCTATGTTTTCCGAAAAAGATTTCGGAGGCAAAATTCGAGGAGTTGATTGATATTATTGGGGGTCATTGTGGGGTAAAAAAAAATATATTTGAGTATAGGGAGTCATTTTATTCATGTAAACAGCTCGAAACCGAGTCAATTAAGGATTATATAGCTAGATTGAAAAAAATTGCGGTAGACTGTAAATTTGAGAATAGATTGGAGGCAAATTTGAAGGATATATTTTTAATAGGTATCAGACAGAACAAAATAAAGCAGAGAATATTTTTAAAAGCAATGGAATTGAAATTATCTGAATGTGTAGAATTAGCGAGAACAATGGAACATTTGTGTGGTCAAAACAATTCAGAAAGTATAAATTTAATGAGTTCGTGTAATTCGAGGGATTCCACAGAAACTCGGAAGTCAAGGGATAGACAGCGAAATTCTGAAATCAAGCGAAATAATTCAAATGATAGTAAGAAATCTATTTTTAGACATGCAAGTATTTCAAGTGATAGGAATAATAATTATAAATGCTTTAACTGTGGTAAATTCGGTCATAAACAAAATGCATGCAAGTTTTTAAATAAAGATAATAATAATATTAAATGCTTTAAATGTAACAAATCTGGTCATTATGCAAATAAATGCAAGTTTCGAAGAATAAATACAATAATGGCCATTAATGAGATGGATGGTCCCATTTTTTTAAACGTAAAGGTAAATGATACAGATCTAAAAATGATTTTAGATACGGGTTCTGGGGTGACTATTATTCCTTGGCACATATTTAATGAACATTTTTCAAATATTAAGTTAGAACATTGTGATTTGAAATTATCAAGCTATGATGGTACTCAACTACAAGTAAAAGGTCGTAAGTACATGAGAGTAGAATATCAAGGAAGTAAAGAGTACATAGAAATAATTGTTGTATATAAAGGGTCGTCTTCTTTATTAGGTCGGAATTTTTTGAATACTTTTAAAATAAATTCATTCAATGTTAGCGATAATATTTATTCAGTAGGAAATAATAATACGAATTATAATGCAGATTTTTTTTCTAGTATGAGAAAAAAATATCCAGCTGTTTTTGAGAGTAAAGCAGGTACTTTTAAAAATTTTGAAGCGGAGATAGAAGTTATAAAAGACTTTAAGGCAAAATTTGTTAACCCGAGGCCAATTCCTTTTAATTTGAGAATAAGGGTAGAAAAAGAAATAGATCGCATGTTACAAGAAGGTATTATTGAGAAAGTAGAGACTAGTGAAATGGCAAGTCCAATAGTGATTGTGAAAAAAAAAAATGATGAAATCAGAATATGTGCCGATTTTAAAAATACTTTGAATCCAATGTTAAAAAAAATAAAGTACCCGTTACCTAGAGTAGAAGATTTAATAAATAGAGTAAATGGAGCAAAATTTTATGCAAAATTAGATTTGAGAAATGCTTTTTCTCAAATTAGGTTGTCGGAGGAGTCGAGAAATCTTTGTGTGATTTCGTCACCATTTGGGTTATTTAGGTACAAGGTACTTCCTTTTGGTCTCACGACGTCACCAGCGATATTTAGCAGAGCTTTATATTCGGCAATTCAAGGGTTGGATGCGATAGCATTTATGGATGATTTGTTAATTTATGGGAATACATTGCAAGAATTGGAGAAGGCAACGGAAGAGGTAATTAAGCGTTTAGAACGTAGTGGATTTAGTGTTAATTTACAAAAATGTGAATTTGGGTTGACAGAAGTTGAATATTTGGGATTTCAAATATCGAGGGATGGTGTGAAACCACTTCAACATAAAGTTGTTCCGTCAAAGGATAATAAAGCAGATTTTTTGTCGAGGTTACCAATGAGTAGTACGGATAATGAGGGGGAAGATAATATTGAGATCATAAATGAGATAAACATTGAGGACGTTGAAGGAGAATTTTTAAACTGTATTGCAGTAGAAACAAATTTAAATGTAGAATGCATCAAGGAAGCATCTCGTAATGACAAGGTCATTTGTGAGATAAAGGAGTATTTAAAAACAGGGTGGCCAAATAAATCCAAAATGACAAATGGATTGGTAAAATGGTGGTTTTTAAGAGAAAAGTTAAGCGAATCAAATGATTGTTTATTTTATGAAAACAGATTGGTAATACCATTGGCATTAAGGGAAGATATTTTGAAGTTTATTCACAAATCTCACATGGGAATTGTAAAAACGAAAACTTTGGCTAGAAATTATTTTTTTTGGTTAGGGATGAATACAGAAATTGAGAAAACAGTGAGAGAATGTACACAATGTGCAAGAAATATGGGATCTCCAGATAAAGTCGAGTTGAAAAGTTGGCCGGTAGAACAACATATTTGGAAAAGGATACATTTAGATTTTTTCGGGCCGCTAGCAGGAAAATATTTTTTAGTCGTAGTAGACGCAGCATCAAATTGGATAGATGCTGTAAAAGTTGATAAAATTGATGCAAGGCATACAATTAGAGAGTTGAAGAGAATATTTTCAGTGTTAGGTATTCCAAGTTGCATTGTAACGGATAATGGTACGGCATTTACATCAGTAGATTTTCAAAGGTTTTGCAAAAATTTAAATATTAAGCATTTAACTTCAGCAGTAAATCACCCAGCGTCAAACGGTTTGGCGGAGAATACGGTAAAAACAACAAAAAGTTTTTTAAAAAAAATTATGAAAAATGGTATGTTTCCTAACGATTATGAAGATAAGCTTTTGGAATTTTTAGTAGATCATAGAAATACACCATCATTAGCAACAGGGATGGAGCCGAGCGTGCTTATGATAGGTAGAAAAATAAGATCCATTTTTGATACAGTAGTGCCTGGGGAGAAATCATTTAAAAAGACGGGGAGAAAGGTATGTGTTTTTAAAAAGAGAAATCAGGAAAATCAACAAAGGAATTACAGGGGAAGAAAGATTAAAGGACTATTCAGAATTGGACAAAAGGTAATGACTAAGGATTTCAGAAATGTAGGGAAGTGGGTTCCATGCATTATATTTAAAACATTGGGAAACAGGATTTACTTGGTAAAAGCTGGAAATCAGATTTGGAAAAGACATCATGATCAGATTTCCGGAAGAAAGGTGTCTTGGGAGGATGAGTCTGACAATGACCTGGGGTTGGGTCAGCTGTTGGATGAGGCAGGACAGATCTCTAATGACTCGGGTGTTTCCAGGTTCCAACCATGGTCGGAGCGCCTGCGTCCGAGGGGGGGGAACCGCCTGCGGTACCCAAGATGAAAGAAGATGAAATTGTATAAGATATAATTTTTATTGATATAATATGTTATAATGATAAGTATGATAAGTATGATATAATGTAATGTAGATTCATCATTTAGTGAGGGAGGTGTAATGTATAATTATGATATGATTATTTAGAGTAGGTAATATCATATATAAGGTAATGTATTATTGTAATATAATATTATTAGAGATTATTATTGCTTCACTGGTCAGTCTGATTTTGTCTCTCGCCTTGTAAACACTGAAATGGAATAATACATCACATTGAAACCAAGACTCATCTGTTCGTCTGATTGATATCCCCCATCCACAATAAACATCCCCAAAATACATCACAGTTACCCTCATGCAAAAGCAAAGATGCTTCATGCATGTGTGCATGCAAGACGAGATCCTAGTTCTATATTACATGTTTAAAATCCTCACCTTAGCAACTATTTAAAATCAAATCAATGATGCAACCCCACTTCAAATAATTTGAGATGGACAAATTTTCTTCAATACTTCGCCTTTTTAACCTTCATATCCTTATTTTAAGTAAGTACAATGCTCCTTGACTGATAGATTGGTGTGAGGCTGACCCCCATGCTGTAAAAATTGTTTCACTTTTGCCAATGCCACCCCGTTTTATGGAAATGCGACAAGAGTTGCAAAGTTTTTTGTTATGTGAGTTTTTGTTTATTTGTATGCAGACATGCAGAATGTGTAGGCGCTAACCTAAATGTCCCTGTCTGTGGGCATGCATTTAATATGAATTTTAAATGTTAACATAACTCTGCAGCTTAGATTACAGATTACCATGTGTCGTGATGGCAATCAGCTCTGAGCGCGCTTGCATATTAATGTAATAGAGATTACCTCTAGTCGTGTAGCTCTATACTTTAGTGTGTGGCTTTGTAATGACCAATGGCTAAGGCTACGACGCGGCGGGGTGACATTCACGAGTACATTTATTTCCCAAGGCAAGCTTTTTATAGGGAATGTTTTGCAAAATGGATAAAAAAACATACCAGTTTAATAATAAAGAGTTCATTAAGAGTAATATTAAACATTAAAGACCCGAGTGTCATCCCATGAACAAGCAAAATGAACCAATCTTGATATGCGCTATTCCTCCTACTTAGAATAATTGCATTGAATAGGGATATATGGTGCAAAAGATGAACAAACGAATGTGTACTTGTGTGTTTTGGTGTTTTTACTTGTGTAAGTGTATCTCTAAATGTAGGTGTTTCGATAATTGAACTTGTGTTTGTTCGATGGTGTGAGCATTCGCTCGAATCTTCTAAATAGAATATTCTGGCCAAATCATGAATATCACAGTTCCCGATGTTTCAAGAATCGTCCTTATTTCACACTATATAAAGGGCTAAAGCTGTCTGTAGCGCAGACTTGTATCACAAAAGTTAACCCTGACAAAAGTTAAAACTGTTCAGACCAAATAAGAACGGTATCTCTATTTGCTCTGAACAGTGTTAACTTTTGTCAGGGTTAACTTTTGTGATACAAGTCAGCGCTACAGAAACCTTTAGCCCTTTATATAGTGTGAAATAAGGACGATTCTTGAAACATCGGGAACTGTAATATTCATGATTTGGCCAGAATCTTATATTTAGAAGATTCGAGCTAATGCTCACACCATCGAACAAACACAAGTTCAATTATCGAAACACCTACATTTAGAGATACACTTACATAAGTATCTAAAAATTGTGTGAAATAAATCAACAGAAGTTTTTAAGAAATTGAACCCGTAAGTCGTAATGATATTATGAAAATAGAAGAACACTGATATCATACATGCCAAGCCAAATGAAAGAAACTAGAGCAAATGAGGTATTTGATGTAAAAATTTTGGGATACCGAGGCGTTGTTGAAGTATAAGTGTCATTGAGGAGGAAAGCCATGAGCTTTGTGAAGTTTCTAGAAAAGATGTTCACACATTCTGTGCTAAGAGAACATATACAACAGTTAATGAATTGAAAAAAATCATATCTCTCGTAAACGAGACTGGAAAACGCTGATGGTCTCTTTTACCTGATATGCCAGTCAAGTCGAACGGAGAGAAAACTCCCCAAAGACATCGAGAAATTCTTGTACTTTGACTCTGTCACCATTCCACCAGGGTTGGTCAGAGCCTCTACAGATTTGCTTCCATTTTTCCTATCCCAGTTTACCTCTTTCAATTCATTCATAAGATCCGCTGACATAGATATATTTTACATTACTTAAGAATCTTTCAAGATCTGATAAAATAGTCCATTATAATGAAGGAAACCTGTTGTGTACAAAAAAAAATATATATCCATAACCTTTATCTTACATTTAATTCTTTGACATTCGCTTTGCATATCCCATTCTTTCACAATTTCACCAATCTGATCCAACCATAGTTTTTTCACTCTTGCCTTTCTTCTTTTCGCTTTTCAATCTAACACATTCTAAAACTATTTTTAAATGAAAAAGGGCCTTCTTTTTTGCATACTTTTTGTAACATAGTGTGTTATGGATTAAAGAATAAAACCAACCATTTTTATGTAATTTTCTTGATCAAACTTAACAAATTGAAGCTCAAATAATACAGTTTGTATTTGTATTTAAAGCCATTTGTTTGTTTGTATATTTTTGATAAGGGTGTCGCCAGTATGAAATGGATGACGTGATGCCATCGTTATCTGATGGACGACACGAAGTTACTCAGCTGGTCAAGTGGCTAACTCATGTCATGTTCTGTTATATTGTGTTATGTTTTGTTATAACCGAGTAATAGAGTAGAATTATAAAATGTGAGGTAGAAACAACGGTGTCACACCCTACTGGGCAAAAATTACGTCCATTTTTGTTGACTGTGTTCATGTTTTGTTCTACAATGGTTATGGAATAATTTTCGAATGTCATACATAAATACATTTTATTTAATCATATCGTGTTTACTTAAAATTTATAAATGGTTTGCTTTTCATGGTTCTGTTGTTTTATAATATTCTGAAATGTTATTTATAATTTGTATTCCTTGACTTATAGGTTGGTATGATGCTGACCACACATACTATAAAAAATGGTTCGCCTATTTCAGAAAAGTTCAGCAAAAGTTGCACGGTTTATGTTCATTTGAGGTTTTAATTTGTAAGTACACATGTAGCATTTATAAGCGTTAACTTACACGTGTCTAAATAAAGTTTACAACTTTCACTTTCATGGCCGGTGTTAATAATAAATAAATCACTTTTGGGTTCTTTCGGGCTTGACCTGTTCCACTTGCAGCTCCCACATCTGACGACGTTTCGCTTTCACGAGCAGAAAACATCTTCAAGGCGAGTTTTCAGTGGAACATGGTCAAACCTGAAAGAACACAAAAAGTGATTTATTTATTACACGTGTCTGTTTTGGGAATGCATTTAATATGAATTTTAAATTGAATTTCTCTTCGCAACTTCGATTATGGATTCGCTCTCAGATTTGCACAAATAGTATTATTTTTTGAAGTTCCTCATGAAGTAAAGAGGCTCTTGTAGTTTACCTGTCCACACGGGATTCGTTTTTACTTCTCAAAGTTTATTTTTTATTTTCGAAGGTTCACACGTACATAGTTCGCTCTCGTTGTTCCCTTTTCAATCCATATTTTAAAATTTAAATGGCTTTCTTTGATCTCATAATTGCACGCTGGACTTGTTATTTTAGTTCCAAAAAGTTTCTGGTATTTTCGCTAGGTGCTTGCTTTCATTTAGTTTTGTCTCCCCTGAGGTGAGTTTTCTGTTTCTCCAGAACTGCGATCATCCCTTCACAAAATACCGTTTGTTATTGATGTTCTAAATCAAGTTTTCTCTCATACCTCTGCTAAGGGTTTGTTTTCCCTCCTCCAAACTTCCATCATGACTCAAAAGATGACTTTTTCTCCACACAATTTGTTTCTCGTAGTTCCCAATAAAGGTTTTTTTTCCCTTCTTCGGATTGATGATGATGATGAGTTAATGATTTCTTTATAGCGCTGTTTCGTGATGTAGTCACTCCAAGGGCGCTTGTGCAAATGATGTCAGAAATTTGCTTGTCTTCAGTGCATTCCGGAACTTTCCAAGGTCCTCTAGCTCTCTCACATAATGTGGGAGGAAGTTCCAGGCCAGAGGACCAGCAACTGCAAATGCACGCTCTCCAAACATTGTGTTAACTCTTCTTATCGGTTCTTCAATCTTTGATTTGGCTCCAGTTTCAGCCGAGCGCAGTGTTAGGCTTTTTTTTTTGCCGAGGGTGACTGGTTTGATTAAATCATCGAGATATTTGGGTGTTTTTCCATATAAAGCTTTATGGACCATCGTGCACACTTTGAACTCGATGCGCTCCGGGATACGGAGCCAGTGAAACTTCTGGAGAAGAGGAGTAATGTGAGTAAATTTTAACTGACCAGCAATTATGCGAGCGCATGCAATGGCGACCAATTGTAGCCTATTCAATTGACATTTTGGTTAGCCTGCATATATAGGTAAGCTATTGCAGTAGTCTATTTTTGACACCGCAAATGCATTTACTAAGGCTTTCCTTGCTTCCATTGGTAGACAGTTATTGACAAGGATTCCCTACAGATGGAAATATTCCTTTATTCTTGTAGTTCCTCTTTGTCTGAACTACCACCATCACCTATCGAAATGTCTTTAAATTTCATATTTAGATTTGAAGTTTATTCTTCTAGTCCCAAACAGAGTGCGGTCTCGTAGTTTTACCCTTTTCTGTGAACTATAACCTTCATGATGCCTTTTTTTCTCGTAGTTCTACACAGAGTCTTCTTTTATTTATACTAAGGGTCTGCTCTCATGGTTCTCATATAGATTGGTTCACCTGGACTACCAACATACCACATAGAGTTTGATATCGTAGTTTTGTCTTTTTCTCTAATACACGACCTCTAAAGCATCTTTTGATCTTGTAGTTCGTAACAGAGTTTGTTTAACTTCCACTGGGGTTTTTTTTCTCGTTGTTTCTCATGTAACAAGTTCTCCCTCTTCACCTGGATTACAATCATCACCTCACAAAATGTCTTTAAATCCCTATTTTGACATGAGGTTTATTCTTCTAGTTCCAACAAGAGTTTGATCTTGTAGTGACACTCCTTTCCTCTGAGCCACAACCTTTAGGCAACCTTTTGTTGTTGTAGTTCTTAACAGAGTTTGTTTTACCTCCACAAGGGACTTTTTTCTCGTAGTTCCTTATGAAGTAGGTAAGTTCTCCTTTTACAACTGGATTCCCACCATCACCTCACAAAATGTCTTTAAAATCTCTACTTTGACATAAAGTTTAATCTTCTTGTCACAAAAAGAGTTTGATCTTGTAGTGTTTCCCCTTTTCTCTGAGCCACGACCTTTAGGCAACCTTTTGTTCTTGTAGTTCTTAACAGAGTTTCTTCTACTTCCATTATGGTTTGTTCTCGTAGTTCCCTATGAGGTTAGTTCTCCCTCTTCCCTCTTCGCCTCACAGGACGCCTTTTAGAGTCCGGGCAGAATCGCGTGCCAGCCGGCATTATAATATTGTATACCTAATATGAAATCCGTGGTATCGATCGGTGCCATTCATTTTGTTGGCATTGCCTGAGCCCCTTCCCATACCCCCAGCCCCGTCTTGTTCCCGCTTAAAACAAAACAACCACAAAAACAAAGCGGGAGACTTGGATTGTGCTCATATTGAACTGATAATCACGTGTAATGTTATTCTGACGGTAGAATAATATATTTTTGCTAGGAAACTTGAAGCGTAGCTGCTTCGGTCACATCTACGGTTTCTAAAAGCTTTCTTTGTCATCATTTTTATGATTGAATCCATTTTCAACAAGTCAACTTATTCTCTTAAATGAACAAAAAACATAAAACAACGCGAATGGTTTTTCCCCTATTTTTTCAAAAGAACAAATACTTATGAAGTGAAAAATGAAATAAAAGTCTCAGCGTTAGAGTCAGTTATGGTTCATTCGTTATTAATAATAATAATAAATTGACAATATTTTTAGTGCCGTTTTGTGAATTCACTGCAAGGGCACTGCAGAGCCATAGTTCCTCCTGAACAAGCATGTCTTCAATCCTGACTTAAATGCACTTGTACTCTCCACAGCTCTCAGCTCGTGTGGTAAGGCATTCCACAGCAGAGGGCCAGCAATACAAAAGGCACGATCTAAATAATTGGCCATGTTGCTTCTGCAGGGAACCCTGAATCTATTCACAGCAGTATTGCATGTAGACCTCAGGGTACCCCGCCTACCCTCTACTGTGTCCCCCACACATAGCTCTGAGATATACAGTGGCGCAATATTCTGCGAGGACTTAAATACAGTTAAGCAGACCTTGTACTCCACCCTCTCCTTTATTCTTCATGTTAATTAAATTTTCGTGTTACTGGCAAGATCAGGCCGCATCGTAGGTGGAGATTCAAACCCTTCATCCACTTCTCTGCTCCTGGCTTCGTAGAGGTCTTTCAGGACAGTAAGGTGTTTCTGTTGGGGCACTCCTCCAGTATTTACTGAAAAGTCTGGTTCTCCGCCCCACAGTCACATCTTTGGCATGGTGTCATTCCCTTTCTGTGAAGCTGGAAGTTACAACGTCTTTGCTCAACATAGACCCTGTTTAAGGTCGTCCACAATGCTTTCGGGAGATTGTTCCTTGGAATCTCGTGGTGAGACGGAGTAATCTGTTTTTGGTTTTTCACACTTTGCTCCTCCCAAATGGCACCCTAATAGAGATCAAAATTCTTATTATAATAATTAATTGCCCAGATAGGATTTCTGAGGGAGGGAGGACAGGGAGGAATGGAGAAAAAGAGTTAAAGATATTGCTGCAAACCAATCCTAGGATTGAAACAGGAGAAGAAGAAGGATTTCTGGACTCCAGTCATTTTTCGGGTTGCTGAAAGATGTCCTTAAAATATCTGATAAGCATGTTAGTTCTCAAGCTATTGTACTTAGTTCTTTTTTTAATCAACCATTCACACAAATAAACTCCTTATTTCGCACCATTATAAACCTTACCGGTATAAACTTAGCTGTTTCATTACTCAATTAAAACCATTTATACCCATGAGTACACAATGTTTATGTGTCACCAATGAAAACACAATTACTCAGTCTGTAACCAAGTATACAACATTCCGTTTAAACTTAAAAACGTATCGTTTTACCAAAAATATACGGAAAGTGAAACTCCCACTAAAAGTGCTGCTTAAGTTTACATATATCTTCTGTAAAACGCTTTAGATCACGTCGCCAATTTGTCTTACAGTGTTGTTGCTTGGGTTTGTCTTCCTGTGGATCACTTACTTTTCCATTACGGTCCGTCAGTTTTCATTTAAGCCATCAAAACCATCACGCCTGAGTCAAAAACACAGGGTGGGGTATGAGTCAACAAAAAATAGTCTCACTTCCAACTATTTTGACCCATTTTCTGGAAAATATTTCACAATTTTCCAAAAATATTTTTAAGGATAAACGACGCGACGGTTAACTTGCTGATTGTGTGATGGAAAAAAATATACTGACTAAAATGTAAAAGCGTAGAAAAGGAAAATTTACGATAAAAATATTTCATTCGATTCAGAATCCAACTAAGATTTTCCAATCCATTTTCTCTGGAAAGAAATATATTAGAAAATACAATTTATTTAAATACACATAGGTGCAAGCATGTGCAGCTTTTTTCTACATTGTGCCGAAAGGGGTTGTATTTCCTAAATTATACCTATTTACATATTATCACAGTTTAAAAATATATTCACACTTTTCGGATGTATACGAGAACTTATATTATTCTTAACGTTTGCTGGCGCCGTAGGCAACGTCTTCAAGAGGCACCCCGCATGAAGCTGCAGGATGAACTGATGAATTTTCATAGGTAAGGGGGTCAGCGATGCGCCAACCACTTTACTTCTGTAGGGGTTCCCTTAACGAAGAGTTCTGTCAAGTTTATCATTCGAAGATTTATTCTTCAAAGATGCCTGTGATTTTCGATTTTATGAGTTTACGTTTATTATGTAAGTTGCAATGATATGATACAAACAGACATGTATAAGTTGACGCTTACACATACCGCATGTGTATTAACAATATAAAAAACCAATCTCAAATAAACATAAGTCCTTCAACTCTTGCCGACCTTCCCAGAAACAGGGGTGACATTGGCAATGTAGATTATTTTTTTAATCCTCTGAAGAGAATTTTACAAAAATGATGTATTTTTGTATGCTCCGCCAGGATACGAACCCACTACCTTCGAATCATAAGTCGAAAGCGTTGACCACTAGACTGCGGGCCGGTCAAATGTATAGAACATAAGAATTATTCAAGTATTCAATAATTCAATTTGTCCCAAATTTTAGAAATTAATACCTAGCTCGATTTCACTTCCGACATTACAGAGTTCGGCTCCATAGATTATTCATACATTTTGTAAGTATTCAATATTCAGTGGGAGCAAAGTTGTACAGCTAATAATGGTACTATCGTCTGATTATAATCGATACAAGAGTATAATTTGAGAACTTTTGAAATAATGCGTTGAGCGATTTTGTGCTTCTTTTTGCCAAGCTGCATCGGCAGCGGATTCTCAGTAATGTGTCCTTCGTTTGTTTTCTTCTTATTATTATTTTTATTATATTCTTCACGCTATCCGTGGTCTAGCAACAATTCCACAAGGAGTGCCACCCGAAGTATGCTACTAGCTTCAATAACATCGATCCACTTACTTTTAGAGTCATGGTCACTTTTTTATATCCTTGCATACTTATTTCATCCCCTCGACAATCTTATATGATCTTCTCTTTTTCTTACTCTGCAGGTTCCAGTCCTTTGCAATTTTGCTTACTTTATACATCCATTATACCCTCAGTTTTCCCCTTTCACGCTTACTTTTGACATCTTTTGTCAGTCGTTCATCGTTAATTCTTTTTAAATACCTGAATCATCTCGTTGTAATTTTTCTCTACAGTCATTTCAAACCCTAACCAACCCCTTGTTAACCTAGTTAGAAATAACACGCGCTTAGGTCCTGTTTTTTCAACGCTAGCATAGCGACTTTATACTGAGTAAAAACCACGCACTTATGTCGTATGTCGTGTTATAGTGTGGGTAGTTTTTTTATCAGCTTAAAGTCACATATGCTAACGTTGAAAATACCGAGCCTTAGTTCCCTGACAAAATAAAGCAATCGTCTAACATAACGTACTGTTATGATTTAGCTTAGTTTACTTTGAATGAAATTGCGGTTTAATTTGTTTTACAGTATTAATTTTTTCACAAAATCGGCTACATACTACGGTTTACTATGACGGCTCTGGTTATTGTGTTCGAGGGACAGTAATTCAAGAAACAATCACCAAACTGCCGCCAATATTTATAAGTGGGGCAGATCTGTTTCTCGCCTATTCGAGAAGCAGCTAGATACTTCCATAGTGATTTTATCGACATTATTATTACTATATATTTTTTTTGTGCACAACAGGTTACCCTAATTATAGTGCACCCTCACAGCTTTTAACATGCTGGGAGGAACTCTATTGCTAGTTTCTTAAATCTTAATAAATTACACTCAAAAATGTCTATATTAGACTTATTTAAGAGTTTTATACTCCGAGTCACAGGGTGTTGCGCCACGACATCAGTACGGCTTTTCGGTACATGAAATAGATCATGTCCTCGCCCTCGGGTGTAGTCGTCAGGCACATACAACCTGTAGCCCTCCAACAGGATGGGACTGTCAATTAAGCCGTTGATAACTTTATGAGTGAGCACCATAAGGGACCTGTTGCCCCTCGTTTCCAGGCTTCTAAATCCAGTCTCCCAAAGTAGCTCCTCATGATGCATGAATTGTGGATAACTTCCACGCAGCCTCATGAGGAGATACCTGAGAAACTTTTTTTTTATACCAGAAATATCAAAGACACACACATGTACAGTAAGCAACACGCCTAGGCACACAACCACACGAACCCATACGTAAGAGTACGTTGTATCAAAATGGGCGTAATAGAGAGATACCAGTTGTTAAAGTATTGCAGTTTGGTGGGCCCGACCTTTTGTTTACGAGACGAAATCCAGGTCGGCTAAATGTCCCCCCAAAAGAGTTATGGAGGGCCACGCCCCTCGCTGTAATGTAGGGCAGTGCTCTACCGACAGTCGCCATCACGCGCTCAAGGGTATTTTTAAACCTGACGTCCTATTAGGCAAAAAGCTGCTAAAGACGAGGACATTTAGTTAGTTGTTAGTGGTTAGAGATAAGTAACAGATGAAGCGCTATTCTGATCAATTCCTTACGACCGTAAGGCGACGAGATAGCGATTCGTGTCGAAAAATTAGGTGCACTGTGATTGTTTATATATTATGAAGTTCTTTCGCTGGCGTTAGCAAGCTCCGACTTGAATTGATATCCAAAGTGTAAGGAATTTAGCAGAATAGCGCTTCTGGTGAGTGGTTTACTGGTCCGCAGTCTAGTGAATAAATCTACCAGCTCATGACCGGTAGGTCGTCGATTCGATTTACATAAGAGCGTTTTATATCCTTAACCCGTCGTTTTGTTTCATATACTTTAGACTGTAACTGTAACTCTGTCACCATTCTGCTAGGGGTGGCAAAATCCTCTGCAGAGCTGCCTCCATTTTTTCCTATCCTTACATACCTTCTTCAATTTATTCATATCCATCACCTTTTTCATGCCTTTTCTTCTTTTACGCTCGCTTTGTACATTCCATTTTTTCACAATCTCCTCAATCTGATCGCTCCATACTTTTCTCGGCCGTCCCTTAACTCTTTTTCCTTTCACACTTCCTCTGTATATGTACTAATTGTCAGTCTATCATCATGTATTCTTTCCACATGCCCAAACCATCTCATCACATTATTTTGTACCTTAACTTTCATATTATCCTCTTTCTTATGGTCTTAGTAAAAGGGAATAACTTAGCCTGCGTGTTTTTGAAAGTGTGAAAGGAAAAAGAGGGAAGGGACGACCAAGAAAAGTATGGAGTGATCAGATAGAGGAGATTGTGAAAGAATGGGATATACAAAGTGAGCGTAAAAGAAGAAAATGCATGAAAAGGTGATGGATATGAAGGAATTGAAAGAGGTATGTCAGGATAGGAAAAAATGGAGGCAACTCTGCAAAGGCTCTGGCCACTCCTAGCAGAATGGCGACAGAGTTACAGTTACAGTTACAGTACGTAAGTGTGTTTACTGGCTATGTATGTGTATGTGTAGACGACTGTTTGACACTTTAAGCTGTTGGTACTCTCTGGAAATATCCGTTCTAGAGGCGACTCGAACACGTGAGAATAGACCTTAGTCACATATAAATATAGGCTGCGGTTTTGTGGAGCTACAGTGATCCGTGAAACCGACAAAATAGAAGTTGCAGAGTGAACCATATTGAGTAATCAACTTGTTAAAAATTAAATAATGCGATATAAATTCAACTGCAATTTTATTAAAAGTGAACCCGAAAAAATCAAATCAATATGAATTAGTATGATGGTGGATTGGTGGTGTGGATTGGTGGTTGTCCGGTCGATAGCTCAGTTGGTAGAGTGCTTGCATTCTACCCCGTGAGCTCGGGTTCGAATCCCACCGAGGAGGGTGTCAGAAATGATTTCCTATTTCGGTGTTTATCACAAACCCCATAATAAAATACCGGCGAGGTTTACTCAGCCTTCACAAGAAATGAGTACCAGCCCCCTCGGGAGCTGGGAAACCCCCACTTCAACTGAAGTGGTTGGCGTAAGGCCGGCCCCTCACCTGTAAAAATAAATAGGTTCAACTCGCCACATGCGACCCCTTCGGGGATAACGCGGCAAGAAGTTGCACTATATGTGTAGCTTAGTTGCGTTTTTTTTTTTGCGTGGATCATGTCTTTTTTATTTGCTTAGAAACACATTTATTTAACAACTAACCTGGTGTAAACATTTGGCAACCCTTATCAACCACCCCTTATCCTAGAAACCTTTGATAAATGTCCACACCTGAATAATGTACCTAACAGGCCTAGCATGCATTTGCTCTGGCCTAATTGAAATTATGACTAATTGATGGAAGACAGAAAGTGATTTAGATAAGTGAAAATGAATGAACGGTTAATTAAAAAAGTCACTCAGTACCATAGTGGTCAAACTCATTAAAGGGAAAATGTTTTACAGAATGTACAAAAATAACTAAGTTCCTTGTTTGTGCAGCTCACATCTCCACTACACCTTATTTTCGCTATCCATTTCGGTGCAAACTGTCGTTTACCGTGCCATTTTTACATTTCGAAAATACAACTTACGCGGCTGACCACCCATACTGTAGAAAATGGTCCACTTTGCCAATGTCAACCCTGTTTCAGGGAAGTTCAGTAAGAGTTGTAGGGTGTATGCTCATTTGAGATTTGGGTTTTTATGTTGTAGATTCACATGCGACATGTGCAAGCGCGAATTTACATGTGTCTGATTGTGAAAATGCATATACTGTGAATCCTCTTGTTACATATATTTTCAACTTAGATTGGACAACTTGCAGTGTTCAAGTCAGTTTGCAAAACTTGAAAACATTTTTTTGGGATTTTTGATCCTTGGCGTGAAGAACCAAACAGCATAATAGCATAATAAACAGCTTGAAAATTTAACATTTCAAAAAACAAAAAATGAGAAATGTCACATTTTTTTAGTGTTGTAGAAGCTTAAGAATGTTTCGTATATCAACTTTACATGACCGTATTTAGGTTATTTTCTTCTCTTCACCGACATCAATTCTTTCCTCTTTACAGACAGCTAGGCTACCTTTATTGTTATTTTTAAAATCAGCAAGTAGGCTGTAGTATTTTGGCTATAATTCAGTCCACTGTTGAATTAGTTCGGGTCAGAAAAAAAACTTTTGGCCCCTATTTAGTAGACTATATGGCACTCCAAGTATAAAACCAAGTAAAAAAAGCGTTTGCCAAAATTTATGTGAGAACTAAAACGCTCAGGAGAGGTGACGTGTTGGTTTTTCATACATTTTTGGTAAATTCGTAGAGTTTTAAACGGTGTCCAGTGGTGTAGTGCGTGTTCAAAGCCAGCTGGATACTGAGGGAATATTTCCTGTTTATAGCCCCCACAGACTTTTGGCTTTTTGTTGCCAAAATAATTGTTATAGCCACACGCCATAATGCCGCAAACAAAACAAAAAAAATATGGCATTTATAATTGTTTGGTTCTGAAATCACATGGTTAACTGGATTATTAAAATTAAAATACTTTTTTTAATCTCAGGTGTAGTCGATGGGCAGGCGCGTGCATAGGGTACAAGCAAATACATTTTAGAATAAATATTTTCTCCTATTCCTTTAGAAAAACTCATTGGAAATTGACTGAAGTGCTAATGATGGCCCCAATAGAACTTAAATTTTAAATTTGAAATCTAGAAATGCTAAAATTGTTTTTTACCGTATATTTCCTACCTATTAAGCGTGTGTGCCTGTATGGGATGCCCCCCCTGTCGGTGGGGTATTTTCAGTTGATATAATTTTTTTGGGTGTTTTTTTTAATGAAAATTGTTTTTTCTTTCAAATGTTTATCTAAGTTAAAAGGCAATTATAAAAATGATAAACCTTTTTTTATGTTGCAGAGACGAAAATGTTAAATTATCTGTTTCTAAAACTATAAGTTCCTTGACTTATAGGTTGGTGTTCCTTGACTTATAGGTTGGTGTGCGGCTGACCACCCATGCTGTAAAAATGGTTCACTTTGCCAATGTCACACCTGTTACAGGGAAGGACGGCAAAAAGTTGCAGGGTGTATGTCCATTTGAGATTTGTTTTTTATGTTGTAGGTTCACATGAGGCATGTGCAAGCGCAAACTTGTACGTGTCTGGTTGTGAGAATGCATGTAATGTGAATCTCCAATGTAGCATATCTTTGCAACTTAGATTAGATTAGATTAGATAAGACAAAGTTTCTGATGTTTAAAATAGTTATCTATAGTTGAAAAAATCCTCATTGCAAATGATATTTCTGAATTGAGAGTTTTTATACGTATTTAGAGTCTAAAATCTAAAATCTGAATTGCAAAGATTAGAATTTAATAGCATTTTTTAATGTATTCCCACAAACCGACATGTGAAGAACACACATGTTGCATGGATTCTCGCAAAATAACAACCCAAACTGAAATTGGATAATAAATTTGAAATGTCAATAGTTCTTTGCAGCTCAGATTAAAGAAAGATTAACCCTGATCGTTTTCCAAGTGACCAAACACGATTAATTCATTATTATAAATTAAATCAGTCTTATCGCTTCAGCATTTTCGTTAGTGACGGTGAAATCTAAAAATACGCCTGAATGTACACTGTTCACGTGAGGCCCCCTAGGGTAGGTGATGCCTTGTTCCCTGTAAGACAGTGTGCAATCTGCTTAGTCCAGTGAGTTAGTTGTTTAGACATTACTAAAGGGCAACGTTATAACATCGAATTAATATTCATGCATTGGAAATGTAATATTAGTCGATAGCTTAGTTGGTAGAACACGTCTTGTGTTCTATACAAAAGAGCTACGGCTCGATCCCCATCAAGGTTGCCAGAAATGAATCACACTTCAACCCAAAAACAAAGTATCATTAAGGTTAATTTAGCCTTTGCATGAAAGAAGAATGTGATCCCTCGATTTTAGTAAAGGGGGTTGGTGAAAGACCGATCCTCTTAACTGTAAAAGTAAATGATGCTTTATAAATCTCACTTCGAATGCGAAATCGAAAAAATGTTCACTCTAAGAGTCTTTATCTATAATCTAAGTTGCAAATATATTCCATTTAATATTCATACTAAATGCATTCCCATAAGCAGACACGTATAAGTTCGTGCTTACACATACCTACCGCATGTGAACTTGCAACATAAAAACTCAATCTCAAATAAACAAACTCTTGAAAAATATGTTTTGTAGTTTTTTAATTTTTTACTGTTTAATTGTTTAGAGTTTATTTGTTTCATATATTTGAATGTATTAATTGCTTGTATTCCTTGACTGATAGGTTGGTATGCGGTTGACCACCCATACTGTAAAAAATGGTTCACTTTGCCAATGTCACCCCTGCTTCAGGGAAGGTCGGCAAGAGTTGCAAGGCTTATGTTCATTTGAGATTGGGTTTTTTATATTGTAGGTCTACATGCGGCATGTGTAAGCGTGAAATTATGCATGTCTGCTTGTGGGAATGCATTTAATATGAATCTCAAATGATACATATCTTTGCAGCTTAGATTTAGATTTAGATTTTAGATTTGCCGACCTTTCCTGAAACAGGAGTGATATTGGCAAAAAAATGGCTAAAAAAGTGAAACATTTTTTTCTTACGGTATGGTGGTCCGTCTCATACCAATAATCAAACTATTAGTCAAGGAATTGTGCCGTTGTAAATTCCAAACATTTTTTAATTTACGCATTCGAAGTGAGTTTTCGCAATGTTTTCTACCCGAGGTACTTGTCACTTTGAAAATACTGGTCACTCACTGTCACTATGAAAATACTGGCCACTCACTGTCACTATGAAAATACTGGCCACTCACTGTCACTATGAAAATACTGGCCACTCGCTGTCACTATGAAAATACTGGCCACTCACTGTCACTATGAAAATACTGGGCACTCACTGTCACAATGAAAATACAGGCCACTCACTGTCACAATGAAAATACTGGCCACTCACAGTCACTATGAAAATTCTGGCCACTCACTGTCTCTATGAAAACACTGACCACTCACTGTCACTATGAAAATACTGGCCACCCTTGCACTGTGCGGATGGCACAGATAATATAAGGCTGCAGTACATTGGCTACTTCCGCACAAATTAGCGAAGTAAGCAATGAAGCTACGCAGAGATCTCGTGACCTGTCACTATAGAACACGGCACTTACATACTTGCTCCACTAGTATAAACTATTGTCTATTACGTGAAAACTCAACCATGACGTATCATCAAAAGGACTGTGCAAAGCTCTCACTAGAGGTAGAGGCTTTTTCCTTTAATAGATCCTTAACTGATCGGTTGGTATGACGTGAATCTCCCTGCTATAAAAACGTGTGTCACTTTTGCCAATGACAACCCGGTTTCACGGAAAGGCGGTAGGAGTTGCAAGGACATGTGAAGTTTGGTTTATTTTGTAAGTACACATGCACCATGTGTCTAATTGTGGGCGTCCATCTTTAATCTAAAAACTAAGTTGTAAAGATGCATGTCCGCAAGACGACATGTATAAGTTCGCGCTTACACTTGCCGCGTGTGAACTTGCAACATAAAAACCCAAATCTTATAGGAACATAAGCACTGCAACTCTTTCCGACCTTACCTGAATTACGGGTGACATTGGCAAAGTAAACATTTTTTTACAGAAAAAAAAAACGCAACTGAGCTACACATGTATTGTAATTCCTTAAACTTGTAACACCATGTAGTGCAACTCCTTCTAAGGAGTTGCATGTTGCGAGTGAACAATTTATTTTTATAGGTAAGAGGGCCGGCTTTACGGCATCCACTTCAGTTGAAGTGGAGGTACTCATTTTTTGTGAAGGCTGAGTAAACCTTGCCGGTATTTTATTTTGGGTTTGAAATAGGTAAACATCGAAACGGGAAATTATTTCTGACACCTACGGTGGGGTTCGAACCAGGCCTATCGACATGGAATGTAAGTACTTTACCAACTGAGCTATCGACCGGACTTAGAAAGACTATAATATGACTAACCCAGCCTTGTGACATAATTTTTTCCCGATATTTTAAATGTCTAGTCGATTGCGTTTCACCAAAAAAAGTATAGAAACCAAAGCGCTTACCAGAGGCGCTGTTTGAAATAAAAGCTATGATGATGTTTTATACTTGAGGGGTACCTACTGACCACAGACGAATGGCCGAGGGTAGAATGTACGTCAACCCGACGCGCTTCTACCCTGTACAGGAAGGGTGGAATATTCTAGAAATAGAAAAGCAGGTTCACAGACTGTCTCAGTATTCGTAAAACTAGTTATACGATATGAAAAAAAAAAACGTGTAACTTCTTGCCGCGTTCTCCCTGAAGGGATCGCATGTGGCGAGTGGAACCTATTTATTTTCACAGGTTAGGGGCCGTCCTTACGCCAGCCACTTCAGTTGAAGTAGTAGTTTCCCAGCTCTCGAGAAGGCTGTTACTCATCTCTTGTGAAGGGTGAAAAAAAACCTTGCCTTTTTTTTCTCTCGGCATGAAATGCAAGCACTCTACCAACTGAGCTATTGACCGGACGTCCTTATTTTACATATTTTAGTTAGCAAGAGTCCATCTCGCAACACTCTCTCTATGAGTGCTCAAATGAGCTCGACTGGGAGTTCCTGTTTCTTTCACCTGAGGCAGTTGAGATGGGTCAGAAACTGTTTGACATCTGAAGCTGCTAAGGTTATCATTGCGTCTTTCATTGTGTCAAGACTCAAGAGTGGACTATTGCAATGGTCTGTTTTGGGGTCTTCCAAGGTTTCAACAGTCTAGAATGCAATCCATCTTTAATGCTGCAGCCAAATTACTCTTTTAATAGGACGAAAAACTGGCCATGTTTCTCCTCTGTTGCAGCGCCTTCGTTGGCGATTTATTACAAATTAAAATCCTGACCTCTAATGAACATAAACCATGCAACATTTGCCGACCTTCCGTGAAACACGGGTCAACCTCATACCAACATGTAAGTCGAGGAGGTCGTCGGTTCGTCAAATATCCAATTAGTATATTTGATTTTAATTTTACTATAATTTAGCATTTTTTTGGGATCCGACTAAGAATGTACAACACAATATAACGTATGAATATTGAGGTTATATGTATATTCTATACTCAAAGGGGTGGTTTCAAGCACTCACAGGCGAAACCAGGTGAAACCAAGCCAGGTGAGCGCGCGCTTTCCGAGGGAAGACAAAAAATCTATTAACATATTAGCCAAGCGCTGCAATTGAATTTCATTTGCTTTTTGGTGCTTTTTGTTAATTTCCTGCAATGCATTATGCACTTAAAGGCTTCAAGTGTGAATTGAATGAATAAAATAATGTGTGAGGTGGTAATTAGTCCTT
Organism: Agapetus fuscipes; assembly: GCA_951799405.1. NCBI lineage: Eukaryota > Metazoa > Arthropoda > Insecta > Trichoptera > Glossosomatidae > Agapetus > Agapetus fuscipes. The sequence goes on from OX637344.1 coordinate 4,831,658, forward strand.
TTAAACAGGGACGTTCGTAGCACTTCAGACGTGGGTAGGCAACAGTATAATGTTAGAGTTTGTGTGAAAATGAATGTTTATGAGAAATTCTATTTTTTTATAGGTACATAATTTTTATTAGTACTTGAGGTAGTCATAAATACTCAATTGTGTTTTTGTAAAAAAATATACTCCTAATATGGTTTTCTTTCCGATTTCTGAACGACTACAGGATACTTTGTCATGGAAAACTGTGCCAGTACCTATATCTATAATCAATAATCTAAGTTGCAAGGATATATTCATTCAAAGCTCTCAGATGTATGCCCACAAACAAACACGTGTAGTTCGCGCTTACAAATGCTGATTGTGTACTTACAAATAAAATCCAAACCTCAAATGAACATAAGCCCTGCAACTCTTGCCGACATTCCCTGAAACAGGGGTGACATTGGCAAAGTGAACCATTTTGTACAGTATGGGTGGTCAGCCTCATACCAACCTATAAGTCAAGGAATACGAGTAATAAATAACATTTAAGTATAAAAAAAACAACAACAACAAAACCTTAAAAATAAATCTATATAAATATATATAGTTTTAAAATATTAAGATTATTTATTTAGAGTACCCTATTTTTGTGTACATCACATCTCAAGAGCCCTCTAAAATACAGACCCGTCAGTTATGTGTTAAACTTGCGTTTTAAGGTCTTTTTTAATTTTCTTTCAGATAAGTTGGAATCGAATTAGTTTTGTACTTACTCACTACTGGTTCGACTTTATTGAGGTCTCGCCACTGCTTTTTAATTAAGTTCGACGACTTATCTTAAAATTCAACCTAGTTTTTTCAGCGTGGGGGGTCAGCCTCATACCAACCTATTAGTCAAGGAACTTATAAACGTAGATATTCTTGAAACTGTTATTAGCTTATTTGATAAGAAATGATAAACTATCTATTAGTAAACACAGTTGCTAAGATATGTAAACATTCAAGATTCATTATCTAACAAATACATAATTATTGATTCATAAAAAAATATAAAAGAAGAAAATGTATGGATTGGTGCAAGCTGATTGACCGGAAGAGAAAATACGTTTTGATCCAAAGAAAATTTAAATTAATCACTTATAATATTTAGATTTTCGGCAGTAACTTTGTGAAAATTCATTTTTATAAATTTAAATAAAATGCAATTTTGTTACAAATCACTTTTTGAGTAAAAAAAAAAACTCAAAAAGTAAATTATATTTAGTTACACTTATTTTGACTTATAGTTTGGTATGAGGCTGACCACCCATACTGGAAAAAATTGATCACTTTGCCAATTTAACCACATTTTCAGGGGAGGTCGGCAAAAGTGTCAGGGCCTATGTTCATTTAAGGTTTGAATTTGTATGTAAACATGCAGCATTTGTAAGCGCAAACTAACACGTGTCTGTTTGTGGGCATGCACTCAATATGAATATTAAATGTTAACACATCTTTCAAACTTAGATTAAAGATTACATAGCTTAAGTAATTTTTCAGACTAATACCTCCGAATTAACGATCTAAAAGTTGTCTTATCGTTTTAATTGTGCGGTGTCGTTTAAGGTAATTAACGAGAAACGATCTATTGTTTGGCAGCATTGTGTTTCTGACCCTTGAAAACTGAAAATATATTTTCGTTTATTTAACCCAATTAAAGTTCTAACCATGTACAAAATGAAACCACCTGAAATAATTAAAAAAATACAAATTGTGAGACAAAAAAGTTTTCTTCTAGCGTTTAAACGTTAATGTTTTTTGTTGTTGTAATTATAATCTATAATCTAAGTTGCAAGGATATATTCATTCAAAGCTCTCAGATGTATGCCCACAAACAAACACGTGTAGTTTGCGCTTACAAATGCTGATTGTGTACTTACAAATAAAATCCAAACCTCAAATGAACATAAGCCCTGCAACTCTTGCCGACATTCCCTGAAACAGGGGTGACATTGGCAAAGTGAACCAATTTTTACAGTATGGGTGGTCAGCCTCATACCAACCTATAAGTCAAGGAATACGAGTAATAAATAACATTTAAGTATAAAAAAACAACAAAATCTTAAAAATAAATCTATACAAAAAAAGTCAAAAATTTCTTATGCAAAAAATGTACAAACTAATAAACCAACATTACAAAAGTAATTAATTGGTAAATTTCACACACTTTCTTATTTAATTTTGCGTATCATAAAATTGGGAACATATCATCGTGGTTTTTGAAAATTTCTAAAGAGACTATTTCCTATTCTGAAAAATAAAACACTAGTATTAACACAATTATATTTCTAATCAGTTTAGCACATAAAAAATGTCTACCTACACTACAGAATTTTCAGCCTTTTATCTCATAGAAAATGATTTCGATTTTACGTATAAAATAAGTACCTACCTACTTAAAAAGTAATACAAAGTTGTGAAAAAAAATCAATATGAAAGTCAGAACAATAACTAAAAACGCTGGAAAATTGCATTTGGGAAAAAGAAAACTAAAGAAGGGGAAAAAAATTAAAAAAGGGAAAAGTGGCAAAAGAACCGTGTCTGATTGTGTTGGCCGGGCTGCCTGTGGGCCGCCACTCCCGCACGCTGTCCCACTACTGCCCGCCACGGAGACTTTTGGCTGCTGCGTTTCCGCCCTGGCCCGGTGCGCCTCTCCTTAGGCAACCTGGTCGCCCGGGACTCCTCCCGGCCGACCATATTGATGGCGGGCTTAGTGCGGACGTCCAGTCAACGTGGACCGCTTCACAGGCAGGAGCCCCGACCTCAAACCGTCCTCCGGTTCCGACCTCCGAGTAGCCGGATTACAAGAGACGCCACGCTCCCAGTCGGACGATGCTCCGAGTTACCGCTACATGTACCAAGCCCGCTTTCTAATTCAGATGCGACCACCTTTTTTTTTCTTTTTAATTTTTTTTTTTACATTTTAAAAATGCAAATAAAAAATATTTTTTGACTGTAAAACAGTTATTTTGTGTTATTTTCACTCGTTTTGTCAAAAAATAAGTGAAGAATCATTGGTACAATATTATAAGTGTGTCGTGTGGCCGCTAGTATGATAGCGAGAGCGCTGCTGGTAAATTTAAGCTTCTAAATTTTACCGCTAGAGAGCACTACTTATGGAAATATTTATTTATTGTGGAAATAAAATTTGCAAGCAGATAAAAGTATTGATTATTTTATTGTTGCAAAAAAATAATGTTTGATTAAAATAAACGTTATCCATGTTTGTTTTCAGATGGCGCTATTTCAAATCCGTATAATATTTGTAGAATATTATTGAGAAAATAATAAAATTTATCACATTATATTTGGAAAAACAATTTTGCAGATTTTTTATATTATACCTAAAAAATGAAAAATACTTAAAAACAACTTTTTTTTAAAAACCATTCTGAGTTTAGCTTATAATATTAATTATATTCGGCTTCTATTCCCTCCGTTTTGGATTGCGGCAGATGGCGCTATTTCAAATCTCTATAATAATTATTATTGGTAAAATAATATTATTTATCATTATGACCTATTTGGAATTACAATTTTGCAGATTTTTTATATACCTAAAAATATGAAAAATACTTCACAAGGCTTTCAGAAAAAAACATTCTGGGTTTTGCTTATTTTCGATTGCGGCGTACCGCGTTATGTGACGTCACACGACTGGTGTGTAGTAGGGCAAATGCAAATCAATGTTTTCTTATTGGTTGCTCAGGACCGTACGTAATGACGTTACAATTAGTGACGTAAGCCGGCTGGAAAAAAGTTTTGAATTCAAATATGTTGTTTTGTCTTCAGGTCCTGCTCCAACAGAAGGCTATGCTGTTATGGTTTGGTTCCATCCGGGAGATTTTCTTCGTGGACATCCATATGAAGTCAACCCATTCCAGCTGGTCTTCAAACAAAAGGTGAATGTACACAGAATTATATAGGTATAATACAAATCGTCCCCCCAGTGCTTGTTTGGCTTATCTGAATCACATTGTACACAATTTGAGCTAAGAAAAAAACGTACAACACGTTAATGTGAGAGTTGTTTTTAGTATTTTAAAAATCAATTTACAGTTTTCATAAGACCTTGACTTATAGGTTAGTATGAGGCTGAGCACCCATACTGTAAAAAATGGTTCACTTTGCCAATGTCACCCCTGTTTCAGGGAATGTCGGCAAGAGTTGCAGGGCTTATGTTCATTTGAGGTTTGGATTTTATTTGTAAGTACACAATCAGCATTTGTAAGCGCGAACTACACGTGTTTGTTTGTGGGCATACATCTGAGAGCTTTGAATGAATATATCCTTGCAACTTAGATTATAGATTAAAGAGATTATAGATAAGACAAATTGGTCCGGTACACATACAAACATTGCTCATGTGAAATTACTTCTGATGGATATAAGACAAACAAGCACTAAGGGGACGAAATATAAGCTACAAGAGGCTTGCCATAATCGGAATAAGGGTGAGTACTGAGCAGTCTCGTTTTTGGCGATCGTAACGTCGATAGCAAGAAATAAAACATGGCCGTGTATGAACAGCTGATCGAACGGTATAATGTCTCCCAAATAAATTGTATGGTACCTATGTTGATGAATCAGCATTTTTATAATGAATTTTTTTCAGGAATCATGGTTGTATAAAAATCGCAAAATATTCTTGTGATTTTTTTTTTCAAATGAAATGCATTTTTAAATCTACGGTGTTTTTAATTTAAAAATGTATAAGATCGGACTATCGCGTGCCATAAATTTTATAATTTAAACAAGGTCCAATTTTTACCGAGAAGTGTTTGAATCACTTGTTATAAAGAAAAACTAGAGTACCTAACACTCAAGTATCGTTACTCCATCATGTAGTCATGTAATCACTTTTAATGACTCTGTCTTATTCACAGTCACTGAAACTAAGCCTCACTTAGTACTGATTTTAAAACAATATTGAATTTCAATGAGAGAAAAAATTATAGTAATCGGAGAACCTACTTCTTTAGGAAGTTAACTAAGAAAATATTTTTTCGTTCTTTAAAATTAGAGAGAAAATCTTGGTTGAACGAGTGGTAGATTAGTGTAAGATTAACTTTGAATAATACTGAACTGTGACGTAAGTAATGACTCTGAATAAAATAAAACCTTGACCAAATTTATTAGCACACTTATAAATCTGTTTCCATTTTGATTGTATTACAATGGAAAAAGACTTGTTTTATTTTTCCGTGTACAAGAAATGTCAAGTACAGTAGGTACAAGGTAAAAATACATTGTTGATCAAGAGCTCTAATAGTGCGTCTTTTTTTAAAAAAATATATATAAAATATATACTTTACTTTACTTTACTTACTTACTTTCTTCGGCTCATAAGCCTTGAAGGCTCAGGGCCTCCCGCACCACAATCCTCCAGGACTCTCTGTCTTGTGCAGCTTCCCTCCATGGTCCCCTCACTCCCAGAATTTCGGCATCGGCTTCAATGTTGTCTGCCCACCGCATCCTGGGACGTCCGAGTGGTCTACACCTGAAGGGGCACCATCCAAGACTGTTCTAATGATCCTGGAGTCCTCTGCACGTGCTACATGTCCGGCCCACTGGAATATATATATATAAATATATATATTTTAAATATCTGTTTTTTTTAATATACTATTTTTTTTATGCTCAAAGTAATCAACAAAACTAAATTGTTGTATTTCAATAGCTTTATTAAGATGAAGGACTACAAAGTGAATGCCTCTGCAATCGATGAAATTGTGACCGCTATTTTTTATAAGTTTACGCAAAAACGGACCTCCAATAAGTGTACAAAAGAATATATAATCTATAATCTAAGTTGCAAGGATATATTCATTTAAAGCTCTCAGGTGTATGCCCACAAACCAACAAGTGTAGTTCGCGCTTACAAATGCTGAATATGTACTTACAAATAAAATTCAAACCTCAAATGAACATAAGTCCCACAACTTTTGCCGACCTTCCCTGAAACAGGGGTGACATTGGCAAAGTGAACCATTTTTTTAATATATAAATTTCCAAAAAATGCATAGGTACATTAAACATATTGTGGAGGTATCATATATTTGAAGTAATATTTTCATGGCTTTGTTAAGACTGAAACATACCATAACATTTCAATAAAAAGCAAATATTTGAAATCGCAGTTGGCACGACACAGTAGCGATTATTTACTGTTGTGCTTTCATGACGTTTTTTCCAAACAGGAAAACGATCACCGACCAGTCGCGGCAGAACTTTATAGGTAGCTTTAATGTTCCCTTACATCCGATAAGCACAAAAACTAGGCCACAGCGTATTGCACAAGGGTCGGTTTGACCAATCGCCGGACTTGATTCACCCTATTTCATTGTGACACGTTTTATTCTTGCAGGTTATCGTCGTAACAGTGGCTTACCGCTTGAATATCTTTGGATTCTTCACCTCAATGGACGGAGAAGCCCCAGGAAACTTCGGCTTGATGGACCAAGCAGGCTCGTTGCAGTGGATCCAAAGCAACATTGAATACTTCAATGGAAACAAAGAAAACGTTTGCATCTTTGGACACGGTTCTGGAGCTGTCAGTGCTGGGTTGCATCTGATTGCACAGGAATGGTCTGGGAAGAAATATCACAAGGTGATTATGATGAGTGGAAATGTTCTTTCCGCCAATGTTGTAAAGATGGCAAGCAAAGAAGTTAAAACTGTTGATCGGGTAGCGGAGGCCTTTGGTTGTTTCAGAAGTCCAACAGCAGCTATGATTTCATGTTTGAGAAATGTACTGCCACACATAATGTTAGCACAGGGTGAACCATTGACTGATTGGGGACCTGTTATAGACTTTGGTTTGAGCAACTCTACTAAGCCTTTTGTTCCAGATTATCCTGTGAAATTATTTGAAGACGGACAGTTTGAACAGGTTCCTGTGCTAATGGGATTCACTGATATGGAAGATGCTCTTCTGTTGAATAAAGAAGATGTAGAAGACGCAGGTATAACTAAAGCTGAATATGATACAATGATCAACGACATCATTCTTTTGGATCTTTCGGGTGAAATGAGTAGTAACAGTTCATGTTTTGGAAACCAACAACACGTTTTCGACACCGTTTCTTTCTTCTACGACCCGATACCCGCTACAACCAACGAAACAGTATTGCGTAAAATGTTTTTGGAGTATTACATCGAAAAAAACTATGGTGCACCAGCGTACATGCTTGCCAAATACATGAGCAAAACCTCACCAACTTATGCTTACAGATTTGATTTGAAACCACTTTCTCCAGCTGTGAATGTTGGCATTCCGGCTTGGGTCGGTGTAGCACACAACTTTGATCTCGTGTTTGTTTTGGGTTTGCCCTACATGGTTTCACCTTTGGAAGCCAGTCAATGGGAGAGCTCAGATAAGAGGATATCAGACATCATAATGAGAATGTGGGCGAACTTCGCTGCATACTCCAACCCAACCAATTCTGGTGTCTACATCACATGGGAACCCTTCAAACCTGACAACCCTGGGTTCTTAATCATTGATCGAAGCTTCAACATGAGTGGTCCTGGTAACATCAATTACAAATCTTTCGAGTTCTGGAATGACTATTTTCCCAAGGTCATGGAATTGACCATGAAATGCTGCAACACAACCAGTTCAAACGCCTTTTCCATTTACAGCTCACCCTACCATTCGAATGCCATTCACTACTTCTCTGTATTTTCAATTTTATACCTTTGCAAGCAATACTTTGAATACGCTTTGATCAGACAACTTTAAAATTTTGAAAAGCAAATCTAAAAATATACATAGTTATTTATGGAAAAGCCTTAGAAAGTGTCTTTTAAAGTGCATAGATATTAGTGTAAATAGTTATATACTTTAGAAAACTAAAATAGAGTTTCTACGAGAGATAAACTATTACTTTCAACAGCTACAAATATATTTAAATACTTTGTACCTTTTGTAGTTTCACTATATTTTCTTTCACCTGCATTCCGATGATGTGAATACACAGTACTTTACTAGTATAAAAAACATTTTTTTTTAATAGTAGCTACCTAGGTACCATTTTTATTTAATACTTATATAGGTATTTTTACATGATTGAATTCTTTTTCTGAAAAATACATATCGTAGCAATACTGAATTATATTGATTATTTTTTTTTTTGATAGCTTTTCATTATGAATAGAAATGTAATTGTAAAAATAGTTTTGAGAATCATAGGTAGGTATATCTACTTGTATGTAGGCATTAAATTAAAAAAAAGAGTTATATTAATAAATAATTTATTAAACCTACTTTGAAAAAGCTATAAGGAATATTATTTAGTACTAATACAGAATTATAATGATAAGAAAAATTAATGCATAGTAAATAATTTTTGTTGTTAAATTTTTAATGTTAGCAAAAAGCATATTCAAAGATTTCTAACAATGCTAATTATTTATATTTAAGTAGATAAATTTAAGAAATAACTTATGGAAAAAATCTTTCATTTTGTGTATTAAAAAAAACACTCGTAAACCAAGTCAATTCAATGTTTTTCTAAGAATATATACTTTGATGAAATCATCTGATGTCTTCAAATCTTTGTAGCAATTTTGAAAAAAAATGAGTGAATGAATATATATTGTTTTTCTATTAAAAACAGCTCCTTGCCATGCTTGTTAATTCAATCAAAATGTTTTTTTTTCAAAATTACCTCTCAGCCTTTTTCACTTCATTCTGCAAACTAAATGATTTGAATTTGTAATTTTTCTACATTGTCCATCATAATTCACAAATAAACTTCCATGTAAAAACAAAATGTCTATTTTATTTTTTCTATTCCATATTAAGTTATAATGGCTTTCCTTCCCATTAGATAGAATGTATTTTTTTATGGAGTTCGCAAATTTTAATTGGGAAAAAAAAAGTTTGCTGGGCAAATCGAACTAAATGCTAAAAAATATATAATTAATTTTTTAAAACAATATTATGTTATACTTCAGTACAATATTGTACATATAATTTAAAATCTAATATGCAATGATATATATATATATATTTTAGATTCATATTAAATGCATGCCCACAAGCAGACACGTGTAAGGTGGCGTTTACAGATGTTGCATGTGCAACATGCAAAATTAAGACCCAAATCTCAAAGAAACATAAACAGTAACACTTTTACCGACCTTCCCTGAAACAGGAGTGACGTTGGAAAAGTGAACAATTTTTTACAGTATGAGCGATCAGCCTGTATCCATAGCTGATTTTAATTCCAATTTTAATTCACCATAGAATAAAATGTTATTTATTATTTGTATTCCTTGACTTATAAGTTGGTATGAGGCTAACCACCCATACTGTAAAAAATGGTTCACTTTGCCAATGTCACCCCTGTGTCAGGGAAGGTCGGCAAAAGTTGTAGGGATTATGTTCATTTGAGGCTTGGATTTTATTTGAAGGTACACATTCAGCATTTGTAATCGCGAACTACACGTGTTTGTTTGTGGGCATGCATTTGAGAGCCTTAAATGTTAATATATTTCTGCAACTTATATTATAGATTATAGATAGAGAACAGCCTTTTCATTGATGCCATTCAGCCAAGTGAAATTTTGAATGTGCGAACTCCCTTATATTATATATATATTTTTTTAAATTACCTTATAGTTTTTTGTGCTCTGCAAGAGACTTGAACTCATACCTTTTGATATCAAGTCTCAGGTTTTAACCATTATACTTCTACCGATCTTTACTACTATTTAGATAACACAAAGAAATTAAGGCTTCAAGTCCTACAGTTGCTAAAAAAAATTACATAAATACGAGTTTTCTTTCGAATTTCAAATATTTTACAAAATTCATATATTTTCTCATTTCAGCAAATATTTTTTCACCAACACGCCATTTGTTTGTCATTGAAGAAGGAATTCTTTGAAATATTTCTCGTTTCACAAAAGTTCGTCATGATTTTAATGCTTTCCAATGCACGTCATACGGATTTCATATTAAGTAAATTTTACGAGTTTTCTTTGAAACTAAATTTTGTATACAGACATAAATGTAATACTACAGGGCTCAAAGTATAAATCTTTACGTCTACGTTGGTTTACCAAAAATCATCTCAAAATAACAGCGCCCCTTTCGAGCGTTTGGGCTTTGGTACATTTTTGGTACAACGCTACGGTTGGGTGTAATGTTTTTGTACTTGGGGTACAATGCATGCAAATAAACTTAAATTTTTGAATTGCGTGACTGATAAAACGTTATTATTTTATTAAAAATTTGAATACAAAGTCTCAGTACAATAAAATGTAGTAGGTACTTAAGTTATAATGAAAATATTTTTTTTTGTTGCAAAAATATTTTCACGAAATTGTTTTTCTTATCGGTTGTATTATGTAAAACAAAAAGATGAAAAAAATATTTTAACAATTCTAATGCGATTATCAGGGTATGTTTTTGGTACAAAAAAATTATTAAAATGAAATGTTTGTAAACATTAATCAATTAATAGTTCAATATTTGACATTTTTCTAAATTATTAATGAGCAGTTACCCAATGACATCTGTTGAACCAAGGGTTCGAACTTGCGATTTTTTCAAAAACGCAAATACGGATGCCGACGCCCTATCCCAATGACCATACCAGCGACTTCTTGATCTACTAAAGTTACATATTTGATCTATCAATAAAAAAACATACTTTAATTTTAAAATCGAAAATAGACCCACAAATTTAAAGTGATTTTTTTTTTTTTTTTTTTTTTTTTTTTTTTTTTTTTTTTTTAAGAAAATCCTGTGCGGGAGACTCCCTAGATTCTGAAGACTCTAGGGGTCTATGACACTTGTTGTAGTGCCGCAGAGGTGTATAATATACTCAAGCAAGACCCAGTTGCTGTAAGGCTGGATGAACCCTTGGTGACCGGTCATTGGTAAAGGCTTATGAATTCTTAAACCCAGCGAAGAGCACATTCGAAATATTAATGGTTTTTTGTGTGCTCCGCCGGGATCCGAATCCACAACCTTCCATTTACGAGTCCGAAGTGTTGCCACTACGGACTACAGACCGGTCCGAGATGCCAACGACACGCGGTGTACCTGAGCGGTCACCCATCCAAGTACTGACCACGCCCAATGTTGCTTAACTTCGGTGATCTATGGGAACCGGTGCTTTCAACATGGCTAACGTCGTTGACAATTCTCAGCGGGCAAACATTACACCTGTATTGTCGTATGCATCCTCAACAATCAACGACAAAATATTTATAAACCTTTTCCTTATATGTAACCCGTCCATGTGCGTCATCATTTTTCGTCTATATTATTTTTTCCAAGTCTTTTTCTACATATTTTCTGGTGATAAAAGATAGTTCCCTTTTGTTTTCGGGCATTTTTTAAACCCTTCACCCCATAAATGAGTCGTTACAAATTATTCCTTCCTCACTCGGACGTTTCTTGTGCCGCGGAATGTTTCACGCATTTTACAGGCGGGTAGTGATACCATCAGTAGGCGGATAAGGGCGTAGGCGGACCGCAGAAAAAATATATAAAGTGGGCGGTTTTCTTGCGGGGCAGTAAAGAACTCAGGGCGCCGCCTACCCCCTCGAAAAAGATGCGCAAATTGTTCCGTCCCCTTCGTTAAAGTCTGCGAAAACAGCTGACCTTTGGATTTATTTATCTTTTGAAATTGATTTGAACATAAGATAATGTGTTGGTATGAAATTTATTGAGGAAACGAAGAAAGAGCCTTCAAAATGAAAACTGTTCAACTCAGACTTTTTGAATACAATTTAAGGGATAGAAAAAAAAGAAGACAATTTTTTGAGCACAATTTATACTGTGATTCGTTTGCTCGTTCGTCGCTAGTTCATCACCTTAGTGCTGTTTGTCTTATCTCCAACAGAAGTAATTTCTCATGAGCAATGTTTGAATGTGTATTGAACCAATGTGTCTCATGAAAACTGGAAATTAATTTTGTAAAAAATTAAAACAATTTTCACATTAATGCGTTGTAAGTGTTTTTCTTGGGTCAGATTGTGTAGAATGTGACTTTTACATAAGACAACTTCATTTAATAGTCAATTTAAAAAAAATGAAGTAAAGCCAAACAAGCACTGGAGCGACGAGTTAGCGCCAATTTTACAAACAAGTCCCAGTTGCTGTATACACCTTTGTAGCCTGTCCTTTTAGGAAACGCAGATATTTCCAATCCAGTGAAGAGCATAATTATATAGGAATTGAACTAACAACCTTCCGTTTAGCCGTCCGTAGAACACTACACTACATACCCGTCGTATAACCAGTATGTTGTCCTCTTTCCTGAGAAAATAAATAAGTTCCAATAGTCAAATACAACTCTTTCAGGGACAAAATACCAAGAGTTGTTGAAACACTTCAATTGATTTATAAAGCTCTTAATTTCCCAACAAAATCTACCAATACTTTCATCGTTTACTTGAAATTTGCCTTACTAAATTGCCATCATTTCCCCCACTCGGCATTGCAGGGTTTCCCCCCCCCTCCATCACACCATCCCCTATTTTCCCTCCAAAATTCGTGACCGAAAGGCGAAGCATATTTGCATACCACATTCTGCTGGGCCTCCGCATCGTCCAGCATATGATTAATGACCTGTTTGGAAGTTTCGTTCAAAAATAATAATATCCCTAGATGGGGGAGGGGGTAGTCAGTTTGTGTCCGGTCTACTCGGGGGTATGTCTTCCTGTTTTATTATTTTCACCATCATTTATCACACTCACTTTGGGTTAATGCATCGACACCCCCGAGTGGTAACATTAAGTTGATGGTATTAATCGTGAACGAGAGTTTTAAAGTGATGGAAAAGTTTGTAGGATATTCAATAAAACGTTTATGACAGAAAATTACTTATGTTGTGATAATGATATCTATTTTTTTGATGAGTGCGGTTTTTATGTGAACAACAACTCAAGAATACTCTGCGAGTTTGTTTATCGCCATAGAAAGCGCCAATTATATATCAAACAAGACTCAGTTGCTATATGGACATACAATATGACCGGTCTTTGGTAAAAGCTTATGATAACAGAATTGTTATTTTGTGAATATTTGCTCATGAAAATAACAAAATGAATTTTATAAAGAGCCAATGCCAATTTGATTACAGTAATTATTTATCTGGAAAGTTTGCGTGCAAAAGTTTCACAACTCATGGTCCGATGTCGTAAATTTTAATATATTATACAATTCCCATATCCAAACTTTACAAGTATACATACTCTAAGCCAATAAAAGACCGGTCAGTAGTCTAGTGTTTAACGCTTCAGACTCACAAACGGAAGGTCGTGAGTTCGATTCCCGGCAGATAACAATATTTTTTTCATTTAATTTTCAAAATTTGCTCTTCTGCAGCTGGATCTTGCTTGTGTGATTGGTGCTTTCTATAACAAAGACCAAGCTCTTATAGGGCTCTTGAAAGCACCCCTCCGTCAAGCCATTGTAATATATGTATTGAACAGCTGATTAGACAGTCAAACTTCCAGGAGTGGGCTAAAAAGGTCTGAGAAATAATATGAAGAAGAAGGTATGCTGAACGAATCACATCTCACGAGCCCTCTGCAAGCTTGGGCATCGCTATAGAAAGCGCCAATCACACAAGCAAGATCCAGCTGCAGAAGAGCAAATTTTGAAAATTAAATGAAAAAATATTGTGCTCTGCCGGGAATCGAACTCACGACCTTCCCTTTGTGATTACACAAGCAAGATCCAGTTGATGTAAGGCTGGATGGACCTTGGATGACCGGTATTTGGTAAGGCAAGTAATTTCTCAACCCAACGAGATGCACATTTTTGAAAATGAAATGGAAAATAAAAAGTAGTCGGTTGGTAAAGTGCTTGCATTCCATGCCAAAAGCTCGGTTGTCAGAAATGATTTCCCGTTTTGGTGTTTATCTCAAACCCAAAACTAAAATACCGGCATAGTTTAGGTACTTAGCCTTCACAAAAAATGAGAACCAGCCCTCTCGGGAGCTGGGAAGCCCCCCCATTAACTGAAGTGGTTGGCGCAAAAATAAATAGGTCCCACTCCACCCCTTCAGAAAAAAACGTGGCAAGAAGTTACACAATACGTGTAGCTTAGTACAAAAAAGTTTTTTTTAGCTCCGCCGGGAATCAAACCCACTTCATATTATGATTCCGTAGCGTTAACCGATGGACTACTGACCGCCCTTGGTATGTACCCTTGACCGTGAAAGTTTGCATTAAATCCATAAACACATCATATCCCCCCATTAGTGCTTGTTTGTCTTATGTCCATCAGAGGTAATTTTGCATGAGAAATGTTTGTACCTATGTGTACTGGACCTTACTAAAACTGGAATTTGATTTAAAAAAAAAAAACAACTCTCACATTATCGTGTTTTATATATTTTTCTTAGCTCAGATCGTGTTGAATGTGATTCTTAAGACAAGTTCATTGAAAGGTCATCTTTGCATGAAATGTTTTTTTAACGAATCCTGTACGGGAGACTCCCTCAGAGACTCACAGGGTCTATGACACTTGTTGTAGTGCCACAGAGGTGCTGGTGATGTGGCGGTTGATGTCCTGATCCTTTGTAGCCGGGCTGTTAGCTGCGTAGTGTTGTGTTGTGTGTTGCGGTGGCTTTGTTTTGAGACGCTGAAAGGAAGCGGCGATTGATATTGGTTTTGAATAGGACAAGGGGAATAAATTGAGGTAAGAACACAGATACTGGTAGCTCGATCCATAAGCGGACAGTTTGGCTAAGGAATGAGACGTGAAAACACCAAGTTCTCATAGTTTTGATATTGACTGCAAAGGGATGAATGTTAGCCGTTCTACGAGTTGCCCTTGTTGTGACGGAGGCGGAGGTATAAGTGAGGATATTTCATCAGAAAAGGCACTGTTATGGTAGTAAATGGTAGATAAGCCAAAAAAGCACTGCGTTGTTGAAATAGCAAAATTATTGAGTACATGGGCACTTAATGGCGAATTGTGGCTGCCAAAATTTCTCCATGAAGAAAATATTAAAGCTCACGAAGGGGTGGCAAAATTATATGTATGGGGTATACAGGGTGGCCAATAAAGTACATGTGATTTTTCGCCTGAAGTGGACCTTGAGATTGTGAGACGATATGGTCATCGATATTATTATCTCTGACCTTTGCAGCTATTGCAGAGGTCACTCAAGTTTTCATCGTAAGAATTCAATACGAAATATACTATTTTGTAACTTATATATACCATTATCTTCAGGGGGGAAAGTCTCGACAACCGTAGATAGATCTTACCGTATATATTTGAAGATAAAATAAATCATGGCGGCGAATTAACAGCAGCTCCATTTTATGTGGAACAACGGTTAGCTGTTTATGCACCGCCATGTTTTATTCCGTCCTATCTTTGAATAGGATAAGTAAGATCTACCAGCGGTCGTCGAGACATCCACCCCAGGTTGGTTAATTTTTGGTTTTAAGTTTAGGCTTTGAAAAAAAACGATCCGCAGTCTAGTGGTTGACGCTACGGAAAGTCGAGGGTTCGTTTCCGAGTGGAGCTAAATAAAAACATTTTAGTTTCAAAAGTATACACTAACCTAAGTGATTCGTTCAATACATCTTCTTCTCCTTCTACATAAGGCAAACAAAATATCGGTCCATAATCTAGTAGTAGACGCTACAGAAAGTCGAGGGTTCAATTCCTGGTGGAGCTCAACAAAAAATACATTTAAAGTTAAAGGAAAAGGGGAAGATTAATAAGAAGAAAAAATACATTTAAAAAAAAGGAAAAGGGGAAGATTTATTACAAGTTAGCAAGTGCGAGGGAGTCAGATAACCAAACGAGATACATTCACGCCAGGCTTTTAGTTATTACTTGCGTGCATGCACAGTTTGAAGAAAGAAGAACAATAGAGTGACAGGTTCTTAAAAGTATGGGTCAAAAATGTGTGTGTATTTGTAAAAGTCTCTAGAACTAAGTAAACCTTTGTGACCAGAATTGAAATTTATACGAGACATTGAGCTCTACGAGAGAGTCAAACAATTACTTTTTGATTGACGGTCTGGGGTGATGACCACTAGACCATGATCGATCGAAGAGCGTCATTATTATATGTATTTACTGTAGTTTACTTCACGATTTACCTATTTACAAGGATCGCGTGTTGAAAAGTTCAGTCGCTTTCAGCTTTGTCACAGTCACTAAGCCATAAAGACGTTTCACAATTATGCTACGACAGGGGTACCCAACATTTGGAGCCAGAAGACAGGACCAAAAAAAATCCGGAATCGTAGAACTAGATGGTAGTAACGAAATCGAATATTCCGATTCGTACCCTCGATCCCTCCACCGGATGCTCATATTAATGCCATACAACCTGGAAGAGAACGGGATCAGAAACAGAATACAGACGTTTTTCCTTCCTTAGAAGACAAGTAAAGAGGAAGGTCTCTGAACTTAATCAAATATACCTAAATCAGATCAAGACAAGTATAAACTCTGATCCTAAGAAATTCTGGACTTATGTTCAGTCTCTACGTAATTCCAATAATAACTGCAATACAATGACACTCAACAGCGCCGAATTTAATCGTCCCTCAGATATTGCAGATGCTTTTGCTGGATTTTTCGAATCCGCCTATGCCTCATCACCCCCTACCCTGGATCCGAGCACGGTCAGGTCACGTGTCGAGTCTGGTAGTCTAACACTTACAAATGTTGACGACAAAGATATGTCTTTTGCATTTTCCAAACTGCTACCAAAAACCAGCGTAGGACCAGACGGACTTCCTCCCTATATTCTTAAGGGATGCTCCACTCTTTTAAGCAATCCACTGAAGTTTATATTTAATCTCAGCGTTCTATGCTCTATATTTCCAAAGCTTTGGGGTGTCACAAGAATCGTACCAATTCACAAAAAAGGATCGTCTTCGGAAATTTCAAATTATAGACCAATTGCAATCTTAGCTGCACCGGCTAAGCTCCTTGAATGTATTCTACAACGCTCAATTACCTCACAAATAAATTTATCTGACTCTCAACACGGTTTTCGAGAGAAAAGATCTACTATCACAAATTTACTAGTTTATAATAATTATATTTCACATTCAATGGATAATCGGATTCAAGTCGATGCTGTTTACACAGACCTTACCAAAGCTTTCGACAGAGTGAATCATGATTTATTTATTCATAAACTTAGTAACTTTGGAGCTTCTCACAATGTCCTATGTTTCTTTGCCTCATATCTTCATGCTAGACACCAGTTTGTTGATTACCGAGGTAGCGAATCTCGCATATTTCCTACTTATTCAGGAGTACCACAAGGTTCAAACCTTGGACCGACTCTTTTCTCAATTTTCTTTGATGATATTACAAAAGTCATAAAACATTCCAACTGCCTACTGTTTGCTGATGACCTCAAAATTTTCCGTCAAATTCAAACAGCAGATTGTAGTCACTTGCTGCAAGTTGATCTTGATGCGATTACAGATTGGGCAGGAACTAACAAACTCCAATTTAGTTTACCAAAATGCCACGTAATCTCCTTCACGCGCTCTACTACGCCGTTATCCTTTCTCCCTTATACTCTATCAAACTTTTCCCTTGATAGAGTGAACGAGATTAAGGATTTGGGCGTAATCTATGATTCTAGATTTACATTTCACTCCCATATCAAGAATCTGTCCTTAAGAGCTCTAAAACTCCTTGGATTTATCTTGCGTACATCAAAACCTTTTAATGATGGTAATATTCTACGTACATTGCACACAGCATTTGTCTTGTTAGTACTAGAATATGCAGATATTATCTGGAGTCCATATGAGCAGGCGTACATAAATCAGATAGAAAGAGTGCATAAAAAATTCTTAAGATCACTGTATTCAGCAAAATATGGATACTATCCATATGATGCTGATAATTACATGTACTTCCCTACAGCGTATCTCCTGGGTGCAACCTCCTTTCACTCTTTGTCTTCCCGTCGGTCCATCCATCTCCTCAAACATTTTTTCCTACTCCTACATGGTCACATCCATAATCCCACGCTTTTAAGCAAAATAAATTTCTATACTCCCAACCACTACTCCCGAGCGCGCAGCCATCCTTTATTTTACCTCCCATCTACCAAAACAAATGTGATGCTGCATGATGGATGTGCAATGAGGATGTTGAATGGAATATCAATAGATATCTTCCATGAAACTTTTAAGTCATTTTCCGTTTATCTAGAGGTGTCATCTCTAGGTATATATGTAGTTAACTGTGTACATCCGTGTCTTATGTGTAATGTTGTTTATTATGTGTATATCATGTATGTCTATTGTCAGTCAAATGTATTGGTTTTGCAACTGTAAATTTGTATGGAAATAAAGGATATTATTAAGAACTTCCGTTGCGACTGCAAAAACACTTGAATACATTTTTGTTTAATAGATTTGTGAAAAACGAATGTAATTTATCAACCTATTTTGCTTGGCTAGAAACAGGTTTTGAAATTATCAATTATTAATTCATTAGTTAATAATTTTAATGGATTGTTAATAAATACCCAATGACATCTGTCGAACCATCTGTTGATAGGACATGACGCGGCGGGGCTCGAACCAGCGTTAGTGTCAATAACGCAAATTCGAGCGCCGACGTCTTAAATCCCTTCGACCATCCCAGTGACCAATAATAACATAATTCAGAAAAAACAGTGTAAATAGAAAAAAATATACTTCTAAGCTAAGAAAAGCAACTCTCGGACCTAAAAAAAATATTGCATTAAAAAAAAACAAAAAGGATAATCGAAGAGATGCTGGGAGGCAAAGAGCTTACCGGCTGAGGAACATCTATAACTGGACGGGATTAAGGACTGTGGAGGAGTTGTTCAGAGCTGCCGAAGACCGCGGAACCTATTCTCAAGTGATATGCAACGTCGACGGGACCTGACAAAAAAACAATAAAAAGATTTAAAAAAAACTCTATTTTCATAGTTAACATTGTATGAAAAAGGTTATGACTCTGGATGAAATGAAAGAAGTATGCAAGGACAGGAAGAAGTGGCGGCTAATCTGCAATGCTGATTTTTAATGTTGGTTTATTGGCTTGCTACATTTTTTGCATAAGACATTTCTTTTTTTTTACTTTTTTTGTATAGATTTATTTTTAAGGTTTTGTTGTTTTCTTATACTTAAATGTTATTTTTTACTCGTATTCCTTGACTTATAGGTTGGTATGAGGCTGACCACCCATACTGTAAAAAATGGTTCACTTTGCCAATGTCACCCCTGTTTCAGGGAATGTCGGCAAGAGTTGCAGGGCTTATGTTCATTTGAGGTTTGGATTTTATTTGTAAGTACACAATCAGCATTTGTAAGCGCGAACTACACGTGTTTGTTTGTGGGCATACATCTGAGAGCTTTGAATGAATATATCCTTGCAACTTAGATTATAGATTATAGAACATGCTTTGTATATTTCCAAATTGATATCTTGCTATTGACTGCTTTGAATACTAAACGGTATCCAGAGTCCAAAATCACTTATTATAGATCGTCACCACTGTGATTGTTTTGTTTATATGCCATCTGATTCAAATATGACCATTTAATGGTATTGACTCAAGATTCACATTCTACACAATCCGAGCTAAGAAAAAAATGTAAAACACGATATTGTGAGAGTTGTTTTTCATATTTTTAAAAATCGATTTCCATCATTTATAAGACACATTGGTCCAGCAGACATACAATTAACATAGCTCATGTGAAATTACCTGTGATGGAGATAAGACAGACAAGCACTGAGGTGACGAGATGTAGAATTTCAAAAATTTACCAACAACTGATGCTTGAATTGAGCTTAATTGAAATGTAAACTGTCCGCAGACTACATTGTGTGATTTTTTTAAAGGTTCGCGCGGGTCATATGTTGGAGATCCCTGTATTAGAACATTATTATAACCAATACAAAACGTAACTTAAGGTATCACCACAAAAATATGTAAGTTAAAACACTCAGTGAGGCGCTGTCTTAGTTTCCATACGTATTTTGCTACACGCTATGTTTGAGCTTGTACAATGAGTTTTATACTTGGGTACATATTAGACTAGGTATTACAAAGCGCCCTCAGTATGGTTCAAGGAAACTTATAAGTAATTAGTGACTGGGTGAACGATCAACTCAGACTAATTCTAGAAAACCATCTACGTATTAACTTGTCGTAGCTCGTAGCTCCTACGTAGCCTGTAACGGTTGCGTAGACAGGCTACGGTTAAAAAAATAATAGAAAATACAACAGTGCATACAGTGTGTATTTTATTTTGTATAAATGTTTTTAAATGTGCAAGAATTTAAGTAAGTCTGTATTATATATGGAGTACTAAATTTGATTGAATTCAGTTTTGATTTTTTCAGAATTATTTTTTCCCTTATATCCTAGTCTAAGAGGATGGACTTCTTACTAAAAATGCATTTCTGAATAAAAGCGGCGTAATTTTTTTACATCTTTTATTCATTTCATTTCAGGTTTAACCTCAGATAATGTCTGAATAATCATCTCGGGAATGCTCTTCCACTGTAAATTTTGAATATCTTGATAATATGAATAAATAATTTAAAAAAATACATATGAGGATAATTTATTTTAATTACATATCATGAAAGACCTCCGTCTTTGTGTATGCCACACCTCAAGGGCCCTCCTCATATCAAACGAGACATATTAAAAAGGTGCGTTTTAAGTGCACGATTAAAAATTCCAACAGATTCCGAACTCCTTAAGCACTTCGAAATAAATAAAATAAAATCAGAACATAATTTTATAGGAAGCTCCTTTATTTTAAATTTTACAATAGCTTATTGATATTTACATAAAATGAGCTTTTTTTTATTCCTAATATTAACTTAATAATATTTTTTTTATATTGATCGATTGCAGAAAAAACCGTACTCTTTCATGATTAATTCTCTACAGAAATTTCTTGCACCCACTTTCCTTCAGATTTTTCAGGCGCTTCCTAAAAAGGGTAAAAAATTAACACCCTAACATATGTGACGTATTAAATGTCATAAATAAAAAGTTTTACAACAATCTATATATGCATTTCAATTGGCATTTTTAAAAGGTTTGTTACATGAAAGCTTAACTAAATTATTTATAAAGCTTTAAGCAAGGATATGTAAAAATATACACACATTTTTTATTAAAATCATGGCTTGAATAAAACGGCATTTTTTCTGCAATCAATTTGAATGTTTTTAACATAATCAGTCTATTTGAAATAGTGGATTACTACACCCCAATCAACATTACTTATTCTTCAACATTATCTAAAATTCTGAAACCGTTTTCATCAGCGACCCAATTCACGTTGACTGAAATTCCTTCAGGGGAAATATACTTGTAAGAGCCAGTCTTTGCTATCACATACTCCCAACCGTTGTCTGTTGAGATCAGACGGCCTTGCTCCTTGACTTCTGTTCCACTCGGTTCTTGGAAGCCAACGGAGTACTGGTTCTTCTCGTCTCTGATGTCCACGCGCGTGTTTGGTGGAGCTCTGACTTCTTCTAGAAGTTCCTTTTCAGCTGGTGGGGGAAGGATTATGTTTTCTTCGAGGGTTCGCTCCTGTGGAGGTCCGTAGGTTTCGAATGGTGCGCCGTAGGTCTCTGCGGGTCCTTCGTAAGCGAAAACGGAAGCGAAGCAAAGGACCAGGCAAAACTAGATAAAATAAATGAAAAATTACATTGGACATAGTTTGTTTATCTATACAGTACATAAATATATATCAATAGTTTAATATATATCAATATATATCAAGTTCCTTGACTTATAGGTTGGTATGCGGCTGACCACCCATATTGTGAAAAAATGGTTCACTTTGCCAATGTCACCCCTGTCTCAGGGAAGGACGGCAAGAGTTGCAGGGCTTATGTTCATTTGAGATGGGTTCTTATAATATAGGTCCACATGCGGCATGTGTTAGCGCGAAATTATACATGTCTGCTTGTGGGAATGCACTTAATATAAATCTTAAATGATATATATCCTTGCAGCTTAGATTAGATTAGATAAGATTAGAATACCTTAAAGATAAAACTGAATGAGTGAGATATTGAGCTAACATGGTTTTATCAAATAAATACACCCTTCTTCCTATTTTCTACAAGAGAAAATACTGACAAAGTATGAAAATCATGAAAATCCTGTAGTTTAGAAGTTTGTCGTGAGCACGTTTTTGTATATTAAGTTCACTTACTATGAAGAATTGCACCCGAATATAATATTTTATCCAGAATCTCTCAAATCAGTGAATCAGCACTTATTCAGTTTTACCTTTAAGGTGGCGATATGAATTTATAATAATTTATTGCAAAGATCAATGCAAAACGCTTACTCTACTACGCTACACAGATAGTGTAACTTCTTGCCATGTTTTTCCCGAAGGGGTCGCATGTGGCGAGTGGAACCTATTTTTTTTCAGGTAATAGGGCCGCCTTACGCCAACCCCTTCAGTTGAAGTGAGGGTTTCCCAGCTCTTGAGGAGGCTGGTACTAATTTCTTGTGAAGGCTGAGTAGTTAAACCTTGCCGGTTGTTTTATTTTAAGTTTGAAATAAACACCAAAACAGGAAACCATTTATGACACACTCGGTGGGATTCGAACCTGAGCTCTCGGAATGGAATGCAAGCACTATACCAACTGAGCTATCGACTAGACGGTGATAAGGCGTATCAAGGTGACATAAACAAAACTAAAGAGAAAAATCATGTTCGTCTAAGTTATCAAAGTAAGCATTAAAGCTATTTCATCTAATAAGTATACTTGATATCTGTGCGCTGAAGTGACAAATTCTTGTGGAATTCTTTCAGGTGTGGCAATGCTATAATTGTAGCTTTTTCATGAGCCGACGTTTCGTTTCCTCAAAGAATTCCGAAAGAATTTATCATCTAACGCCAACCATGAAAGCAAAAGGAAAAGTGTTAAAGTTATGCTGTACAAGTTATCATAAAAGTTATTTAAAAAGGTGTCCTAAATTTTTGGAACCAAGTTGGCAAATCACAAAAATGGGATCCACGACTTCAGAAATAAGATGAACGGGCGAGGGAATAAGATTGAATTGAAAAAATATGCTTTAGGTACCCAAAAAGCTTCAGTAGGTACGTGGTGATAGAAAGAAATTACCATTAGGTACATTTGAAATTAAATTTGAAGATATTTTTCAGGATTTGGTGGTTTACACAGTGAAAGTCCATTGTATAATTAATCAAATAAATATACTGTTTTAATTCACTTTTTTATTATTTTATTTTAAATATTATTAAATATTTAAATTTTGTAAAACCTCATACCGGCATGTTAGTCAAGTAACTACCAACCTATTAGTTAAGGAACCCTTTCCAGAAATGCCAGAAATGCCAGAAACCATTTCTGGAAAGGGTTCCTTAACTAATAGGTTGGTAGTTACTTGACTAACATGCCGGTATGAGGTTTTACAAACTTGGTTCACTTTTGCCAATGCCACCCTGGTTTCAGCGAAAGACAGCAGGAGTCGCAAAGTTGATGGTCCTATGAGGTTTGGTTTGTTTTGTATGTACTTACACTTAATCATGTGTAAGCGCGAACTTACGTGTACTTGCTTGTGGGCACACACTAAATATGAGCCTTAAATATCAATACATATATCTTTGCAACTCAAAAGTGCATATTTTGTATTGTTTGTGTATTAACACTGTGAAAATTCATATTGTTTAATTTTATAATTTTTTGATGAATTAAAAACACTGTTTATTTTCACGGATAAATTTATTCAAAAAGATTAAAATCCTTAAACAAATTACGAACGTTTTCGACCTAGTAGGTCATCTTCAGGTCTAGATGACTGAAGATAGCCGAAGATGACCTACTAGGTCGAAAACGTTCGTAATTTGTTTAAGGATTTTAATTTTTTTGAATAAATTTATCCGTGAAAATAAACAATGTTTTTAATTCATCAAAAAATTATAAAATTAATCAAAAGTGTATGTTTGTGACCATACACTTCATATAGAAATAAAGGTTCATGCAGGTATCTTTACAACTGAGATTATAGATAAATCATTTACGGAGGGGATGATCCCTTAACTTATACAATGGCATGAGGCTGACCACCCATGCTGTAAAAAATGGATCACTTTGCCAATCTCACCCCTGTTTCAGGGAAGGTCGACAAAAGTTGCGGGGCTCATGTTCATTTGAAGTTCGGTTTTTGAATTGTAAATACACATGCAGAATTCTTAAGCGCGCACTTAATCATTAATAATGATAAGAAATTAAGGGATGACTTACAGCAAGAGTTTTTTCCATGATATCTGATTGAACACTATGGTGACCTTAAGCGCCTGTTTGCTTGACTGATTAGGCTGTTGTCTCACCAGCTAGTGACTGTTTAGTGCGTGGGGTTGAAGAGTTGCAGACTTTATGAAGGTCATCCGCTCACCATCACAGATGCAGCTCACGTACGCAGGTGTGACAGGCAATCAGGAATGTGCCTTTGGGGTATGCGAACAAAGGTGTCGGGGGAGACTGAGTGGATACGTACACATATTCTGGTGCTATTCGTAGTGAAGATTGATGCATATCTCGTCCCCCCAGTGCTTGTTTGGCTTCTCAACCATTTGATTCACAGATGACTTTTCAATGAAATAGTCTCAAGAATCACATTTTACACAATCTGGGTTAAGAAAAAATGTAAAGCACGATAATGTCTAGTCTAATCTAAGTTGCAAAGATATGTAACATTGGGGATTCACATTATATGCATTCTCACAAGCAGACATGTATAATTAGCATTGCAGATGCCGTATGTGAACATAAAACATAAAAACCAAATCTCTAATGAAAATACACCCTGCAACTCTTGCCCGACCTTCCCTGAAACAGGGGTGACATTGACAAAGTGAACCATTTTCTACAGCATGGGTAGTGAGCCGTATACCAACCTAGAAGTTAATGAACTATAAAAATGCGAGATTGTTGTGTATATTTTTAAACTTCAATTTCCAGTATTCATAATAGGTACACATTGGACTAGTACACATACAAGCATTGCTCATGTGAAATTACCTCTGATGGACATAGGACAAACAAGCACTATGGGGCCGATCTGCACTCTGAGTATGACACATTGCGTAAAACTCACCTCGATTGCGTAAAGTAAAAAAATGTATGTAAGATACAATGGCACTCCTTGAGAGCGATTTAATTTTTATACATTTTTTCGATCTACATTCTACGCAATCGAAGTGAGCTTATGCAATGTTTTAAACTCAGGGTACTGGGGCCAATTTTTCTGGCGATGCCAATGCCCTGAAGTGATAAAATAGGGCAACGCATAAGCTGCATACATAGTCATCCCCTCAACGAATTTATTTTACAGATTTTTTTCTATTATAAGTGCACGTGCACTTCATCATGCACTCTGGTAAACCCATTTGATCCTACTCTCCCCTTTCAGCCATCGCTTCCAGCCAAAAGTGGCGACTAAGGAGAAACAGGAAATCGTTGCGTGAACCATGTACCTTTTGCAATCAGCAGCCGAACATCATTATTATAATCAACAATAAGTGTAATTAGTAAGCTCTAGAATGTTGACATTAGTGTGTTGACATTATGGCTTCGCAATAAAATATACTCGTTTTCAGTTGCAGGGTTGTTGGGTAAATATTATGACCGGTTTTTATGGAACAATGTTATATATAGCGTAATTAAGGCGCCTCAATTTTCAAAGAAGGAAACTCAATTTGTACAGAAAATAGGGTTCTCAATTCATTAAATACCTAATTATTAATTTATGAACTGATAATAATGAACTCGCAACGCCAGTTCTATTGAAGTGGTTAGAGTAAGGCCGGCCTCCTCACCTGTAAATATAAAAAGGTTCCACTTGCCACATGCGAAATCCTTTGGTGATAACGCGGAAAAAAGTTACACTACATGGGTAGCTTAGTTGCATTTGCATTTGCAACTCGGAGTTTGCAACTTTTCTCGGCGAGCAAACGTCAGTCTTGTTTGAGACTGCCGTCCTTAGCAACGCAACGCAAAAAACGCAACACCCCCGTATTCACGATCAAAACTGATTTAAGTGCCTAACTCAAGCGCTACACTAACTCAAGGGTCGACATTCTGGAGCGTTTTGTTTCACAAAGAACACTCAAGCAGTAATCAGCCTAGTGCCCAACCCCCAGGAGATGTACTGGTTCTCATTTCTTGTGAAGGCTGAGTAAACCTTTGAGATCAAACCCTTGCTCGAATTTGCCAACCCAGCGAAGAGCAAATTTGAAAATATAAATGGTATGTTTTTTGTGCTCCGCCAGGAATCGAACCCACAACTTTCCCATTCAGAATCCGAAGTGTTACCACTGAACTACGGACCAGTGACAAAATACTTGTTTGCCTTTTCCCCAGCAACCCGGTCGAGTGACGACACAAAATTGTCTATGCCAATTCACGTGCGGACCTCATTGTTTACCTACTTTTTTTATTGGCACACTTTTTATAATTGTTTTGTCGGTGGCAACCCTGAAAATGGAATACCGGATTCACAGCAAAAACAAAAGTTCAGCCTTAGGCTTAGGTACTAAAAAAGATTTGCATTAGTTTTATCAAAATATCAGCAAATTCATTATTTTATCAGCAGAAAATTCTTCATGTCATATCCGCATTATGTTCATAACCTGTTATTGCATAGTAACTGTGCCCCTAGTATAAAATATTGCGTAAATCAAAAAAATGTATGCAAACTAAATCACTCTGTAGGAATGCTGTTCTATATTCCATACATTTTTTTATTTTCGCAATCGAGGGGAAATTTACGAAATGTTTAATGCTCACTGGTAGTAAACAAATCTCCAAAATAAATATAATTTTTATTGCATTTTAAAGAAAATGCTAAATTAATTAGATACCTATACAAATAGTAGCTATAGGTACCTAATTGAAATATTTTGCCTTCATAGTTTACAAAGTATCTTATGCGGGAGACTCCGCTGATTTCAGGATAACTAGTGCAAAAATAAATACATTTCGCTCATCATACACGACCCTTTCAGGGAGAACGCGGCAGGAAGTTGTCCTATGTATGTAGCTTAGTAGTATTTTTTTTAGTAGCATATGAAAACTTAATCCTTCTAGAAATGCAGTCATATATTCCATTATGTATTTGCGTAATGTAATCTGGTTTACATCAAAATACATATATTATATTGCTTATCTATTATCAACAATTTAATGAGTTAAGCAATAGCCAAGCGGTCTAAGACTATGTGATTTGGAGCATGCTTTACTAAGACATTGCTGGTTTCAGTCCTTAGGCTGATCAGTTAATAACTCTTACATCTTCTTTGGTGATTAATTGAATGAATCATCTAATTACTTAAGACAGAAATAAATAGTATTGATTGTAGAGGCATTAACTTTGTAATTGTTCATTTTAAGAGATAAAAAGAAAAACCACTTTGTATTCGATTACTATGAGTAATCAAATAGAAAGGGGGTTTTTCTTTTTATCTCAGAAATAAATAAATTAAATTCCTCTTCTCTTATTACTTAGTTGCGTAAGTGATTTACTAAGCCAGCAAGGATTTCTGAGATAAATGCATCTTTTTTCCTATTTTTTAAGAGAGAAAACACCACGAAAGTGCAAAAATCCTGTAGTTAAGGAGTTTGCCATGAGTATTAGTTCATAATGAGTTCACTTACCATGAGAAGTCATCCCCAATATAAAATGTTTAATCCGTGATTTCTCAAATCAATGAACCAGCACTTATTCAGTTTTACCTTTAAGGTGGCAATATCATGAAAATCATGCACTTCTGTGTTTCTCTTAGATGATTCTCAATATCACCAGCAAATTCAAGACAGCAAGAAATTGTGATCTCACATCTGCATTTCCGACATTTCTCGTAAAAAACTGCACTAATACATGATCATGTAAATATCTTAGGTTTCAAGGTCTTTTGAAGTTAAAAATCCCTTCAAAAAAGGTGAAATAAAATCCACATTTCTCTTAATTAAGTACAGCAACAACTTTTTGCCTTTCTAGAAGTTTCATCACTGGATGCTGTTGCGTCTTCCATATTTTTTTCTGCGCTTGGAATTAATGCGCTAACGCTACTGAGCTGCACTTATAGTGTAACTTTTTGCCGCGCTTTCCCTGAAAGGATCACTTGTAGCGGGTAGAAACTATTTATTTCCACAGGAAAGGGAGCCGGCTTAGCGCCAAGCACTTCAGTTTAAGTGGAGGTTTCCCAGCTCCCGAGAGGGCTGGTACTAAATTCTTGTGAAGGCTGAGTAAACCTTGCTGGTTGTTGAATTGTGGGTTTGAAATGAACACCGAAACGGGAAAATGATTCCTGACACCCTCGGTAGGATTTGCACCTGAGCTCTAATCTAATCTAATCTAAGCTGCAAAGATATATATCATTTAAGTTTTATATTAAATGCATTCCCACAAGCAGATATGTATAATTTCGCGCTAACACATGCCGCATGTGGACCTACAATATAAAAACCCAATCTCAAATGAACATAAGCCTTGCAACTCTTGCCGTCCTTCCCTGAAACAGAGGTGACATTGGCAAAGTGAACCAATTTTTACATTATGGGTGGTCAGCCGCATAACAACCTATAAGTCAAGGAACAATCAGCTCTCAATATGGAATACAAGCACTCTACCAACTGAGCTTTCGACCAGACTAAACGCGATGTATTATATTAGGGGTACTGGAATCAGAAAAAAGACACTTATTTTCAAATATATAAAATCAAACTGATGTATGTATGTACCTATGTTTGTCCTGTATGGACTTCTAAACTACTGAACAGATTGCGATGAAACTTACATGAGTAATTATTCTTTAAACGCCAACTTAGTATTCTGTATAAAAAAAAACTTGAGCAATAAAGGGAATGAGAGCGGGAATATGCTTAAACTATTTTCACCTTATGATTTTTAGATCTTTTTAGACTAAAAGAAGTGTGCAAGGACGCAACACACTGGATACACATCTGCGGAGATATTGGCCGCCCCTATCAAGCATGATAAATAGCCGTAACCAGATGAGCCACCACAAGGGGTGACAGGGTACAGCTAGTAATAAATAAATAAAAAGTCATTTTTTATGTCCAATTATTTTAATAAGTGATAAAATGTAATTTTGAATAACTGCGGATGCCGAGGTAGAATGCCCAAACACACTGACTGCCCCTTGCTTACACAAATCCATCAGTCTACACGTCTAATTGTACCATGGGTTACCGTGTCAAAATGTATTGCTTTACGTTGCACAAAATCAACAAAAATAATTACATTAGTCGCGTACATGCAACATGACGGGCAATGTGTTAACGCATACACCTCATTACACCCCTCTAGATTAGCTAATTAATGTATTGCCAAATTCAAGAAATTCATACAAATTACATAAACATGTGTGAATGGGTAAAAAAAGCTTCATTTTCATATAAAAATTTCAGTACGTAAAACCAGAGAACGGCAAGCATTTTGGCCTTGAGTATTTGGGATTTTTACAGTTTTGAGAATTGTAAATAGAATTTTTTTTTTGATAAAAAAACTGCGCTAGTACAAAATGTATCGATTTTGCATTTCAAGGTATATTTGTGTGCTGGGAGATTTTACGCGATGTGATGATGTAAAAACCAGGGGCGTGCATCCCATACAGGCACATGCGTCTAATAGGTAGGCAATATATGGTAAATAACACATTTAAGCTTGATATTGAGATTTAAAATTCAAAATGTAAGTACAATTGGAGCCATTGTGTAACGAGATGAATTTGTTTGTTTGGTGGAATGGAACATGAGATTTGAATTTGAATGGAAAAAGGAAAACAAAAGAATGCAGAAAAACGGAGAAGAACCTTTTCCTGGCGTGAGAGCCACAAGCATGTGAATTTGGTCATAATTAATATTGCTGTGGTTTATTATATATACATTGTGATCGTGGAATAATAAAGTGTGTTTAAATGTTTGATTCCTTATCTGTTTTATAAGTGATATTATTAAGTGATTTGTAGCAGAGCCACAAATGGTGTGAGAGAGTTCTCTTGAGCACGGCTTGAGTCTTGAAGCGGATTTTGAACGAACGAAAAGTTAGCAGTGAATATCCTCACATATTATAAACATCCTAATTGAATACTATCAAAAGAAAAACCCTCACAATTGTTAGCACTTCAGTCAATTTGAAATGAGTTATTATGAAGGAATGGGAGAAAATATTTATTCTGAAATATATTTGCCTATACCCTATGGGGCCGTCCATAAATTACGTCATCGATTTTTGCCGATTTTCGACCCCCCCCCTTACAATCATCCTATAGTCATTATCTAATGACCCCTCCTCCCTCTTGCTGTAATATTGGATGAGCTTAATAATTAATAATGTTATATATCTTACATAATATTATGTATATTTTGTAGAAATTGGTATTGGTGGTAGAACGACGTCACTTTTGGTACTCGTACGTCATTTGCCGTCATCCGCAGACCAGACTCCCCCCCCTTAATTCGAATGACGTAATATATGGACGGCCCCTATGCACGCGTTTGGTAAAAACTCTACATTACTGTTATAACCTTGTAACAACTATTTGCTAAATAAGGAAGACATTGAGTATTAAAAAATTAGTATACTTTGAAAATGGGAAAGCAAGTCCTACAACTTTTTCAAACAAACTTTGGATTACTCTATGACTTCCTTACGTAGTTATAGTTCTAGAAAGTTCATGCTTGGAGCGCTGGATTCATTCTTATCAGAGTACCTTCAAAATATAAATTTTAATACAAAATAAGCTTCCTTTATTTTTAAACAGATGGCAATGTAATTCACATAAATTGATTGAATTTGGTTCTGATTTGAGCAATAGGTTTGTTCTCAAAAATTGCTTTAGCTTTAAGGTGCCTGCCACAGTAAAATTAAAAAGATAAACATTTAAAACATTGAAAAATTAAAAAGTACAATTTTTTTTCATGTTATAAAAATTAAAAGAAATGTAAATATAACATTAAAACTAAAACACCTTTGGCAAGTTCGATTTTTAGTAGAAAATGTTGTATAGAACCAAAGGCGGAGATATAGGACTTTTTTTTAAATCTAAAATATATTTAAAAACATGGACAATGTTGTTTTCTATATTTACTCACTTTAAAAACACCCTAGATTGCCCCCTTTTGTTCTATGCAACTCGAATGTGACTGGGTTAAATAAATAAAGTATTTTTGAATATAAAAAAAGGAATGTTAAAAAGTTTAAAAAGAAACACCATATAAATGAAAACATTTGTTGAACTATGACCATTTTTAAATAAGGAAAAACGCAGGTAGTAAAATATTTAAGAAGTTAGAATAAATTCTCTCAATTTTTTTGAAAATCAATCCTTAAAAAACTTTCTTGACTAATCGTCCCCCCCCCATGCTTGTTTAGCTTATCTACCATTTGATTCAAAGATAGCTTTTCAATGAGATTGTCTTAAGAATCACATTCTGCACAATCCGTGCTGAGAGAAAAACGTAAAACATGTTGATGTGAGAGTTGTTTTAAATATTTTAAAAATAAATTTCTAGTTATCATACTACACATTGGCCCAATACAAACATTGTTCATGTAAAATGACTTCTGTTGGAGATAAGACAAACAAGCATAAAGGGAACGTAATAGGTTGGTATGAGGTTCACTTTGGCCAATGCCTCCCCGGTTTTAGGGAAAGTTCTCAGGGCAGAAGTTACAATGTTTATGTTCACATGAGCTTTGGTTTATTTTGTACGCACACATGCAGCATGTGTAAGCGCAAACTTATATGTGAGTGCTTATGGGAATGCATTTAACATGAACCTTAAATGTCAATAAATCTTGGCAACTTAGATTATAGATAGGTGTCATGCATCCGTTTTTGATAATCTTAAAACATTGAAAATTGTTTTTTTTTTCCAAATAAAATTATTGTTTAAAAATGTGGCAGGCGCCTGTCAAATTTGCATAGTATCAATTCACTCGCAGTAATAAAAATCCTGAACGAAATGAAATAGTTGTCTTGGCGATAAAACTAGCTTACTCAATGTAACAATTATTGTGTGTCCGTATTACAAAATATGTCGTTATCATATAATTATATTCATTATATATATCTTACAGAAGGCTCGGTCGAGAGAGAGTAAAACATATGGACAGAATTACAAGTCATTTTAAATAACAACCAAATGAAGAGAACTGATTTCAACATTGCTTGTGCGTTACACTCCATACAGATTATCCCTCAATATTCAACACACTTATTTATCAGTTTAGGCAGTAGGGTCGTAACTACACAGAGTAGTCTTACACCAATCAATCAAGCCACGCCCCCTTTAACCTTCCCTGGCCTAAGCGGGGTATATGAGATACCCCAAAAAAACGTTTTATTTGATTACTCAATAATTAATCGAGCAATTCAATTGAAACTTTTTGTAATCTTCGTAAAGCTACTTAGAAACATTTCTGTATTTTTTGTTTTTAAGTATTCAAAGCATGTAGTCTTCAAATAATTGTTTTTGATAAATATTCGCGTACTCTACTAATCACGTGGTCAGAAACACGTCACATTATGCCCTCGCGGGGGGAGCGCTGGAGCATGTGAGGGACGGGAAGGGCTGGCGCGCCATTGTGTGTGTGGTGGGTCCAGAGATAAGCTACTTGTTTCACTTTTTTACGCGAGCTTACCGCGTCACAGCTGTGCGGAAGAGAGTCAACTATATTATCCGCTGACGACTTTACTCCGTCTTTCTGGGTAAGCGAGTGGAACAGTCCTGTCATTCCTGTGGCTCCCAAAACGTTCTATAATATTTTACACATATAAAATAAATATATTTTTGTGAAGAGAACGGTAAGTTCGTTGTTTTTTTTTCTGAATAGGTATATTGTTTTTCCTTTGTGATATGTGCCAACCATTTGATTTTTTTCTCTCTCTAGAAAATGGCTAGAAAAAATACCTATGAAGAAATAGAAAAATTGCAAGACTTTAGTGATGACGAAGTTATTGACAGTGACTTAGAATTCGAATTGTGTAATTCGGGTGATTCTGAAGTCGGAGATATTATTGAATCTGAGTCTGATGAATCTGAGTCTGCATACTGTAAAAAAAATGTTTCAATTATGTCAATGCCACCCCTGCTTCAAGGAAAGGCGGCAAAGTTGCAGAGCTTATGTTCATTTAAAAAAAAAAAAAAAAAATTAGGCTGATTTATTTGGTGAGCGCTGTTTTTGTGTGTATCACACCTCAGGAGCCCTCTGCGAGCTTGGTCGTCGATGTAGAAAGCGCCAATTCTCAAGCAAGACCCAGTTGTTGTAAGGCTGGATGGACCTTTTGATGACCGGTCTTTGGTAAAGGTTTATGAAGTTTTCAACCTAGCGAAGAGCAAATTTGAAAATATAAATGGTATATTTTCTGTGCTCCGCCGGGATTCGAACCCACGACCTTCCAGTTACGAGTCCGAAGTGTTACCACCTGGACTACGGACCGGTCATTTGCGGTATTTCCTACTGTAGACACATTTGAAATTGTATTTGTATGCAAGAAAATCTTACGTATGTTTACTTTTGTGGGTGTATAAGATGTGGATTGTAAATTTTAATATAGGTATATTTGCATCTTAGATTTAGATTTAGAGTATTTAAATAAATAACAAACCATTCGTTAATTTGTTGCAGATATAAACTACGCCCAGATAAAAAAAGATGCCTTCGCTTGATATTTCTCAACACTATTGTACATAACTTGAAAAATTGTATTTATGTTTTTTTGGATTTTAACTTTATTTATGTTTTTTTTAATTTCGTATGTTGCATATTTCACTATTATACAATTGAAAATGAAATAAAAATTATTATAAAAATGTTTATTTTAAATTCTCTTCCACCGTTTAGGAAACACTGGTTGAGTTTGTCCTATTTGCGTCATTCCCACGGCGTATGCGGAGCGAAACGCACGTCTGGCGGGCTCTCTGCCTTATGATTATTTTGTATGAAAAGTAGCTGGGGTCCTCCGGTACCCCACTTCGGACCATGTGTAATTTTTAGATACTTAGGGTGGTAAAGGTTAACAATTACACATAAATAGATGCCGTCTTTCGTACAAATTTCAAAAGTGAACAGAGCTCCGAAGAAGTCACACACAGGTGAGGAAACGTCAGCTGAAGTCTTCAAGAAGTATAAAGAAGAAGAAAAAGAAAAAAGGGGGAAAAGAAATTGGACCATGGTCAAAGCCCGGAAACACAAAATCAAGCATTGATCAAATGTTTGTGAATAACACTGTTAGACACTAACACGCTTACAAACAAATACACATTTTCTTCAAGAAATTTGTGAAGAGGAATATATAGTTAACAATTTATTGTTTGCTTCAGAAACAGGTATTTATATCATCAATTAATAATTTACTAATGCACTAAAACAAATTGTATATTATTAATTGACCAATAACATCTGTAAGCTTCGACTATAAGTTAACGTTTAGTGGATGTATAAAAAATCAGCATGTAGTGTTTCTATTTGAAACATATGTTTTACACTGCCCCGCACTTACATTGATTTCTACATGCCTCTCAATATTTTGACAGCATCATAATAAAATGTTGAATTTGGAGTATTCCCCTGTAGGGAGTATAATTTTAAACATGTTGAAACCATTTCACATCAAGAATGTCAGTTAAATAATACAGTACGCATAAATAATCATAAAAAAACATTACAAACAGCGACATTCGCAAATCTCTACCCCAAGCAAAATGCTCAATTATAGTGTATTACCAACGATCGTCATGTGAGATCAGAACTAACGTAGTCCCAAAATTATGATATTCATCAGTTGTGAGTCCTGGAGGATTGTGGTGCGAGAGGCCCTGAGCCTTCAAGGCTTATGAGCCGAAGAAAGTAAAAGTAAGTATCAGTTGTGAGCAGTTGGGCAACTCACGTCTTTGATTTCAAATATCCCCAAAGACACAAAAAACATTATCTCCATCTGATTTTTAATTCAAAAGTCAGTGAAATAAAGTTATCAGTTTCTGAATGCAACATTTAGTAGACTTTCATTCATCGCAGCAATTGCAAACGGAAATGAATGCTGTGATTCTATTGGTTTTTAATTTCACCCAATAGGAATATGTTGTGTGCTTTATGCTTCAATCTTAGACCCTCCGCACAATAGACGACAGACGACAGCGACTTGTCGGCGCGACTCGGCGACAAGTGTGCGGAGCTTTGAACAAAATATATGAAAACTGTCGGCCGCAGCCTGTCACCACGACTAGTCGTCGAGCTGTCGCTGTCGTCTAGAATGCGGGGGGTCTTATTGCTTTGTAAAAACTAGAGAAAAACAAAAAAAAAACGCAATCAGTCCTTAGAGCGCGGATCAGCCCTTGACAATATAAAAAAAACTCATTTTTTCACCCTAAGGGGAGATAGTGGTTTTGGAAATACTTATACTTGGAAATACAGTTCTGATCTCATATGACAAAATGTATGGAAACTACAAAGCTGCTGGTAAACGCTATTTGAGTTTAGACGTAATGTTTATTCTTTGGGGTGTGGGGAATGGCTGGAGACTCTTGGGAGAGGGACACGGGACGGGGTGTGGTTGTCGGGGGAACTATGAGTTGTGGTGCTGGCGTTTGATGGTCTGCACGCGTCGCCGGCTCAGCCAGGCCTCCAGGTCGAAGGGGATGAAGTCTGAGGTCTGGGGGGAGCGCTCCCCCTGGTAGTAGCGCACCATGCCTACACTGCCCCCCACCCCCGACATGCTGGCCTCTGCCTCACGAGACACCTGCAACAGAAACATTATTCAAAATGGAAGCCAATGGGAATCATAATATTAAGAGGATTGTATACTCTTCCCTGCATTGAGCAATTTATGAGCCTTTACAAAAGACCTGTCACCAAACATCCATCCAGCCTTGTAACAACTGGGTCTTGCTGGAGTAATTGGTTGATTGATTGATAATTTCTTTCCTGTGGCGCCATTTAATGGTCCAGGACCATCTCAATGCGCCAGCGCCATGGCTGCATTCTATAGTGACATTCTATGATGCATTCTATAGTGACGGCCAAGCTCGCAGAGGGCTCTTGAGGTGTGATTCGTTCAACATACCTTATTTTTCTTCTTCCTCAGACCTTTTTAGTCCAATCCTGGCGTACGTAAGGTGAGTATATATTAACAGGTAATTTTAACAACGGTAAAGCCTTTTCAGACACAATGCATTCTGCCCGGTTTGTCTATGGATTACCAGACAAACTGTGTGAAAGCTTTCATGCATCTCCATGCACTACTGACTTCTGACGCAGTGCAAGATAGAAAAAAAACATAGACAAATAGGGAAGGATGTGTCTAGTGTGTAATGGCTGTAATTTCACCTTGTGCCAGGTCTCGTGTATGTAGTTGATGAGCTCGTCGTGTGGGTTGTGTTCGTGCGGCACACTGAAGGGGGGGGAGTTGGGGGAGCCCCCTCCCCCGCCTCCCAGGCCCCGCCCAGAGTGGTGCGAGCTGCCGCGTGGGCCACCATTGCTTGAATAAATGTTGTGCCTGAAAATACGATAGCATCCATTTTAATTCAGTGAGTAAAATTTTAAGTGGAGTAACAGTCGTTAAACATATTAACCCTTAAACTTGACCGGTCCGCAGCTCAGTGGTAACACTGCGGACTCTGAATGGGAAGGTTGTGGGTTCGAATCCCGGTAGAGCACAAAAAATTATACCATTTCTATTTTCAAATTTGCTCTTTGCTGGGTTGAAAAATTCATAAACCTTTACCAATGACCGGTCACCAAAGGTCCATCCAGCCTTACAGCAACTGGGTCTTGCTTGAGTATTGGCGCTTTCTAGCGATGACCAAGCTCGTACACCTCTGCGGCACTACAACAAGTGTCATAGACCCCTAGAGTCTCTAGAATCTAGGGAGTCTCCCGCACAGGATTTCTTAAAAAAAAAATTCGGGTGACACACATAGGTGTCAAGTGTAAACTTGCACACAGTGCGGCTGACAATCATGTGCGTCATCCGACTTTGAACTTATCCCTGACATTGTTCAAGAATTCAAAAGCCTGCAAGTGAAAATGTGAGCTAAACCCTTGTGATTTTTGTTCTCGAATAACTAATACATGTGACTGTTCACATAGTTTGAAGTGCCATCAATCAATGAGGGTAGGAAGGAAATCAATAAATGTTTTAAAAAAAAATGTAGGTAGGTACTTAGTATACTGGGGGCTTTCATACAGGCATAATATTCAGAAGCGAATAGGTTGATAAATCACATTTTTTTTGTTATTTAAAAATGAATTACACTTTATGATGTATTAGAGCCTACTCAGAACATCTGAGTTACAGACGCTTCGCGCCAATGCTGCAAAAACACCAATGAGAAACCTATTACGGAACTCTGCATGTGCGACATTGAGGACATTGTCATATGGAATAGGAAGAGGAGACAGTTTTGGAGGGACCATGTAGACCGCATAAGTGAAAATAGGTTAACCCGAGTTGTTGCACACAAAATCAGATGGCCAGCGTCCACCAGGCCGATCAACCAAGAGATGGAAGAGCAGATGGTCTTCTGTATCACAGAAGGAAATTCCGCAATAGACAGAGCTTAGATCTAAGATGGGATGAAGAAGAAGAGGAAGAATATATATTGGAATCAGTTCATCCTTAATCGTCGTACAGAAAGGTTAACTTCTGAAGACTATGGCGCCAGCAAAATGTTTAGGATAATGTAAGTTCTCAAACAATGGTCTTAAGTAAGTCTTAAAGATATATTAACATGTAAGATTCATATTTCATGCGTGTTCACAAGCAAATTTGTTTGAGTTTCCGCTTACACACGATGAATGTATGCTCACAAAATAAGGCAGACTTCAAATTAACATTAACCCTGCAACTCTTACTTACCCTTCCCAGGGGTGACATTGGTAAAGTGAACAAATTTATACAGTATGGGCGGTCAGCCTCATACCAAATGCTACCAATAACAAAATACTACTTTGCCTTTTCCCTAGCAACCAGGCAGGGTGACATCACATTTTTTGTCTTGAAGATTAGTGTCAAGTGAATTACCATACCTATAAGTAATCTTGCTACAAAGATTTTTTTCTTTTACATATTTACTTAGATAAGATTAAAGGTGATTCATATAGAAATTTCATTAATCATAATTAAATTTAAACAAATTAGTCACCTTAAATAAACAACAATAATCAAACAGAGGCAGGAGTACATATAAACAAGTATTTACTTTCTGTAATACTATCATTCTAAGAAAATTGTGGACCAACATTATTCAACATCAAGCTAAATTAAAATAAAAAACATATATTTCATCCTATATATTTTTTTCAAATAAAGAATATCATTTTCAAATACAGAACATGATCTTCAAATACGGAACATTTCTGGCATGTAAATACAGAGAAAATCATAATGGAGATTGTACCTCATGTTTCTATCCATGTTGAGATTTTAGTTATTTATCGATAACTGGAGTGTTTGGAATGTCTGTAAGCGAATTATCAGCAGGATACGATATGTCTGATGATTATTGGCACCCAAAAGGGAAGGACGCGAGAAACACGGGATAGTCGGGATCGCGAGATTCGGAATGGTTCGGTGCGGTTTGAGCACGGCCCACCGTGGGATAAACTAGCGTCCTTGCTGCTGACTTTATGCAGCATGCAGTTCTTTGGTAAATGAAGATTCTTTGTTTTGAAAAAAGCTGTGCGAAGACGCCACAGCTTTACAAGACAACAGAACTGTCAACAGCTGTAAGCGTGACAATCATGGCTGCCACTACACGGCTTCACAACAATAATATATATACCATGTTGAAAAAAAAAATCCCAACTGACAGGTAAAAATGTACTAAAAAATAGAAGATAAAAAGGTAAATAACAAGATTAAACAATAATGAAAAGAACAAATATGTTCTTTGTTGGATTTACGATGATTTTCGACGTTGGTTTTTATCATTATTTTTTTATGCAAATCTGAAAATAAGTGTTCAAATTTGAGGGTTTGAATTTTCCTGTATGGCAGCTCATGAGTGTACGGTTTCCATATAACTTGAAATTTGAAATGGGTCGTATAAAACAAGAGTAATGTTAATCAAAAATAAACGAAATAAAGCGTGCAAATTTTAACAAAGTGCAATTTTCCTTTACCTATGATTTTTTTTTGTTTTGAATATGTTCAATATCATTTTTTATTGTGAATGTTTATACCTACACGTCATTCAATTTAGGTATTGTATACGACCCTGCTTAACTTGTATGGGAGTTGTGAAACCCACAAAAGAAAAAGAAGTAATTTGACATTTTCGGCTTCATGTTTGTTTATCACAAATAATCTAAAAAGTGCTAAAATTCGCTATTAAAATGACTGCAGTCGCATCGCGAGACTTTGAAGACTTACGCAGAGACTACAAGGTGCGCATCTTTCACCAGCATTTCTTAACAATATTCATAACCTCTGATTTTATATTTGCCTTGTTATTGATTGATGTTTATATGTTTAGGTGGTGCTGCAACGATGTTTCGAAAAAGGAGAAGACTCTTGGAATGATTTATCTATATTGGGAGATCACGGGAGCGTCAGTAATGGCGACAGTGAACGTCGCGCTGCTGGTGACCAGGCACTACGGGATTTGCTCCCTTCCGTTCTCGCTGAACAAGACGAAACCATGCTAGAAAGATACGTTTCGCTTTGCGTGACATGTTGCCGACAAGGCTTAGTCACCCCAACAATGCCTGTGGTGTTACTAGGCGACGTTTTCGAAGCATTAACCTTAGATCGTTGCGAGCGAATGTTCAGTTCAGTGGAACGCGGTGTTGCAGTGTGGAAAGAAGATTTATTCTTTGTAGCGTGCAAGAATAATTTACTGCGCATGTGCAATGATTTGTTGCGGCGTTTGTCGCGGTCTCAGAACACTGTTTTTTGTGGACGTATTCTTCTGTTTCTCGCCAAGTTTTTTCCGTTTTCGGAGCGCTCGGGGCTGAACATTGTGTCAGAGTTTAACTCTGACAATGTGACTGAGGTGGTGAAGGAAGAGGAAGGCGGTGAGATGGAGGCGGATCCGCCGGCGGGGAATCCCTCCGTGGATTATAACCTCTACTGCAAGTTCTGGGCGCTGCAGGACTTTTTCCGGAGTCCAAATCTTTGCTACAATAAAATCCAGTGGAAGACATTCCAATCAGTAAGTTGTGTTTGTGTTATTTTTTTAATTAGTAATTTGCTGAGATGTGCACATCATTTCAAGCATGAGTAGGTAAGCATATTATAGATTTTTCCGTTTCCTGAAAGACCAGTATTTTTTATACCGCAACCACTATTTGTATGGAGGTTTCATCGCTAGAATTTTCAATATTTTTCATCAGTTATTAACAACAAAATAATGAGATAGAACAAAAGATAAGATAATTAAGAACAAATTATAAAACAAGGAACTGTATGAAAAAGTTGATGGATATGAATTGAATTGAAGAGGTATGCAAGGATAGGAAAAAATGGAGGCAAATCTGCTGAGACTCTGGCCACGTCGTTGCTATAGAAAGCAACAATTTTCAAGCAAGACCCATTTGCTATAATGTCGGATGGACCTTTGGTGACCGGTCTTTGGTAAAGATATATAAATGTTTCAACCCAGCGAAGAGCATATTTGAAATATAAACGGTGTATTTTTTGTGCTTGGCCGGGATTCAAATCTACCACCTTACATTTACTATAGAGTCTAGAAGCACTAACCACTAGACTACGGACCGGTGATATTATTTTATTTCTGATATCCGATACTTACGGATACGGAGCTCCATAAAATCCCTGAATGCTGATATATTTTTAATTTCCAGCACTCAGGCAGTGTCCTGTCTGCCTTCAGCTCCTACAAGTTGGAAGCCGGCGTGGGAGGAGGGGCAGCCACTCCAGCCAGCAACAGAGAGACCCATTACTTCGCCAAGTTCCTCACCAACCAGAAACTGCTGGAGCTGCAGCTCTCAGATTCCAACTTCAGGAGATGTGTCCTGTTGCAGTTCCTCATTCTCTTCCAGTACCTCAACTCTACAGTCAAGTTTAAAATGTAAGTCGCAGTCGCAGTCTTTAATCTGAGTCATAATTATGCATGTAATTCAATGCAACTAAGTTGAACAAGATCAACTTCTTACCGCGTTTAGCCGCCATTAGGTTATTTTCTTTGTTTGAAAATCACGGCACCACTGAATCGATGATTGGATAATAATATGAAAATCTTTTCAAAGAAAGCTTTCACACAAAGTCCCTCATAGGAGAAACAACAAAACTTCTTAACCCTTCAGCTGCGAGTGACACGCGTAGTGGTCAAGTGTAAACTTGCATACAGTGCGGCTGTCGTCATAGAACTTTGAACTTATCCCTGGCATCTGTGTTCCAGAATTCAAAAGACTGCAAGTGGAAATATGTGCTAAACCTTTAATTTTTTTTTGAATAACTAAGTAATAGATGTGACTGTTCACATTGTTTAAAGTGTTGTCAATCAATTAAGGTAGGAAATCAATAAATGTGCTTAAAAAAGTATTCAGTACTGGGGGCATTCATATCTAAATCTAAATCTAAGCTGCAAAGATATGTATCATTTGAGATTCATATTAGATGCATTCTCACAAGCAGACATGCATAATTTCGCTAGAATATTCAGAAGTGAAAAGGTTAAATGCAAACTTTCGCAGTCCAAAATCTACATCATCTCAGTTTTGAATATGAGTCTCAAATGCTTGTTTTATTGTGTGCAGGGAAGCCTTTGAGTTGAAGGCAGATCAGATGGAGTGGGCGAATGAAACCCGAGATCTGATCCTTCGCTTATTGGGAGAGACTCCACCTGATGGGAAAGCCTTTGCCAGCTCTGTCCTGCATATTCTGCAGCGAGAACAGCATTGGAACAACTGGAAGAACGAGGGATGCCCAGGTGAGAGGGTGCATTGATGAAAAGTAATAAGAGAGCTGTTATTATTACTACAACTTTTGTAAATCAATATGTGGAGAGAAACACAGCTCACTAATTTGCTTTGTTCAGAAACAGGTCCATCAATTTATTCATTTATTTTTGTCATTCAAACATATCAACATTTAGACTGGTCCGTAGTCTATTGGTGAATGCTACGGACCCAGAATCGTGAGTTTGATTTGCGCAGGAAATCAATCATCCTTATATTGCTATTTGAATAAATTTGTGAAGAGAAATGTAGCTCGACAATTTATTTAACTTTCACACAGTTTGACCGTCAATCCATAAACAATCCGTGCAGAATATGTTGTGTCTGAAATGGCATTTAAGAGTTCAGTGGTTCACACAGTGAAAGTCCATTGTATATGAAATTAATAATGAATTTTAAAAACCAATTACAACTTAAGCTTAAACTCACTTTCAATACATGAATGATGGTGTAGAGTTCCAGAAGCTGAAGTCTGCGGGAGCTGAAGCAGCGTCAGCCGCAAGTGCAGAGGGAGGGGGTGAAGCAGGGGATGGGGGGGACAAGCGGCCTCACAAACCTCGACGTAAAAGACTTCTCGGAGACATCATCAAGGACTATGAGAGCCAGGGGAAATATTACCTCGGAAAGTGAGGCAAATTTTTTCTTTATTTAATCTTAATTCTA
Source organism: Agapetus fuscipes (assembly GCA_951799405.1). Lineage (NCBI taxonomy): Eukaryota > Metazoa > Arthropoda > Insecta > Trichoptera > Glossosomatidae > Agapetus > Agapetus fuscipes. Next base: position 4,874,300 of record OX637344.1, read on the forward strand.
TTTTTTGTTACTTGATCATCGTCTTTTAAAGGCAGGGCCTTGTTCTGCCAGCTATCTGTCTCTGTTGGTTACCATCCTCTTGAGCTGCGAATAGGAGGAGACATCCAAAGCCGCGGAAGTATTAAGTTCTTGGGTGACCTCTTTTAACATCCCAAGATTTTGCCTTCAAAGATGAACTATATTTTACATGACTTTTTAATAAATAAGTTATAACACTATGTTTCATTTTACATCTGAAGATGGGAAGTACTGCTTCTCCCGAAACTGGTTGTGCGTAAAATAACCCCATAAGGGAATTTTAATAAATTGTATTTTTATTTTAGATTTACAAGTTAAAACACACCTCATAGACCCTGTAGAGAGTTGTCTTGTTGTTACAAAGTGCCTGTTTAATCAAGATTCATCCACTCTATTCACAAATTTAATTTCTGCCGGCTGACAAAACAGATATAGGTTTTATTGAATCTTGTGATCTACAGGTAGATCATATCGTTCTGTCAACTTGTGTCTTGAACTAGCGATGCTTGGTGAAACATTCTATAGCAACAATGATATTTTCATGTTTGGAGTGCTGAAAAGAGTAAAGCCATATGATAATTGGATAACCGAATAAATTATTTTAAAAGCGCCATCTTCATGTCCTTTGAAATAAACTTTTATGCAAGTATCAAGTTAACAGTTGACTGTACTTACTTTTATACTGATTCCATAGTAAACACTCCCGTATTAAACATATTATGTGACTTTTTTATTTACTTAAATTTTCAGCAATGAACTTACAAAGTTATGGAATCTCTGTCCGGATAATTTGGAAGCTTGTCGCGCAAAAGAGAGGGACTTTCTACCTTCATTAGGTAAATAAACCAGTTTTTTAAAAGTATTTATCCTTAGTGTAAATTTTCAAAATTTAAAATAAAAACAAAGGTTTTTAAAAAGGTTAGGTTTTGATACACAAATAATCAATTATGTAAATTACGTTACTATGTAAAACATATACGTGATGAAAAAATTATAGTACCTAAATGAAAATATCAATTAAAATGAGGATATAAAATTAAAAGCCTTAGACCTGTTACACACTAGATGCTTTCTGGCTGGTTTGTCTATGGTTAGTGGGTCAAAAGTCTAGTAGTTTACGGGGATCTATGACAGCATTCACACTGTTTGTCCGGTAATCCATAGACAAACCGGATAGAATGCATCTAGTGTGAAAAAGTGCTTTGGGCGCCAACATTACAGAACAACATTGATATAATTGGATCTAATGACAGATTAGCAAGAAAACCAAATTTTGAGTTTTGAATTTTAATTTTCCAGAGAGCTATTTGAGCACAGCGTTGGCTCAAGCCACCGGCACAGACACGGATCCCTCTCAGCCGCGAGCAGTGGCCGACGGCAGCTTCGGCTGGCGGGCCCTGCGCCTGCTCGCCCGCCGCTCCCCCCACTTCTTCACGCACAGCAACAACCCCATCAACCGCCTGCCCGACTACCTGGACATCATGATAAGGAAGGTGGCCAAGGACCTGCCCTCCGCACAGGGCGAAGCCAAGAGAAGCAAGCAGGTGAAAAAAAACCGCAGCTAAGCTACACATATAGTGCAACTTTGTGCCGCATTATCCACGAAGGGTTTCGCATGTGGCTCGTGAAACCTGTTTATTTTTACAGGTAAGGGGGCCGGCCTTACGCCAACCACTTCAGTTTAAGTGGGAGTTCCCAGCTCCCGAGGGGGCTGTTACTCATTTTTTGTGAAAGCTGAGTAAACCTTGCCGGTATTTTATATTGGGAGTTGAAAGAAACACCTAAACAGGAAATCATTTCTGATACGCTCGGTGGTATTTGAACCAGAGCTCACAGCAGGGAATGCACGCACTCTACCTACTGAGTTATTGACTGGACAATGACTGCATGTATGTTTTTAGTCCTATTGAGAGCTCAACTGGGAAAACGCTTGGATTCAAAGCCGGAAGGCTAGATTACACTGAAACTTGCTGGAACGCAGATCCGCGCTCCAAGTACCGACTGGAATATTTTTCGTTTTCCTTTAGCTTTCACTCAGCAATATTGCTCAACATATTAAAACTATCAACCAATAGAATCAAAACATTAATTTTCTTTCGGAATAATTTTCAAAAATTCAAAAGTTTTCCGTGTGAACTGATGAATGAGTGTAAAATGTAAACTACAAAAAATTAAAGTTTTGTCTTGATATAACAAGTCTAGTTGTAAACATTCACCTACCTGCTAGTAGATTCGGCACAAATACAATGACAAAAAAAAATTGTGACGTCACACAGCCTGTTTGCCTTTTCCCTAGCAACCCGGTCGTGTGACTTCACTTTTTTTTGTCTATGAAATCTGTGCAGAGTTCATGTTGGAGAGCTATAATTGGTTTTAAAGAACTTTTTAAATCATTGCCGTGAAATACCAATAGGAAATAATAAATTAAACCATTGCGGTATATATTTATGTTTTGATGCAGGATTCCCCTGAGGAAGAAGTGTCAGAAGAGCAGATGATGGAGGCCGATCTCATGAAGGGAGGAGATCCCAATGATGTGGAACAGGTATCTAAATCTAAATCTAAATCTAAGCTGCAAAGATATGTATCATTTGAGATTCATATTAAATGCATTCCCACAAGCAGACATGCATAATTTCGCGCTTACACATGCCGCATGTGGACCTACAATATAAAAAAACCCAACTCTCAAATGAACATAAGCCCTGCAACTCTTGCCGACCTTCCCTGAAGCAGGGGTGACATTGGCAAAGTAAACCATTTTTTACAGTATGGGTGGTCAGCCGCATACCAACCTATCAGTCAAGGAAATGAATAATGTATGAATAATGAATTAACAATTACCCAATGACACCTGTTCAGGGTTACAGTTCGCTCCCCCAGTTCTTGTTTATCGTATACGCCAATCTTGTCAAATATGACTTTTTCATACAGTTGTCTTATGAATCAAATTCTACACAATCTGAGCTAAGAAAAACTGTAAAACTCGATAATGTGAAAGTTGTTTTAAATATTTTTTCAATAAATTTCTTGTTTTCATAAGACACATTGGTCCAGTACCTACACATGCAAACATTGCTCATGTGAAATTTTCTCAATGGCGTATACGATAAACAAGAACTAAGGCAGCGAGTTGTTGACAATCCATTAAGACAATAATTATTACCCCCCACTTCAACTGAAAGTGGTTGGTGTGAGGCCGGCCCTCTTACCTGTAAAAATAAATAGGTCCCGAAGCGCCACATGCGACCCCTTCGAGGATAACGCAGGCAAGAAGTTGCACTATGTGAAGCTTAGTTGCGTTATTATTATCAAAGTTCCTATGAAAGATTAACATTGAGGCTTTATAATTATATTTTATTTATATCAGAAATAGTATTTTATACCGCAACTCGCAACTAAGCTACACATAATATGATGTTGTAACTTCTTTCCTGCGTTATTCCCGAAGGGGTCGCATGTGGCGATTCGAGACCTATTTATTTTTACGGGTAAGGGGGCCAGCCTCACACCAACCACTTTCAGTTGAAGTGGGGTTTCCCAGCTCCCGGGGGGAGGCTGGTTCTCATTTCTTGTGAAGGCTGAGTAAACCTTGAGATCGAACCCTTGCTCTCTGCATGGAATGCAAGCATTCTACTAATTGAGCTATCAACCTTTTTACGAGCTTGGTCGTCATCGCTACAAAGCGCCAATTCTCAGGCAAGACCCAGTTGCTGTAAGGCTGGATGGACCTTTGGTGACCGGTCATTGGTAAAGTTTTATGAATTGTTCAACCCAGCGAAGAGCAAATTTGAAAATATACTTAAATGGTATATTTTTTGTCCTCCGCCGGGATTCGAACCCACATTATTCCATTCAGAGTCTGAAGTGTTACCACTGAACTACGGACCGGTCTAATACCATTGCATGTAATTAGACATTGTAACACTCTTAGACCCGGTGTTTTCAATGTTAGCATAGTGACTTTATACTGAATGAAAAGGATGCACTTATGTACTCGTATGTCAATCGTGTGGGTAGTTTTTGTTATCAGTTTAAAGTCACATATGCTAATGTACAAAATACCAGGGCTTATTGTCTATTGTGAAATAAACTAGCACTCATATTACAATGGGTCTCATTACTTGGCAGTTGTAATAATAACTAGTCGTGCTCTCTCATCACACAAAACTTATGGTCTTTTGCATTAATTTCTTCTGTATATACAAGTTTTTAATCTTTTATTATCCATTCTTACTTCATGTACAAATTGTTGTATTCTCTCTAATGTTTATTCTTCTTCTTTTTTAGAGTGTTGCGGAGGCAGATTCAGAACAGGGTGAGTCGGGAGCTGGAGACAGGAGTTCCAACCCTTCTCCTCCATCAGATGCCTGCTTAAAAGCGGTCAGCGAAGCTTTAGCCGCCGACTGGAAGCAGCTCGGTACCAAGCTGGGCTACAAGTCGGATGAAATGCTGTATCTGGAGACCACACATCCTACTCCGCAGCTGTGTGCCAAGAACCTCCTTGAGATCTGGTTCTCGCAAGATGAAGATGCGTGCGTTGACGGTCTGGCTTACGAATTGGAAGGTCTGGGCTTGCATCAAGCCAGGCAGGTCCTTCTGAACTTTAAAGTGTAACAAAATAAAATCTCAATAACTGTCTTGTTTTTTCTTCGATGGCGCTACAGCAGTTTTTGATATCGGACAATATAATAAAAGCTATGGCTTTGATTATTACTTTAAGTCTGTGGAAGTATACTTTTTAAAGAATTGTTCACTTTGCCCCCTTTGGCACCCATGTTTCAGGGAAGGTCAGCAATAGTTGCAGGGCTTGTTCATTTGATATTGGGTTTTTATGCTGTAAGTCCACATGCTGCATGTGTAAGCGTGAACTTATATGTGTCTGCTTATGGGAATGCATTTAATATGAATCTTAAATGGAATACATATATCTTTGCAACTTAGATTATAGAAGGGGAAAACGTTGACTTTCTATTGTATTTTTTTTTTTATTCATCTGTACTAGGGAATGCAATCTTGTTCTCGCGAGATCAGGATCTCGCGAGATCTCGTCCATATTTTGCGAGACTGAGTCTCGTTCAATTTTTGTACGAGATCTCGCGAGATTGCGAGATTGAGTGGCGCAGCAAAATCGGTGTGTATATCGTAGCGCGGTTGCGCGCGAACTGCTCTGCGCATGCTGTGGCACTACTCGTGGCTACAAGAATCGTTGACACTGTTGACAGCATTGAAAAAGCCCAATCGTTCAACAAATTCTGCAAATTCATTGGAGGTACTCATTAAAAAAGAGATGAATTTGTATGAAGCTGGAGGGGTTAAAGGTGAACTCCTTCAGTTTGTACACAACTGTTTGTCGACTGTGGTTCCGACTAGTGTAGAGGCAGAAAGAGCATTTTCGGCCGCGGGGTGCTTGGCCTGTAAAATCAGGAGTCGTCTATCAGATGAAACCCTTGATATGCTGTGTTTTTTGAGAAGCCACTTTAAAAAATAACTTATCCTTTTAATAGGATAAAGTGTTTTTTTTTTTTGGTTTGAGTTTTTTTTTCATAATACTGCAGAAGGCTGATTTAGTGTTATATTTCGAAGTTTTTATTTATTTTTATTTTAAGTTTTTTGTTCATACTTAATACTGCAGAAGGATGATTTTTGTAATATTTCGAAGTGTTATTTTTGTTTTATTTTGAGTTTTTTGTTCTTAAAACTGCAGAAGTCTGATCTTTGTTATATTTCTTTTGTTATATACATATATCTTATATATTGACAATCAATAAACGGAATTAATAGTATTAGCGAATGATTTTAGTAAAAATACCCAATTGGGCGAGATCTCGGAAATCTCGTAATCTCGCGAGACTGGCTTTACGGTCTCGCGAGATCTCGGCTAGGTCTAAAATCTCGCGAGATTGCATTCCCTAATCTGTACCTATATTAATATTTTTTGTGTACGTTTTTGAAATAAATTAATTTTAGAAAAAAAAACTAAAGGTGCTTTTATTTACTGGGCTTAATTTTATGTTAGGCAGGTTTTTGAGTTTTTTCTTCTTAAGAGTTATTTACCGCGGATAGGATAATGTATGGAAGATACAATAGCACCCCTAGTGAGCGATTTAGTTTTCATACATTTTTTTATTTACACAATTGATGGGAGTATACGTAATGTTTTATACTCGGAATAATGTTTCCAATTCTGTAAGAGTGTGCTAAACCTTTAGGACCAATCTTGAAACAGATGTACTAAGTACTATTCTTGGTAGAAAATTGCATTTTAACAAGTTTTATTATGATTCTTGTTTTCTTTCCACATATTTTTTTTCAATTAATAAGTAATTATAATTTATACTCATCATGGTTCAGTCACATTCCCCTTTTTTATAATGGCAAATGTGAAATTATGTATTGTCTTTTGTCCAGCTCATAGCTCAGTTGGTAGAATGCTTGCTTTCCATGCCATAGAGTTCGAATTGTATCCCAGGGTGTCAAAAATGATTTCCCGTTTTGGTCTTAATTTCAAACCCAAAGTCAAAATACCGGCAAGGTTTACTCACCCTTCACAAGAAATTAGAATTTACCCTTTGAGCAGCTGGGAAAGCTTGTGTTGAAGTGGTTGACATACGCCTGACCGCCTTACCTATGAAAATAAATAAAATTCACTCACAACATGCTACTTCTTCGGGCACAACGCGACATGATGTTGCACTTTGTGTGCTGCTTAGTTGTGTAAGAGTGGTGCCTACTCCATCTTATAATAGGAGGAAAAAAGGGAAAGGAACTCAAGGATATCTAAGGCATCGCAGAATCAATGGTGCAGCAAAAGTATCAAATTCCTATTTAAAGCTGCCTCAACAAAAGTAGAAAAAGCCATGATAATCGGCAATCTGTAGCGATAGAAGTCATTGTACAAAACATCCAACTGGGATACTTGAGAAATATTAGAGGAGACCTAGATCCAGGAGTGGATTAAGGACGCCATCTTTAATAAAAGTGGAACTAAAGGTAAAGTGTACGTAGAAGCTCCATAATCGTAAGAAGCAACTCAGCTGCACATAATAGAGCATCTTCTTACCGCATTGGGCCCAAAGAGGTAACATGTGGGCGAGGAATCTACTCATTTTTACAGGTAAGGGGGCCGGTCTTGCACCAACCATTTTACTTGAAGCAGAAATTACCCAGCGTCCGTCGGGGCTGAATATCAATTCTTGTTGTATGGCTGTTTTTTTTTTAAACAGATTTGTGAAGAGGAATGCAATTCACCAATCTATTTGGCCTGGCTAGAAACAGATATTCACATTATCAATTATTAATTCATAATTTTTTGTTGAAAATTACTCAATTACGTCTATTGAACCAGGGTTAAAGTTATTTTTGATAAGACTCGACGCAGGCGGGGCTCGAACTTACAATTAGCTCCCCCAGTTCTTGTTTGCCGTATAGACCAATTCTGTCAAACGTGACTTTTTAATGCAGTTGTCAAATCAAATTCTACACAATCTGAGCTAAGAAAAAACGTAAAACTCGATAATTGTGAGAGTTGTTTTAAATATTGTTTAAATCAATTGTCTGTTTTCATAAGACACATTGGTCCAGTACACATGCAAACATTGCTCATGTAAAATTAGCTGAATGGTCTATACGGCAAACAAGAACTAAGGCAGCGTATTGTCTCAACAACGCAAATTCGAGTTCGAAAGCCTTATCATACCAGCAGTAATCCCAATACCAATTTTATTTTGGTTTGAAATAGAAACTGAAATGGGAAATCATTTCCGACACCCTTGGTGGGAATTGAACCCTATCCGGCCGGACTTTACCCGCAGGTATGTTAGTGAAAACTAATAATACGAAATTGCTTGTCAGGGCTAACGACCGTTTCCACTTTTTCGCTATCTAAGAGTGGAAGAAAGAAAAAGGATGACCACGGCGCGGTTAATTTGAGCAAAGAGGCGATTTTGCGGTTAGACAGAGCTGCACGGAGTTTCTACGAGCAGGCACGTGCACAGCATTTCAAGCATGGGCAGGCGACCAGATAGATTTGTTTCGGCTTTTGAAAGATCAGATTATACATAAATTCATTGTGCAAATCTGATCTATTAAATTTTTGTTTAAAAATCAGTTTTGCATTTTAAAGGTCTTTTGAACCTTAAAACTTTTCAGATCAGTTAAAATTTACCCAAGGACATATTTTTGGTGATCAATCCTTGGCTTATAGGTTGTTATGAGGCTGACCACCAAGTGATTCACTGTGTAAAAGTTACCCCTGTTTTAGGGAAGGGCGGTTAAATTTGCACAGTTTAATAAAAAAACACAGAGTTTTCGTTTTTGACAAATTAAGTGTTTATTTTACCTTTTGCACAGTTTATTTCTTATATGAGATTTGGGTTGTTATATTGTAAGCATACATGCAGCATTTTAAAACAAACTTAGACGTGTACCTACCTATGCTTGGGGAGTGCATTTAATACGAATCTTAATCATGTTGATATATCTTTGCAACTTTAATTAAAGATAACAGTAGAAATCTGTACTATTACTATTATTAAAATTATGTGCATGCATTGCGTCAAAACATCTTAAGAAGCTTAAAATAATTGCAAACGAGTAAAAGAACCTCCTCCAAGATATTTTTTCCCAATACATTAAGTAGGTATGGCAACAACTAGTTGCCTTTATTAAAGTTCCGCCACTGTCTACGAGTAAGAGAAAACTTGACAACCCCCACCCTCTTTTTTCACCTCAAGTATAAAACTTTACGTTTAAACTCAACCATAGCGTTTACCAAAAAAATTATCGAAACTTAAAACGCTCGCTAGAGACTTGGTTTGATTTTTCATACATTTTTCGATACAACGCTAGGATTGAGTTTGAACGTTGTTTTTTTTACTATGATCACCTGCCTTAGGGGGTCACGTTCTAATGAAAAGTCAGACACCACAATGGACCGTTGTGCTGGGTCTCCCCTTTCCTTTCTTTCTGATGGCCTGTTCAGAAAATATAGTGTTTAGTTACTTACAAGGATAGCTGCCAAGTACTTTTAAGGAAATTGTTCATAAATTGTTCTAAATCTTCATAAATGCTCTTCGCTGGGTTGAAAAATTCATATACCTGTACCTACCAAAGACCGGCCACCAGCATTACAGCAACTGGGTATTGTTTGAGTATCGGCGCTTTCTATAGCGACGACCATGCTAGTAGAGGACTCTTGAGGTGTGACTTATACAAAGACAGCGCTCACCAAATAAACCATCCTTAAATTTATTATCCTTATATTTATTATCCTTATATTACTATAATTATTTGTAACATGACTGTTAGCTGCGTAGCGTTGTTTTGTGTGTTGTAAAACAAGTAAATTTCACAGAAAAAGGCTCAGGCTGTTGGAACTCGTTTTTGGAAGACAGCTGGGGATGGATGGGCTAAATTTTAGAACACACAATGAACGATTTCGATCCGTTTTGTCTATGGTTTCAGTCGAGAAATGTATGGGATCGCCGGACAAACCATGTAAAAGCTTTCACACAGGCCCGAATTGATCCCTCTAGGGGCCCTGGTGCGGGGAAATCCTCGGGCCCTCCCGTACCCGCCCCTCTTCCTTTTTATCACAACGTAAAAGATACACATTAATAGAGTACTATTTATATGGTTTTTTAATTAAAATGCACTAAATCGATAAGAAGTTGCACAACCATTGCTACTAGAGACTTTCCTTGAAATTTTCATGCCCCATTCAGGTTATTTTGGGCCCCTAAAGGTTCCCTGTAAGAAAAAAATCTAAGCTGAAAGGTGTCTTTGTCTGTATAAAACGTGGCTTTTTGGATCAAAATTAGTCCATAAGATCGTTTTTCAGTATCTTTTCAAAGTCTTAGGGGGCCCCCTAGACGTCGGGGCCTTGGTTCGGTCGCACCACTCGAACCGCCCTTAATCCAGGCCTGCTTTCACAATCCCTAAACACTTCTAGACTTTCAATGATAATGGTGTAAGCGTACACTATGGTACTAACATTCACTTGTCTACTGTCTTGTCTACTATGCTGTGGGAATATGGCTTTAAAGGCTGCCCTATGGACCGCCAGATAAGCGACTGTTGAATTACTTAATACCAATTTTCTTTTGAGAAAGCGTAAGATTTACAATGCCTGCCTGTGCAGTCGGGGGCCGGGAAGGAAACACCAGTGAAATGATTATGTAATAAGATCGTACCTGGTACACACCGTGCGCGATCAGTCCGTAGAGGCCAATAAAGCCAAGAATGTGTGAGAATTACTTACAACTAAAAATGTGTGAAAAGTTGTAAATGAAGCATAAAGTTGACTATGGTTTTTCAATCATGCACGTAACTAAACGTAAGGTAAGCTGCATATAAAGAGCGACTTTCTAAAGGTGCCATATGTTGCGTGTGAAACCTATTATTTAACAGGTAATAAGGCAGGCCTTACGCCAACTTCTTCAGTTCAATTATTTGAATTACAAAAGAATTTCCCAGATCCCGAGGAAGCGGGTTATAATTTTTTGCGATGTCTGAGTTAACGTTGCCGATATTTTATTTTGGATTTAAATGTGTAAATTGCTATTAAAAGGCGAACACTAGACTTCTTGTTTTTGTAACCTAAACACTAAAAATTTAACAAAAAATTGAGACGGATTGCTAAAAACATGGCAAATAAAAGTTGTTTGCCCATCGAGATATAAATCTGATTTAAAAATTTGTGTCTAGCTTTTATTGTCTCCTGTATACTTTTAGTTTTTCACAAAAAGGTTGCACTTGCTTAATCCGGCTCACAAGCCTTGAAGTATAAGGGCCTCCCACACCACAATCCTCCAGGACTCTCTGTCTTGTGCTGCTTCCATTCATTGTCTCCTCACTCTCAGAACTTCCGCATCGGCCAAGACCGGTCCGTAGTCTGGCGCTTCGGACTCATAAATGGAAGTACTTACACAAAATACAAGTATATCATGTAAAATTTCATTTTTTTATAAAAATTTCAAAATTTTATACAACTTTACCAAAAACAGGTCACTAAAGGTCCATCCAGCCTTACAACAAATGGGCCTTGCATGAGAATTAGCACTTTCTACAGCAACGAACAAGCTATCAGAAGGATTTTGAGGCACATACTAACAAAAAAACAATTTAAAATTAACGCACATAAGACCTGCATTTCCTGCCGTCGTGTGAATCTTAAATGTTAATGTGCTGTGCAACTTAGATTATAAATATCTATCTTTCTATAATCTAAGCTGCAAAGATATGTTAACATTTAAGGCTCATATCAAATGCACGCGCACAGACAGCCACATGTAGGTTTGCGCCACACATTCTGCATGCGTGCGTACAAATAAACAAAACCTTACATGAACATAAACCTTGCAACTCCTGCCACCTTTCCCTGAAACCGGGGTGACACAAGTGAACTGATTTTTACAGCACGGGGGTCATCCTCATACCAACCTATCAGTCAAGTGGGTTGGAACAATACCTGAAAGTAAATCAACTATACAATATTATAAAGTCATAAAACTTAAATAAACCCGTACAAAATCAAAGTCCTGTTTTAGATATACACTATTTTCTATGAACAGACTATAATCGTTCTCAAAAAACTTTATTAGCAGCAAGTATTTACAATTAAATTTCCTGTGAAAATTGCATTTTCAATATTTTACATCGCAGACTTAAAGCTTAACAATTTCAAAACTTTTTCCAGGCTTTACTTCCTGCAGCAACACTGGCATTGACACAAATCCTTTCTCTAAAGACTCCCTTCATACCACGATAATATTATGTAGGCGTTACATAAGACTGCAGGGATGCATACAGCCTTATCTATGCAATCCAGCGGTTACATAAAGCCGAAATAATATCCCAAAATATAAAAACAATTAAAATACACAGTGAATTATAGTTTTCAGTTGATTTTAAAAGTGTTTTTGGGTGTTGGAAAATTTTCAGATTGATTTTACAAAGCTCGTAGTCAGCTGACGGCTTCGTAGAGCGCTACGCCCCTTCTGTGATATCGGCAGTGCTACGATCGCCGCGATACTGGCAGGACGTGTGCTCGATGCGCACAGAAAAAAGTGAATTGTGCTTTAAATAAATAAGTGAAAATTGTTTAAAAATATTTTAAATACAGAGTATTTTATGTTAAACTAAAAACGTTCAGAAAAAAATTGATAAATTGATGTCAAGAAGCTTTGTGCTCTTTTTTATCACGCATCAAATTTTTTGAAAACTTTTTCTTCCGCAGCCTATTATATTTTCATGTAAAAATCGTACTTTTTCTTGTTTTCTGTGCTTTGATTTTCAATTTTTTTTTTACAAAAAACGCAATTAATAATCATGTTGTTTCTCATGAAATAATGTAGATATTTAAAGTGATTTTATTGGAGAGATTAAAACATTTCTCGTTGATGGTTAATTAAATTTTGTGGTACAGTTGTAGTCAACTGATGAGTGGAATTTAATCCACGTAAATTTGAAGATCCTGCCTCCCAAATTAAGCTCTCTAGCTCTATGCAAATCCCTTATAAGTTAACTAAAGCAGTTCTCCGTTAACTTTCAAGATGATCCAATTCTCACTCAAATCAAGTACCAAGTGCCTGACTTACACTCGTTCATCAATAATTTCATAAACGAATTCATCTCACAAGGATCAATTTTAAAATGTTTAATTTACTCAACAATTTATTTATTTCAAAAGCGAAGTAACCAGAATTTATCTAGTTTTTTTCACAGAGCTTTTTTGTTGAAAAAGAATGTTAAAGAATATTTTTAAAATTCATTGATAATGAAATGCTTATGATAAATAAAAGCAATAAAAAAATCACTTATTAAGATAAGTAAAAAAATTGACACTGTTTAAGTGCGGAAGATCATGGAACTCTTTGTGCTTTTAAAACGCCACAGTCGAAAAATTGAGTACATAGAATCCTCTAAGGTCCTCCAAAAAAGCTTTTAAATTCTCTGCTTCTGTAATACTTTCTACTTTATTTTGTACATCACTTTAATATTTATTTGTTTCTTTGTCTCGGATCTACAACTGACAACTTTTTTAAATTTATCTTCACAATGTCAATACACAAACCCTTGAATTTTTATTTATTACTATAATATGTGTAGAAGATAAATTGTAAAATAGCGCACATTTTAAGGCATTTAATTGAAGCATAAGAAACCATGATGGAAATTTACGATGAATATTACATAGATCTAATAGTTTTATTAAGCAAATCCTCCCCGTAGAGGCGTAGATGTAAGCAGCCTTGGGAATGCTTTCTGCTCGTAAAAGCGAAACGTCGGTAAATAGAAAAAACTGCAAATAGAAAACGTAGTCTAACCCGAAAAAACTTGTAATAAGATGTGATTGAATCTTATGTTAGTTTTCAGTAATATCATAAGTTGAAATTGTAATTGAGGAATTTCGGAGTAGGTATTGAAATAACAAAATTTGTAGTTAGGTTTTAGGATTTTTATTTTAAAATAAGTGAACCGTGATAAAATATTATTTTTCCACTATTCTGACCGTTGTTTTCTATTCGGGCAGTCAGTAGTGTATAAATATGTATAATAACTCTTACACAGTAATTCATAGAAAAAATGCACTCGTTTCTTCACGAGTTCGGTTCAATATATTGAGGGCTTTGAAAACAACTGACGAAAATGTTTGAA